>CM023483.1:83571044-83951666 GCA_013339685.2 Hyalomma asiaticum
GCGTCTGTGATCCCGGAGTTCCGTGCTTTCCAGGACGACGCGATCCTCTGGATCACTAACATCAACCATCTCGGGACTCGCTATGCCTGGTCGGACCAACAGAAATTGCAGGTGGCCCTAAGCCACCTTGGAGAACGTGCCGTTGCCTGGCATGGCTACCAAGGCATATGGCAGAGGTCCTGGCCGGAATGGAGTGCGAAGTTTATTGCTGCCTTTGGCCCGCTTCCCCATCAGTGTCACCATGCCACGGATCTCTCCATCATGGACGTCCAGGCAACATAGGACGATTCTGCTGGTGCACCCGGCAGCCCCTCGTCCGCAACTATAGTAGACTGCCACGTTACAGACGGAAACAGCCATCTTGTACTCCTGTGCACGCCTCGAGTTCTGCTGCAGCGGCTGTACCTGGAAAAACATTGCCCCTTGCTGAGAGCATTTTTCAGATACATCAGACGGAGACAGGTTCCTCATGCTTGTCATCAGCTGGACATGTCGAGTTGCCATATCCTGTCATAGTGGGCTCGTCACTGCTCCAGGAACCACCACGGTCCATGGACGCCGATAACAAAAAGGATGCTCTCAAACTCCACGAGCAAGGCATGCCCGAGGATACTGGCTTCAAGAGGCCTCCAGGGCAGTCGGACTCAGACCCGCCGACTTCACGTAATTCATTTGTCTCTGCGGACGTTTGCCTCTTGCACAGGAACTCCTCACTGAAAGAAGCGGAGCCTATCGAAATTATTGTCCTCGAACAAACAGTCGGGCAGTCCAAGTCTACCACTGCTGCCATAGTTTCTGATCGGCAAAGCTCCACTGCACGCAGAACTTGCCCTACTTCCTCTGCCTTGTACTGCAGAGGGAGCCCGCCAGCGACCATGACTTCAAAGCGCAAGTTGAATCGTCCACAAGCACCCAAGCGCGTTTATGCGTCCTGGATGGCCAGGGGACGTACACGACGCACCAAAGCTCGACGTATTCCGGAAAACCAGAGACTGAGCCGATTCAGTCAATGCTGTTTGCCAGCAACATTTCTGGCAGCTCATCAGGACGAGCCGCGACATGGCCCAGGCCGTCGGCCACCATGTCAGCGCCAACGCTACCCACGGGAGAAGGTTTCGCAAATCAAGTCGCGCCACGACGAAATCCTAGGACGACCACCGCGACACAGCCAGAGTAGGCCCCCAGAAGATCTGCTCGTAGTTGTGCAAGCTATACTGTGGCGAAGCCGGGACCGCCCAGCGCGGGACAGTCAGTGCCGGCCGCCGGAGAAACTTTTTACGTGTGCCTAAGTTCGCAGCGTGGCCGAGTGTAATGGCAGAGCTCCGCCGTGGCTTGCACGCTCGCGCTAGGAGCGCAGGATGAAGAGAAGGAAGACGAGGAGCAGAGTAGAACAGCCGGCCTGCTGCTAAGGAGCTGTGTCTACGTCTCTCTTTATTACAATATATATATATAGCAAGAAAGAACACATAACACAGAAACGCGATACTCTGATCATGAGGATGCGCACTCTTCTGCGGCTTCCTACCTTTGCAATCACTTAAATTTGCCAGCCGTCACCATGTGTGTACAATCGAGATATATTGGTTATACCAGGTAACTTTTGTTCGCAGTGGGGAAAGCTTTTGAACCGATCGAGCAGTCCCTGTTTGTAGTGCCAAAATAACCTTGACCAATTTTAGGGTAATTAATATATTTTGGCTTGCTACCTTTTGTTCTCACACAAGCCTAATTAAAGCATTTTTCATTTATATTCAACTGGAGTAGGTTATTCAAAGTTATTTGAATGGTAAAAGCGATACCATGAGGACACGTCGATTTGCAATTTCTTTTTCTTTCCACATCCTTAGTAAATTTTTGGCGCAAAAACGTCTACGCAGTTGCATTTAGGGTGACGTCTAGGTTTTAGGAGCCTTTCACACGATGTATTCAGCGTGCAGCGCCCAAGTTTACAGGAAATATGCAGCCCTGGTACACACACTAGCGGAGTGGTTCTCATCCATTGGTGCCCAAGGGAACCCTTGAGGATTAGTGGTATTGAAGGAAACCACTTGTAGTGGCATAGAACAGGGAGAGCGCGGGTATTTTCATTCTGAGAGAGGTGTTTACGAATTCGAACAGAGGCGATGTTGTGTGGATTGCTACATAAGTTCCAGAAGCTGCTTTTCGCAAGTAATGTTGAGTCAAACTAAATTTAAATGTTTCCCTTAAAACTGGCTTTTTTCCCTGCATGAGTTCTGGGGTCCTTAAAAGGTGTGTTCTCAAGCCTTCGAGAGCCACTGCTGTACCATATGGTGCAGGATTGGCCTCGCAATGGCAACACGCCTTCAATCTCTCGAGTTTCTCATCCGGACTAGTGGGATGTGGTACTGAGCAGATCATTTCCTCTTGATGGAGAGACGTTATGTATAACGAGAGTCTAGGACATCGTATAGTAATTAGTTGGCAAATCTGTTCAAGCAAGTGTTCTTCAATTCACACAACGAAGTTCATTTTCTTTGTCATTCGATTCTTCATCCTATTCCTCATTTTCGTCCTTCACGTCCTTGATCACCTACTCAGCGCCTAAGACCCCAACTGCAGATGTGGCGTCTTCTACCCGTAGTCGCTGCTTCATTCATCAGATATGTTCTATTGCTTTCACAAGAGACGAAGCGGATGGTGTGCAGCGTCTTCGGTAGGGTGTGACTCAGTCATCCTGTTTCTACGAGAAGCGACGTGGGTCGCATTGTCGCCGAAATCGCCTGGTGTAGAACGAGCTGTAGCATATACCACAGACCAAACTACGACGAGCTCGTACGTCCTTAAAACACTGCAAGCTGGCATTGAAGTTTGCGGCAATTACTCTTCCATTTACATATGTATGTAATATTGACACAGCATAGATACGACGACGACGAAGACGTTGATGATGGGCACAGGCTGGAGGTGAACAAGAACAAGGTGCCATTAAGCTGGTGTGCTCTGAGCAGTTTTGTCTGGACGACTTTAGGCTGTCCCTCGCATAATAAATACTCCCCGTAACATCTTTTTGGTGGAACCATCTTCGTAGGAAGCGCAAAACTACACACAAGGACAGCTAGAAAGAAAGACACAACACAAGCGCTTGACTGCAACTAAGCGTTTATTCGGAAGCGCGACATATAAATAGGAAAGAAAGAAGACAAACAAATAGCCCACGCGGTTATCCGTTATTGCCCACTACACCATCCAAAAAACGAAGTTCCTTCTGCGTAAGCGAGATAGGCGGTGCACTGACACAATCAATATCATCTCGTTTCATTTCTGCAGCTTCAACTATCCATCTCGTTAACATATCCCTGTTGCGATACAAAATGCATGTGTTATCAAAGTATGGCACACAGCCACAATCCTTGCAGTGGATAGCCAGGTGTCCATCCACGCCTTTCTGCACCTTATTATCATGTTCTTTTACTCGCTCATTGATACATATTTCAGTTTGTCCAACGTATGCGCGGCCACACGACATGGGTATCCTATACACAACAGTCTGTGCGCACTGAACATAGTCATTTTGATGGTTAATTTTACAACACTTTCTTTCTTTCTGGACAGGGCAAGTTTAACTACACAGTTTAGACAGCTTCTCTGGTGCAGACATAACCACTCTTACGCCAGCCTTATTTCCAATCTTCTTAAGATTATGTGCTACGCCGTGGATATAAGGAATAACAGCACACTTTTGCTGTTGCAGCGATACATCATCACGTGGTAGATTTTGATTCCTTAGGTCCCGATAGAGCGATTCGGCGACAGCCGCAACGAGTCCAAGTGGGTAACCTGCCGCCTGCAACCGTACAACCTGCCGCTCAAAGCTTTTCTGCATTAGGTGTAGGCAAGATTTCTTTAAAGAACTGAGAAGGCACATACGTGCCACAGACCTCTTTACTGCTTCTGTGTGTTCAGAGGGGAAAGGTAACAACGGTTTCCCGCTCCTGGGCTCATGAAACCAACAGACATGGTTATCCAAAAACCGTAATGTCAGGTCAAGAAACTTAAGTGCGTTAGAATTTGGCATTTCGTGTGTTAGCCTTAGGGGCCGACAAGCTGTTTCAAATTCCTTAAAGACAAAATCCGCGCTACCTGGAAACTCATTGGAATCACATTTCAAAAGAACCAAATAATCATCCACCAACCTGAAGATTTTCAATACATTAGTTCCTAATAACTTGTCATCAAGTATACGATCTAAGTGGGCCATGAAAATTTCACTAAGTACAGGCGCAATAGCAGACCCAATGCAAATTCCCTGCTTCTGAATGTAAATATTGTCGCTCCAATTAACAAACGTAGATGTTAAGTACAAAGCTAATAAGTCCAAAAAACCTCGAACAGACAATCCACAAGCATTTTGAAAAGACACAGCACCATGTTTAATGATACACTCCTCAACAAACTCCAGAAGCAAATCGTGGGGTAGGGAATAGTATAAATCTTTCACATCAATGGAAAACCCTTTCACCTGTACCTCGGTATTCGACACTAGAAATTCAACAATCCACTCTGAATTCTTTGTGCGAAAAGGATCATTAGGTTGCAGAACGTTCAACTTTTCTTGCAGAAACAGGGCAACACTCTTCTGCCATGATCCCTTTTCTGAAATAATCACTCGGAATGGCATGCCTTCCTTGTGCGTTTTCGCGCTAAAAACATATCTAAGCCTAACTTGTCCCTTTTCGCAATTTGTTTGGCCAGGTCAGGTAACTGGAGACTGTTGCACAAGTTTTTTGCAGCGGTCCTAACAGACCTAAGTGACACCTTCGGCTTAGAATCGAAGACTGAGGCAATTGCTACTTGCGCTTTCTCAAAGTAAGTACCCCTCGGAAAAACACAAAACCCACCTTCTTTGTCAGAAGGAATAATGCAAAGTCCTGATTCCTTGAGGTAGGTGACCACTTTCCGTATGGGCAACTGTTGACGCTTGGGTTTGAACCTATGGAGCACATCAAAGAAGGTGGGTTTTGTGTTTTTTCCTCGATTTTGAATGTAGGTCAACAAAAAAAGGTCGGTGGTGTGGTGGTAGTGCTCCCATCACATACCGTCGCACTCTGGCTGGTTGTGCGTTCGAATCCCAGCAAGTGGAACTTTTTCTATCTGAAAAGCGCGTTTATTTTTCAGACATCTACTTCCGTTGCGGAAGTACGTCATGGATTTCTTGGTTGACGCCGGCATAAAACACGTTCGTGCGAAAAAATGTGGTTGATTCCGCTGTCATAGTTATCGGTATAACACAAAAGTGAAACAATTCATCGCGAAGTTGTGGAATACATAAGCGGCAATCTGGCGAATCGAAGGGCGGGAGATGGGTTGGGTGATGTGACCATGTAAACACGTTACATATAGACATGCGCGGCACCTCGACACGGCACACGGATGCTCGACAGTTGCACACGAGGGAAAGTTCTGGAATGACTCACATTGCTCAGGAAACAATGAATTGCACGAGCCACACCTCTGTGCAAACCTGCCATAAACGATGAGCGTCGGCTGACACTTTGCAAGCGAAATCGAACGGGTTGTCAGCAGACCGTTTTGTGAGAACGCAGCCCACCGCAACGAAATGCCAATCATTTGCTTGTCGACGGCTGTCCCTGGGTTCCTGGAGCAGTGCGCGTCGCAACTCAACACACCTGGCCACGCAGGAGAAATTTTAAAGCACCCGCATTCTCACTATGCCCGAGGAACCCACCGTCACGACGCCGCCACGCCCCTAACTTCCGCTGTGGTCGAGGCGCGAAGACTAACGAAGCGCTGACTACCGGCGAAAATTCGCACGACAGTTTGGTTCACTCTATCTATGGTTCCTAGATAGCGGTACCACGGCAGCGAACCTAATCGCTCCAAGAGTGCAGTTTAATGGAGGCGATCTGAATTTAGAGTAATTGTGTTGTTAAGCATTGTAGTTCACTATACTAAACACCTTTTCTTTAACCGGATGGCAGGTAAATACAACTCGTAAAGCACCATAATGAACATCTTAAGCCCAACTGTTTCATTTGTGCCCAATGTTGCGGTGGTGTATCGGTAGAGCTTCCAGCGCCTTTGGTCAAATCCCCGGTGAACGTGGCTTCGAATCTACATAGGTGGAACTATTTAAATGTGAATGTAAGTTTCTTTTTTTCAGAGATCCACTTCCGTTACGGAAGTACGTCACTGGTTTCTTGGTGGACGGATCCCGGTATAAAACACTTTCGTATTAAAATGTCCTCATAGTATGGTTCATATAAAGGACGAACGCAAGGACAGATACCAGAGCACTAGTTTACGTATTATAGCGCACCGCACTTTGACCTTGTCGTGCCAGCATGCCCCGCGGTTACAACAAAAGTTTTTGGTCTGTGCAACTGCTTGTACTAGTATAATTATTGAACATTCATGCTTGTTCTCCAACAAAAGTGCGCCACAGAAAAAATTCCAAATGTATGCCGGAAAGTCCAAATGTACGCCGGAAATAAGAGTGACATCCGACATTTCCTGTAAGCGAGTTTAAACTCTATGCCACAATAATTGGGTATGCCTCAATTCCAAGTAACATTTATGGAGGATTCGCACGACCAGATGTAGCAGGAATTTTCGCAACGGCCGTCGAATCACGTGGCATGCGCGTCCGAAAAACACGCCGTCCTCGCTTAGCCCTGTCGCGTCCTCTGGCGGTTCGGATTGAAATCCCTCCGCTTGACAGTCGTCTGCTCACATTCTAGCGGAGTCGTCGTCAAATACGTCAACATTGGCCGCATTTTCGTGCCAAGGCGAGGGCATTGGTGGCATGCTGTTGGCTTGAAAACACGCATGTATATTTTGCGGAAGTGACTGCGCCTGCTTTTGTTGTGCGACAACAGGGAAGACGTGTCATGGTTCGTTTGGTTGAGTTCCCATTTATAGTTCTTGTTGAGACAGCGCGACCTGGGGGACATTAAACATGAGTGCGGTGCACAGTCAAACGCTGACTAGGCAACGATCAGTTGACGTGCACTTAGGCAATCCTAGCGTCAGCGTTAGACACCACGCACGCGTATTCGGAGAGAGCGGTCCGGCTGCGTAGACGCAACAAACCGTGGCAGCGCCGACCCAAACGATCACGTGACTGGCCGGTCCGCTGGAAAGCTGGGATTCTGTCCTAGCGTGTGAACCCACGCTTAGAAGACTGTACTTGAAAATTCAAATGATTATGCGAACTCTACTAATTACACATACGGAGGTGCACACAATAGTTCGATGGCTACATTCATGGATTTATAATCATGCGATTCCCACGATTCCTCATAGGATTCAAGCGTTAACGCTCAGCTAGCGTCTTCATTCACAGGAGCAGCAAGAATAAAATCCGTATTTTGGGTTGTCGCTTCCACATAACCGCAGGTGCCATAGCTTTGGATGTAGCAAGTAGTGGGTTTGTGTTGGTGTCGGCGGCTTTCTTTGTGCTCATTACATAGCCGCCACAAAGCACTTCAAGCGTTATTGAAAACGCACCCGATTCTCTGGCATTTGTGGAAAGTCTTGAACACCTGGAAGCATTGAATTAGCGCTCCCGTCGTCGCTTTCTTCTTCTTGGTGAGCAAGTACAGAGAGCTCACAAAACGGTAGTATTTCCGGTTGAATCGTTCACAACAGCCGCGGAACCTTAATGTGGGCGAGTTGGCATTGTATTCTTGAAGAAACAAAAAAAAAAAAACAGCGCAAGAAAACGCTGAAAAAGGAAGAGACGTACAATGGACAGGCGCTGACTTCCGACTAAACGTCATTCCAACTAAACATTGTGCAAATCGCCAAGCTTGTTCAAATAAAGTTTAGCCGGAAGTCAGCGCCTGTCAGTTGTACGTGCCTTATTTTCCCCCCTTTCTCACAGTGTATCTTGTTCAAGGAGCGTTCAAAAAAGGGAGAAATGTTTGTCGCTGTCTCCATTTTTCTACCAGCCTGTCCTTTTTGTTCCATGCTTGAAGTTTTACTGATCTCACCTTGTTTAAAAAACCATGTAACAACTTGCCCAAGAGGTAGGCTGTCATCAAGGGAACTGCAAATCGTCTGCTCAGGCCCCAACGAGGCTGATGAAAAATGTTTTCATATTTATAGCTTGAAGAAGATAAAATAAAGTGGTGTCAAAAGAGTTTTTGGCTGTGTATATGAATGCTTGACGAGGACAGGGGAAGGAATCGTTCATCGTTTTTCCAAAGAAGCACGGAAAGAGTAATGGAAATCCTCGTGGATCAGAAACGTTCACATTGCGAACAAGTGACCGTCATTAGTGTCGTTTGCTGGAAACGCTTAAAACGCGAGTTTCTTTGTCCATGTTGATTGGACCAATAACAAATCCCTGCGTCACCGTTAAGTGGACATACCCACCTAACCGTTTTATCGTGTTGGCCTTGACCACTTGGGCATTTTCCCTACATTCAGAAATAGAAGTATGTAGGTTGCCGTCGCAACGGATTATAGTACCCGCTACGCCATTACGCGAACCATCCAGAACAGTTACGCTGCGGATGTTGCCGACATTTCTGCTGCAGGATGTCATCTTACACCACCGATCCCCTCGCGAGCTTCTCACGGACAGGGGCCGTTACTTCTTATATCGAGTTATTGAAGACCTACTTCGATCTTGTGCCACCCAACATAACCCAAAGGCAGCATATCATCCTCAAACGAACGGCCCGACAGAACGCCTGAAGCGAACACTCAGAGATATGTTTGATGTATGCATACTCCGATGATTGTGACTGGGACATCGTCGCCCTTTCTTTTGCGACGTTCCTGTACATGTCGTCACATCACGACACCGCCCTCTACTCCCCGTTCTATCTTCTCTATGGCCGTTAACCGACATTGCCTTTCGACACAATCGTGCCCAACGCTCTCGAGTCCCCGTGGGAAAATGCTCGAGGTGCCATGTCTGCAGCTTCCTAAGCGCGTAACGTTGCTCATCGCCGTCTTTTTGAGTCCCAAGCACGGCATAAACCTCTATATGACAACAGCCATCGCGATGCCCAGTTCTCCGCGGGTGACCTCGTACTCCTATGGACTCCTTCTAGGCACGTCGGCCTCTCGGAAAAAGTGCTCTCGCGGTGCTCCGGTCCCTATCGCGTTGTCCGGCAACTCAATGATGTGAGGTATGCAATAGTTCCTGCCGATGCTTCCCCGTCATCGGGAGGCATACCGTGTTTACTGTGTCATCGTGGACACACGTGCGTTGTTTCTGCCTTTGTCTACAAAGAGGATATGTTTTCTCATGCATCTCGGCAATTTGGCTGTTCGTCTGCTCACGGCTAATTCGAACAGCTCTGCCAAATAATGCTGTAGCCCTACTGGTAGGATAATACGTGAAATGTTCATGCTAGGTATCGTTCATAGTACGTGCATAGATAACTTATTAATGTTGTATTAAAATAAGGTATCAATACCTACCACATTAAACATCTAAGATAACTACCAGACTCTTTGTTAAGGTTGGCAGTTCTACGCATCCTTGGATCAATAGCATGGCAAAAAAAAAAAAACAGTCACATGGGCGAGGTGCTATTCAAAAACGCAGTTTTAAATATAAAATTTGCTGCAGTTTAATACATCATTGTGCTATTTCGAAATGTATACTCCCAGCATACTTGTATTTTTAGAGACTTTTGTTGTTCGCCTTCAAGATCTGATGGGCCTTGAGGACGCCACAGACGTCTCCTTTATAGGTAGAATGCTGAAAACGCTGGAATAAGCGTTATACGCAGTTGCTCTTATACCATAGATTTATCGCAAGCAGATAATACGCGATCTCACCACATTGAATGAGAACTGAACACCGTGGAACATACACAGGCATAAGGTGCGTATGTATATCGTAAGTTTACTTCGAGGTTTACTAGTCGCTTAGGAAAAGCCGTGGGAAGTAAAAAAATTATCACAATTAAAAACGAGGTACACAAAGGGGAAGTTTCTGTCTTCGTTCATTTGCGCTGCGCTTCCAAATACATGACTCAACTGGTCCACCAAAAACATCTATTGACTACTAAATTGCACGCTTGTAGAAGTGTGCCAAAGAGGATACTCTTGCCGCAGGATAGTATACGTAACACGCTAGAGGCTCGCTCTTCGGGCTGTGTGTATTGGGCCTGCCGCGTACCACCAGTAGTTAAAGCAAAGCAGACGGATGCCCCCGGGAGAAAAAAAAGGAAGAACAATTTATTTGACAAACCTGTGCCATTCACTCACGTCGCAACGGGGCGAAAGCGGCAACAGTAACACACAGCAGAGCATGGTCACGAGAGAGCAGATCCCCGGTTGAAAGAGCAACAACCATGAACCAGGCCAGCGCAGCAGCGTTCCGGCATCGAAGGCGTCCGCCGCGGTGGTGTAGTGGTTACGGTACTCGGCTGCCACCCAAAATACGCGGGTTCGATCCCGGCCGCGGCGGTCGCATTTTCGATGGAGGCGAAAATGCCAGAGGCCCGTGTACTGTGCGATGTCAGTGCACGTTAAAGAACCCCAGGTGGTCTAAATTTCCGGAGCCCTCCACTACGGCCTTTCTCTCCTATCTCTTTCACTCCCTTTCCCCCTACCCCACGGACGCTTAGCCGTGCTCCCTACATGGGCTGCAGAAATTAGCGTCCTTTCCTAACCGAACCCCAATCAATCAATCAATAATCGAAGGCAGCCAAAATCCGAGTACCCCGGATAGTGGCCAGGCTGCCGCTTGTAAAGCTTTTAAGTGCGGCACGCGCATGACCACGACGTATACTTCGTGGCGCTATCAGCTGATATCCCTCGCGCATGACTCACACAAGGCCAACCGTGTCGCGTTTTCATGCGTCACGCATTATCTTCTTCTAAAGCTTGCGCGAAAACATGACTCGATTTAATTTGCGTCCCTAAACAACTAAAACACTTCTCTAAATAGAGGTACGCACTTTCTTTTGGTGAGCAGGCATGACATTATAACCAACACGCACACAAACTAATCGTTCCCCGTTTTTATGCGTCACTCATTATCTTCTTTTAAAGCTTGCGCGAAAACATGACTGGATTTAATTTACGTCCCTCAACAACTAAAACACTTCTCTAAATAGAAGTACGCACTTGCTTTTTGATGAGCAAGCGTGGCATTAGAACCAACACGCACACAAACTTACTGTGTACTCAACTCGAAAAGGAGGCCTGCTCGAGTGAAGTGTTCTGAAGAAACCATCGTAGCCTTACTCATTTCTTTTCCCATGTGCAAATCTGCAGTTCTAGACGTTCTCGTTTTTGCGCGGTTTGCTTCTTTAGGGAAACGACCGATGTTGCAGGACACGTACTATGGTAACGGCGGGGTCTTTCGGCAACGCTTTCGGCAACGCAACAATGCGAGAACTACAGTGCAATGTCTCGACACCACAGCAAAGTGATAACTTGCTTCAATTCAAGGTTGGCCGGACTGAAGACACGCGTGGGCATTCCTTTATAAAGCAGCATATCTGGCCGTGCCCTGGATACGCTGCTCCGAGGTACGCCCACTAGGTGGTAATTTGGATTAAACGAGGGCGAAGTGCCCTTAACATGCGGGAAACGGGCAGAAGAAATCGAGCATAGTCCAGTTAATACATCAGGGTATAGAACAAATAGCCAAGGAAGGAGGAATACACCTCTCACACGGGATATTTCTAGGTCCTTTGAAGTAAGCCTTCTTTTAAAGAGCGGGTGTGCTGCCACACGGGCGCGCGGAGGGAAAATTAGTGGAAAAGAGCTTCGTGCTGAGGGAGTTCGAGTGCGTCTTCAGATATGATGAGACTGTAAAGGACTACGCTTGTTCGCAGGTGGCAGACGGCAGCAAAAAAATTTTAGGGGCGAAGCTCCTTAAGCTGTGGGTCGGTTGTCACGTATCGTCGTATCGTGTAACCTACACCACTCACAATACCATGCAACGCCATGCAACGCCGGGAGGCTCGCGCTCGCCCTCGGCGCGTGCCTCCCGGCGCGCGGTACGTGCATCTTCGCCCCAAACCGAAGGACACGACCCAAATTGCACTCTCCCTGCACACCGGGCCTATCCCGGAACGCGAAGAAATCCGCGTCCTGGGGCTCTTCATACATAAGAGCCGAAAAATCGATACAACCCTGCGCAAGTTACGCAAGGTCGGGGATCAGGTGGGCCGCATGGTCCGTCGCGTCTCGAATAAGCGAGGAGGTCTCAGAAGCCACGATGCTCTGCGCCTCGCCAACGTGTTCGTGACCAGTCGAATCCTTTATTCGACACCCTACCTGCGTTTGCGCAAATGCGATGAAAACGCGCTGGAAGTTATTCTGCGCAAAATATACAAACGCGCCCTCGACATTCCGACCTCGACATCTAACCAGCGTCTTGCAGATTTGGGAATGACGAACACGTACAGGGAACTTAAAGAGGCCCATCTTAACAACCAATACCTGCGACTTAGTAAGTCGCGGGCAGGGAGATGTCTCTTACACCGTCTGCATGTCTCTTACATCTATCACGCAGAAGAGAGGACCACGATCCCAGAGGACTGGCGTGGTGCATTGGTTATCCAACCACTCCCCCGAAACATGGCTAGGGGGACACACGAAGGCAGGCGCACTGCGCGGGTTGCGGCCCTGCAAGGACGTTATGGGTCCCGTCCTGGAGTCTTCTACACGGATGCGTCTGGCCCTCACCACGGGGGATGGTACACGGCAGCCGTAGTCCACCAAGACGTACCCGTTCAAGGGCTCACTTTTCGAGCACCAAACATCACTCACGCGGAGGAAGTCGCCATAGCTCTCGCCGCAGCGGACCCCGCATCTCGGATCATTATTACCGATTCGCGGAGTGCGTGTCAAAATCTCATAAAAGGTAGCATCACTAATCGCGCTGCTCAAATCCTCAAGCGCTGTTATTATGTGGACCGCCCCTCTAAACGCGCCGTTATCTGGACTCCGGCCCACGCAGGGCTAGGTGGTAACGAGGCTGCCGATGCCTCGGCCCGCGCGCTTCATCCCCGGGACCCGCCTTGCCCTTCATCGCCTGATGATCCAGAGCCTAAACCGGCAACATCATTTCGTGAGATCGCAGCTATGTATAAATCGAACAGGCTCCGATTTCCGCCTCCGGCACCAGGCCTGCCTAAAGCTGACGAGCGCTGGCTCTTACGGCTCTACACCAACACAGTATTGTGCCCGGCGATACTTAAGCACTTCAATTCGGCCTTCTCTGGGGAATGCCCGCACTGTGATTATCCGCTTGCGGATCTTTTCCACATGGTGTGGGCATGTCCATCTAACCCGGCGGTCCCCCCAATCACCTCCCCTTCACCCCCTACCCGAGAGAGCTGGGAGGCTGCCCTGCTCGGCTGCTCCACCTTGGAGGGCCAAAAGGCCCTCGTGGCCAGGGCGCGTGCCGCCGCGGCAGCCACAGGAGTCCCGGACTAGGAACCCCTCCTATAGAGGTTGTATAGGGTCGGCCCTTAAGGCCGCCCCTAACTCTCTCTGTAAATACCACCAATAAATGTTTTAGGGGCGAAGCTCCTTAAAGCGGCACCCGTTCGTCCCTCGTCGTAGTCGTAGTGCGTAACCAGTCTTACGCTTTTACCTCCAAGGTGGTGCCGGTGGGAGATTTCTCCTGTGCGTTGTTGAACAATAAAAAAGTCGCAGCGTGCGCGTTAACTAAAAGCCGAATTCTTCTGTCTCTCATTCCCCATTAGCAGCCATTGGCAAGTTCCAGTAGGAAACGTTACTAGAAGTAGAAGTGTAAGTGTTAGCTAAAAGCCGACTTCTTCTGTCTCTCATTCCCATTAGCAGCCATTGTTTACCTCCAAGGTAGTGCCTGGTGAGATTTCTCCTGTGCGTGATTAAACAAAAAAATTTTGTTCAGAACGCCGTTGATTGATGAAATAAACCAACGAAAGACGCCAGATGTTTTCTAAAAGCAAAACGAAAAGACGCCAGATGTTTCTAAAGCAAAACGAAAAGACGCCAGCTGCTTAACGAAAGACGCCAGGTGTTTTCTAAAGCAATGGTTTTATATTCAAAACCATATCGCGATACAGGTTTGTCAATCGTTTCACGTCAATTATATCGGGCGAATTAACGGAAGAAATTTCACGGTTTAACCGATGATTACTTCCAGGAGCTTCGCCCAATCTCATCATCATTCACCTCGTGGATCTGCCGTCAATTTTTTCACCACCACCACCACCCGGCGCGCGAGCTCTCTCACTCTTCCATCTGCTGTCTTGTGAGAGAGAGAGAGACAGAGAGAGAGAGAGAGAGCGAAGCGCGCGTGTTGACTATGGAAACGCTCTTTCTTCGATGAACGCGCTACCAGCTCGCAAAGAAGGAGAACGCGCCCTCACCCGCGAGAGACAACGTTGGCGCAGGCAGCGTCTTCTAGCGAGTTTCTTGATTGAAAAATACCGACTGCTCGCGCCGGAGAACCGTTCACCGGCCACCCATATATATATATAGGCACTGGATCTTGACTTGCACTGAAGTGCCGGTGTGAGATTTCACTTGTGCGTAGTTGAACCATAAGGATTCGTAGCGTGCGCGTTAACTAAATTAATCCGGAACTCGGCACGATCTACGATGAACCTCCGGAGCTTCGCCCACTCATCATCATTCACTCCGTGAATATGCTGTGAATTTTTTTAGCTTGCAGCCATTACAATGTGCTCTTAATTAATAAAAAGCATGTTTAACGGTATTTTAGAACTTATAAACACTATGAAATCTCTGCTGATAGACACAGTCTTTCTTAAGTCGTCCGAAAATCTCACAGCTTGAGGGCAGCTGCAGTGTTGTGGCAGCGTTGTGGTCAGCTGCTTGGGTATATAGTGTGGCTAGCTGGACTTCAGTGTCAAGGTTTTCTCTGCTACAGACCGAGGTGTCTTTGTCACATTCCTTTAGTCCGAACGGCGAGACGTTCATGTACTATCACATAATGGAGAACATGGGTCTTCCGCCAGTGCATTTCCAGGTGTTGGGCAAACGTCAGTTAAGTATCCGTACGTTTTCTGTGACGTAAAGTGATGTCAAAGAGAATTTTTTTCTTCGGAAGAGTCGGCACATGGTGCTGAACTGGGCGCTGCGATGAATATTTGTTCGTCACGCGCTCGGTGCCTCCTCACACATCTTTCGAGATGTCGTTATTGAAAAGCAATCGAGAACAGCAACAACAACTTAAAGGGCAACTCCGGCGGTTTTTTCACCATCTTCTGATATCAATGTTTTCGAATAGTACTGATAGTCCTGTAGCAGCCAGGGTGGTTCAGTTTGCTCAGAAATGCACCAAAAATTTTAAATAACCGACTGAAAGGCGTGTTCAAACCGAAAACGAAACGGGTAGACGCTTCTTGCAGCGTATGCGATGACGTCACAGCCTTCCCGCCGTCAGAAATATCGAAAAAAATCACAGTGGCGAGGTCATCCGACGATGTATTGAGTTATGCCAGCTTTTCTGAACTTAACAGCGACGATTTCAACGCTGAAGTACCACCGTTTTGCTTCTGATGTCCCGCAGGCTCGGGTAGGCAGTGTTGAAGGTGATGACGTCAAAAACAAAGGGTGGCCCGCAGGGGAATCCGCTAAAAAAATTTAAAATTCGTTTCCAGGAAAACTAAATGACTTGCAACCGCCTGGTTTGGCATATATTATTACAGTGCCGAGGGGAACACATATGGAAAATTTCATTAAGATCAGTAGACACTGAAAAATCGCCGGAGTTGCCCTTTAAGCAAAGCATGGCCAGCCGGCAGAATACGGTGTTTGGTGAATTAACTCCTTTACTTTTAGTCGTTCACTTTATTTTAAAGTATCCGTGTACAATGAAAATGTTTGATAAAAAAACTATGCAAAAAGAAAACACGCACAAATAATTTATAGGAGCATCGGAGCCCAACGGTTTTTTCTCATCTCTGGCCTGCATTACAGTGCAGACAGTTAGTTCTGAGGCGCGGACGTCACGAACAATGTGAAGTCACGACATCGCGAATTCGTGAAGCTTCAGCACGACCTCATTAAGAAAGGCCACAAGGTTGACTTTCAGTGGCTTCATAGTCATTGCGTAATCAGCGGAAATGATTCTGCAGATGTCGCTGCTCGCAGAGCACACAAATAAGCCCACAGCGTTCCGATTCCGCTGTGTAGGACTGACGCCGCAAGGCATCGTCCACACCTGGCACGCTGTCTCTCTTTGATGGAGTTGAGCTCACCACGCATCAGACATACACGACTGCGTCAACTAAACCCACACCTGGAACTCCGCCTTCCATCCGCTCTACCTCGACGTGGAGCTTCGCTTCTTTGTCGCCTGTGGTTAGGAGTGGCTTTCACGAAGGCATATTCTACAATAATTGGAGCGACCGACAATGCAGCATGCGACACCTCTGCGGGACCGATGAAACCATTGACCACCTACTATGCCACTGCGCTCGAACTTCCGTGGAACGTCAAACCCTAACTCAGGTATTCGAACAACTCGATAATCGGCCATTTTCGATACAGGTGCTAGTGGAGCACCGTCCCCATCGCTCGTCGGCCCACAAGGCAGTGAAAGCACTGTTTTGTTCCTTGAGGACGACGAGCTTGTGTGAACGCTTTTGACGGAGTACCAGTACAATATCTTGTCCGTCAACGCATCATCTGCCATCCCCGGCCACCTCTTTCTTTCTCTCTTTCATCTTTATATTCTCCTTTCCCAGTCCCACAGTGAAAGGTAGCCAACCGAACCAGCCTTTCTGTTTCCTTCCTCCTCCTCCTCTCATCTATGGGCGATAGGAGCGCCAAATGCACGCTTATGTTTCAGTTGAAAACTTCAACGGAAACTGTGTAGCACCGACTCAACTCCCTTGAGCTAATGCTCCTGCGAAATCGCCATGCTCCTTTATTTCAAAGCAGATTCAGTATGCCCGTTTGACTGGGGTATGTCTGGATGACATATGAGGATTCAGGGACACTTTTGGGAAACAGAAATAGATCTACCGCAGAGACGAGTGAGAGAAGGCTGTAAGGTTGGGGGCGGGAAACTAGGAAACCAAAGCTCAGATTTGGCAGCTATTTTGTATAAGCATCAGGACAGAGAGACGACTGGTGAAAATCTTAGCGCATTACCGCGACTGGAGGTCTATTGCATGTGGGTCCGTAGGCCACGACAAAGGTGGTGGAGTCGGGAGTGCCGGACATTCAGGACGTTAGGAGCGAAACCAAACAAACTGTATTTACATAATATTTACGTGACATGTACAAGACTTTAAGAGAATATTCTTTCGCGTGAGTCGGGTCGGCGTCGTTTTTGTGCTACTTTTTTAGCCTTCCGGCTCGCACGCCATTCTCAAGAAAAAAGCCGCCACTTGAACTGTGCCTCTGACCTCTATAGTCTAAATGCTTTACTGTAACTCATCTCTCCGCCTCTTCTAAGACTAGCGGGCAATTTCACGCACATAGTAACAATGCAGAAAGCCGCTAAACACTGCTGCTCGCACAACTGGCAGCTGACTACAGCTGTATTGTCGTCACTACCTGGTGCCTCAGTTCACATTGTTAACCTTACCCCTGATGTTCCTGCAACCCGTTTCAACGTCATCTTCGTCATCATTCGCAGGACCCACTGCCACGACCTCATCAGTGGGTAGCTGTGCCAAAACATCCTCGCTCTCCTCAGCTACCTCTCTTGTTTGGCACAGCACCGCATTGCTCTCACACTGGCCTTCAGGGGCTTCTACTGCCATTTCGGTATCTTTTGCAGCGAAAGCATCATGCTCTCTTAGAATGCTGCTACTTTCACTCTCAGCCGGGCTGGCATCTAGGTTGAACCATACGCGCCGGCAAGTCTTCGCGGCCGCTTGCAACTCCGTGCGTGAGAGCGGTCGCCCCCGCTTTCCGTCGACTGGAGGCCGCATCAGCCGAGGACACCTCCTTTGTGTAATCACGATCACAACAGCATGCACTAGCCGCCGCCCCACATCAAAGGCCACACCCTTGGGATCCGCCTATCCATTGCTAAATGTGAGCGTATGCCTCGTCTTGTCATCTCGGCCCTGCTGCTGTACTATCTCCCACCTTGACTGGTAGATTGACTCGTAGACAATACCGCTCGTGCACTCTAACATGCAGTTAACTCGCGAAGCTTGCAAATGCTGAAGGAAACGAAAAAAATCCACGCATATCCATGGAGTGAATGATGATGAGTGGGCGAAGCTCCGGATGTTCATCGTAGAACGTGCCGAGTTCCGCATTAATTTAGTTAACGCGCACGCTACGAATCCTTATGGTTCAACTACGCACAGGTGAAATCTCCCACCGGCACTTCACTGCAAGTCAAGATCCAGTGCCTATACATCTATATATGGGTGGCCTGTTAACGGTTCTCCAGCGCGAGTACTCGGTATTTTAGGGGCGAAGCTCCTCTTAGTCTAACCTTGTCACGCGTCACGCGTCAGTCGTCAGGCGTCAGGTGTCAGTCGTCAGGCGTAACCCGCGTGCGTTCGCCTCGGCGCGTGCCTCTCTCTCTCTCTCTCTCTCTCTCTCTCTCCCGGCGCGTGCCTCCCGGCGCGTGCCTCTGCTGTCTTGTGAGAGAGAGAGAGAGACAGAGAGAGCGAAAGGCGCGCGTTGGCTATGGAAACGCTCTTTCTTAGAGGATGATGATGATGATTGTGGTTCGGTTAGGAAAGGACGCTAATTTCTGCAGCCCATGTAGGGAGCACGGCTAAGCGTCCGTTGGGGTGGGGGAAAGGGAGTGAAAGAGATAGAGAGGAGAGAAAGGCCGTAGTGGAGGGCTCCGGAAATTTAGACCGCCTGGGGTTCTTTAACGTGCACTGACAACGCACAGTACACGGGCCTCTGGCATTTTCGCCTCCATCGAAAATGCGACCGCCGCGGCTGGGATCGAACCCGCGTATTTTGGGTGGCAGCCGAGTACCGTAACCACTACACCACCGCGGCGGACACTTAGAGGAACGCTGTACCAGCTCGCAAAGAAGGAGAACTGTACTAAAACGAAAAAAATATCTAGGGACTTTAAACTGTACCAGCTCGCAAAGAAGGAGAACGCGCCCTCACCCGCGAGAGACAACGTTGGCGCAGGCAGCGTCTCTTAGCGAGTTTCTTGATTGAGAAATACCGACTGCTCGCGTTGGAGAAGCGTTCACCGGCAACCCATATATATATATATATATATATATATATATATATATATATATATATATATATATATATATATATGCCCTGGACCTTGACTTGCAATGAGGTGCCGGTGGGAGATTTCACTTGTGCATAGTTGAACCATGAGGATTCGTAGCGTGCGCGTTAACTAAATTAATCCGGAACTCAGCACGATCTACGATGAACCTCCCGAGCTTCGTCCACTCATCATCATTCACTCCGTGGATATGCTGTAATTTTTTTCAATCAAGAAACTCGCTAGAAGACGCTGCCTGCGTCAACGTTGTCTCTCGCGGGTGAGGGCGCGTTCTCCTTCTTTGCGAGCTGGTAGAGCGTTCATCGAAGAAAGAGCGTTTCCATA
This sequence comes from Hyalomma asiaticum, assembly GCA_013339685.2. Lineage (NCBI taxonomy): Eukaryota > Metazoa > Arthropoda > Arachnida > Ixodida > Ixodidae > Hyalomma > Hyalomma asiaticum. The sequence goes on from CM023483.1 coordinate 83,590,534, forward strand.
GTCAACGCGCGCCTTTCGCTCTCTTTCTCTGTCTCTCTCTCTCTCTCTCTCTCAAGATAGCAGATGGAAGAGTGAGAGAGCTCGCGCGCCAGGAGGCACGCGCCGAGGGCGAGCGCCTAGCGGTCTCGTGCGCCATGCGCTCCGATACTACGCGTTCCCATACATCTGAATGAAGCGAGCACCGCAGCGCCATCACGCCATCTAGTGAGCACTTCACGAACTAGACGAGATGGCTACGAGGGACAACAGAGGGTGGAACTACCCATGGCGTAAGGAGCTTCGCCCCTAAAACCAGCCACTTTCTGTGCGAGCCTAGTGTCCCGGCGTTGCAATGGTTACGAGACTCGACTGCTGTTGTTCATGAAGCTAGCGTGGTGGCTAAAATTACTGTAAATCATAAAGTGGATGCCCGTGTGTTTGCCTGTCTGCACACTCACCGTAATTTGTAAGTTAATTAGGGAGGAAACGTTCGCTCGATTATATGTATGTAACCTGGTGTAGTTATGTGACATTCTCATTTTGCTATGAATACATAGTCTTTCAGACAATTCATTAAACGGGAACAAAGCAGCTGGAATACTCAAGCTGGGAAAATATTAACACCTACCATGTGCCATGATCTAAGGAACAGGCTCTCTTGAGTCAATTTAGTTTTCACTGCCCGTATATCCCAAACCTTATTGCTATTGACAAAGTGGTATCACCCCGGCTCACAAAATAGCTTTGTATTGTGACATAGGTGCGCCCTTCCTGAGTCGTTTCCATGGTGCTTATTGGTGAGCTAGTTTTGATCCAGCTCTCACGCACTATCACTGCACATTATGGAAATGTAGCGCACATTGCGATGTAGAAGTGCTAAAGATTACCCTCCACGTTAATTGCAAATATTGTGCTCTTCCTCTGCACAACGTGGCCAACATTGAAACCCTATGTTAATCGTTATTATCGCCAGCGATTATTATCTACATTCATTATTTTTATTGATTTAATGGAATCCTATATACACAACGTTAAACTGTTCTTGTCCTTCTCAGTGATTATGGAATTTCCTATTTTTCCATCGCACGCTTCAAAAGCGGCCTATGCCGTCACTTCAAAAGCAGGTTCTCGAAGAAGTTCCTGGGGCAGGTTCGAAGGCAAGCGGAGCTCGACTCGTGGCGGTTGGGTCCACCAAGGCAAGCAGTTCGCCAGGAGACGCAAGCCAGCAGAGAGCTGTCGTAGTAGTACGTGAACCGCTTCTCATTGAGCCGACAAGGGCCCTGGAACCGGGGCACGCGACACGCTGGCTCCTCTGCAAGTGGAAGACACGGTTCTCTCCTTTCCGTAAGACTACCACGCAAAAAGGACGCGCACAAAAGAGCATGAGCACAAGAAGGAGGTCAAAAAGAGGAATGTTCCCTCTACCAGTGGTATACGGTCTCCTGCTTCTTCACTGTTAGCATTCGAGCCAAAATTGACGCACATGAGCGCTCTCTAGCAATGTCTACAAAACATTTCTACGCACTCGTAGACGCTGAAAAGCCCGTGCCTAAACTTTGTCGAGCCCGACGCATTTGACGGCTCGTCTTCAAGCCCAGACAGTTGGCATGGAATTCTACGAATATGCCGCTGTGAAGAACAAGTGGTACTCTGACGATGACGAGATTTCTAACATGCGCACTTACTTGAGAGGCGTTGCACGCAAGTGGTACGAGTTACGTGTTATTAAAGACGCTAACAACCCTTGGAATGACTGGAAGGAATCATTCTTGACAACATTCCGGACCAATCGAGTACAAAGATGGGACACTGCACTTAAATTCAAATTCAGGCAGGGCTCCCTTCTCGAGTATTTTTTTGAGAAACACCACCTTTTAAAACTGGCCGAGCCTTTGGTGCCACCCTCTGCTGTGGTAGCCCTAATAATTCATGTACTCCACGCCCAAGTTCGGAAGCAAGCTTTAGTACGGTCCCCTAAAACTGTAGACAGGCTTTTAGAGTGTCTTCAGGACATCCAATCGACTTCCGATGATAAACATCCTGCCACTTCTAGTGGACGCTTCAGGTGGTCTGTCGCGGGCGGTTCAAGCTGCAATGAACGAGAACCGAGCCGTCTTGTGAGCAGCGAAAAAAAGTCGGGCTGGCGCGCCCGCACAGGTCGCGTGCATAACATCGATACCGACGCCGAGGGTCCTCCGATGACAAAAAAAAAACTAATAAATGAGGTGATCAGTCCGACCCGATGACCACAACTGAGAGTGCTTATTTAGCTCGCTCTAACCTACTTCACATTCCCGTCAAAGTCGGCAACAGACACATGATGGCCCTGGTAGACAGCGGTGCTTCTGTGTCGATATTAAATGCCAAGCTAGCGGATGTGAGTCATATTCATAGCGGAAGAGTGCTACGAGTGCAAGGTCATGACGGAAACGTGGCATTGCACAATCAGTGGGCTTCAGTAACCATCGACTTTCAAGGCCACAAGATAGATAGTGAAGTATTGGTGATTGAGGGTGTGACATACGACTTTCTTCTCTCCAGGCCAGATACAAAGAAACTCAATATCAATGTATACTGGGATGATGCGGTTTTAGTTGAAAGATTACCAAGGAACGAGACACAGGAGGGTAAACATGATGACCTGCGAGTTGTAAAATGTGCAACAGATATTGAAAAGGCATACCCTGAACTCGTATGTGTAGGAAACTACCCACCAGCGATGACGTCACACAAGGTCCCTTTTGAACTAACTAACAAGACCATCATCCGCAGATCACCTTACAACATGTCAAGAGAGCGGATGATGTGGTTGAAGAAAGAACTGGGGAGATGCTGGACGCTGATATAATTCGACCGTCCGTATCACCCTTCGCATCTCCTATAACAATAGCGCCAAAGGAAGATGGAACTTTCAGACTCTGCAGAGACTACAGGGCTCTCAATCGTCAAACCGGCCTTATACCATTCCCCATGTCACAGGTGACTGCCAACATTTTTCTCGTATTGACTTATGCAAAGGCTTCTGGCAGATTCCGCTAACAGAAGAAACAAAAATGTACACTGCTTTTATAACGCCTTTTGACCTGTACGAGTATAACAGGCTTCCATTCAGCTGGAAGAACTCGCCTGCATGGTTCCAGAAGATTATGAACGAAGTTCTGAAGCCTTTCCTAGGTGTATTTTGCAAAGTGTACATAGACCATGTTATCGTTTTCTGAAAAACGGAGGCTGAGCATCAAGATCACTTGTCTCAGGTACTAACTGCCTTGAACACGGCGCACCTGAAAGTCAATTTTAAGAAAAGCGCCTTCTTTCAGAAAAAAAGTTGTTTTCCTTGGAAGAGCCTTTGATGGAACAACCAAAATCACTAAACAAGAGTCTGTCGAGAGGATCTCCCAACTGGTTAAACCATACGACGTACACTCATTGCGTGTGTTTTTGGGATTAGCAGGACATTTCAGACCTTTCATAAAGGACTTTGCCCAAAAAACAAGATGCCTCACACGCCTTACACAAAGGGAAGTTCCCTTTGAGTGGAACAATGAACGTTAGGAAGTCTACCGTGATTTGGTACACAAAATTTCTGCTGACCCTGTTCTACGGATACCTGACTTCAGTTTACCCTTTGAGCTGAATACCGACGCTTCACACAACGGTATAGGCGCGGTTTTGTACCAAAAGTGTCGTGACTCATCTGGCCGTAAAAAGAGACACGTCGTGGGGTATTACAGCTATACCTGAAGCCACCTGAAGTCAACTACACCACTACTGAAAAGGAGGCACTCGCAGTCCTTAAAGCAATTCAGTACTTCCGCACTTACCTCGAACGCACGAAGTTCACTTTGTTCACGGATCACCAGGCTCTCACTCATCTCTTGAATATGACCCAACCCAGGCACGTAGGCAAGGGGGGGCCCAGGGGGGCCCGGGCCCCCCCCGAAATTTGTCAAGTCAGCCATTAATCCAGAGGTACAGAGGCACAAGTAGCGCCGTGCGCATTCAAACAAACGAAACACAAACGATAGTAAAGGAACTCATTAAAAACAGCTACCCAAGAACCTTTATTCCGAAAGCACTTCAATTCCAAAAGCACGGCAACGTTTGCCGAGAAAGTCAGCGTCCGGCTCCTGAATCTACACCACAACAGAAACACCACACTCTCCCATTTGTCCAAGGCGTTAGCGAAACCATCGCCCGTTTTCTCAGAAAAGAGGGCATCCGAGTGACTAACAAGCCTACGAACCCATGTTCTCTACATATTGCCCAAGACCATCCACCGAGGGACAGAGTCTAAGGCATTGCACACAAATATACTTGCGCTGAATGCGATGCGAGCTACATCGACTAAACGAAAAACCTCACAGAAACCTTTCGACAGCACAGGAATGACCTCTGCTTGCAACAGATAGGAACCCGATAGCCGAACATTCCCAAGATAGCGACCATCGTATAAATATACCTCACACAACGGTCATACCAACTGAAACCAATTATCGGAAACATATACTGCTTTGTGATTGTGGAAAAAGACAGAAAACTTCGCAAGGCGGGACATTTTAATATATGTATGACAAGCTTGTTGGAAACGAAATTACCAGAACGAACAAAATGTTGCCATACGGCTTTGAAACCAGAGAAAACGACGTTATCTGCCCGTAATTTGTGCGACTTTTCTTCGTCGCATCAGTCATGTTTAGGAAGGTGGTTGGTTGGTTGTGTCGGGTATTCTGGGCAAAAGCGACCATCGCTATATATTGCGCGAAAAGAAGATTTTCAACTACGGTCAGGGTGCTCGGTAGTTGGATTGTTCCAAGGAACAGCGCAAAGAATGACAGGACACAGAAAATGATTACGTTGACTCCACCGGTGGATTCTCTGAGGAAGTGTCTTTCTTAATGAGAGGAGCGGTGTCTTTGTTGCTGCAGAGCTAGCAGGCGGTATAATGCGGGCGTCATTTATACAGTCGCGTATAGTGGTGACAACTTAGGGAGCATTCAGGTGCTTTGTTTAACTGATAACTGCGCGGCGTGGGAACACACACGCATAGGGCTTTGCTTTGCCGCAGACGCGGAGTTTTTCCACGACCGGACGGCGGAAGCTAACAGAAAGCATGGAAAAGGGGACTGTTTTACGGAAAGCGACGGCTTCGACGACCCATTAACCCGTTCAATCCCCCTGGCACCTCTGCGAACCCCACCACCCTTTATCCGCCGCCTGTGTCGTGGGGGCAGGCGCCCACGTGGCGGAAGGAGTAAAAGGGGTAAACAAACAAGGTAACCAGGGTCGCCTGTAGTTCTGCAGAAGGATACTGTGAGCCACGTTCATTCTATAGATAGATGACCTCAAAGCTTTCTCAAACGGCGCCTCGCAAACCATCGGAAAACACTGCAAAGTTTGCAATTTGTGTTGCCAGAGCACGCCTGCAAGGGCAAATTTGAATCTGTTCAGCCGGCCTTCGATTTTTACCTTAAAGATTTGACAACAGCGCATATCGTTATGCTAAAAGGTGAATGGGAAATCTGGAAAACTGCATGGCAAGCCATGCAAAAGGAGGAACTTCCCCGTTCTGCCACGGGTGCTTTAACTGAATGCAACAAAGCCCTCTTGCCGAACGTTCACACACTGATGATATTGGCGACAATTCCAGTGAGTACAGCTGTTGCAGAACGCAGCTTCTCGACACTGAAAAGAGTAGAAACATATTTGAGGACCCGAACAGCTGAAGAGCGGCTTAATGGCCTGGCTCTTATGTCAATTCGCCGGATGCAAGTCAGTGTCGACGAAATTATCACTGGGTTTATAGAGAAAGCGCGACGCATGAAAATTGCAGGGTGAACCACTCTTTTCAGCCAAGCTGTATGGTCTATTTTTTCTTTTTCATTAACTTTTACTATATTGTAAAACCACTCGCAATATCATTCTTTAATATTGCTTCCTAAAGCGAAGGTTAGCGTTTTGCATCTTTTGTGTAATGAAAGCTGGGTGTTTTGGTTTTTTGTGGATCAATAAAATTGTTTTCGCGAATATGTCTGTTTTTTCTTTTAAGAATTGCTGTCATAAAGTGGCTCACGTCCTTCTCGCACGCCTGTAGTTGAGACAAAGTGTGAGAAACTGAGTAGAGAAATCGTCCAACAAGTATTTTTTTTTATTTCCTGCACATCCGTAAGTGGGGCGCGTGATTCCTTTGCATTGCTTTTATTTTTCTTTTTGTCGCTCATCTTTCCCTCACTGACTCTGTATGGCCCTTCTTCGTCCAGATTACTTGGTTTGAAAGTATTCTTTCTCGTGCACACACACTGGCTTTACTGTAGTGTCAAAAAACTTGCTTTGCATCTCGGATTAACTCGCCTCTTGGGCTGCATTGCACTCTGTTCTCTTTCTCGTCTAATAATTAAGCGCCTTCTATATTTCCGGGCAAGTTTTCTTAAGCATTGTATAATAATGACCATGCTGTTTTGAGGCTTCCCCCCCCCCCCTTCTTTCTGTAATACACTGAAAAGGGCCTTTAAGGGTGAATAACTGATGATGATGATGATGATGATGGTTTTGGGCCCACCCCGAAAAAAAATCCTGGCTACGTGCCTCACCCAACCAAAAGGACGTATTGCAAGATGGGTGAACTACTTGCAGCAGTTTGATTTCACCATCTCCCACCGACCTGGACCCCTTTTAACTGATGCAGATGCTTTGTCGCGATTAGTGATACAATCCAGTAATGAACAACCGGACGAAATTAATGATGTGAAATTGTGGGAAGGCACCGAACCTCTGACTTTTATTGAAGGTCGTTACTAAGTTCCGCCAACGCTGGTTCCTAAGGTTCTTTATTTGTACCACGACAGCCCAGAGTCAGGAGGACACGATAGATTTTCGCGCACTTACAACAAACTGGTCAAGCGATTTAAGTGGCCCCGCATGAAGGAAGATGTCAGTCAGTACGGTCGTTCATGCCACATTTGTCAAGTGAATAAGGTCAAATATAAGCAGTCTACGGATGCCATGATACTTCCTTGCCACTCGAAGGTGCCTTGTGAAGTCGTTCACCTGGACTTTGCCGAAATAAATAAGAAACGAGAAGGAGTCAGAAAAACGCAAGCGTTTCTTCTGGCCATAGATGAATGCACACGGATGATCGCAGCACGCGCAGGAAGAGAAGACGCAAATAGCGTCACCGTTCTCCTCGAAAGAGATATGTTTAGGACAACGAGGACGATCGTGTGTGACAACGGTCCAGCCTTCAGGAGCGAAAGATTAGCAGGATGGGCTCGAGAACATAATGTATCGGTCAAGTTCTGCGCGCCATACCACCCCGCGGCGAACGGACTTGCAGAGCGTGCGATACGGGATGTAAAGCAGTTCACGAGGATGTACGACAATTTCCCTGGTGGATGGAAATGCTCTTTAGAAGCGGCCGTTAAGCATCATAACCGCTCCTACACCAGTGGCTTGGGATGTAGTCCACAGTTCGCTTCATCAGGAGAAATATTCAACCCTAAAATGGCTTGAAGTGAATGATTCTTATGCGCGGCCACCATCGACGGAGAGAAGAAGAGGAAGCTCGCACTTGGCTCGGACTCTGAGCGGGAACGGGCTGCTTTGCAACCGCTGCTGATAGCCTGCATATAGCTGCTAATCGCGGTGCCTGGTCACTCGACGTTCCTGTAACATTGTGGTGGAGGTGGAACGTTCCCCGTCCTCGCCACGGAGCTTCGTAGCGGCCGCACCGTCCAGTTTTCAGCCATGGCTCCCGAGGAGAACCCCTCGTCGCCATCTACAACTGCGGCGTCCACGACAACCTATGTCACGGTTTCCAATCTGCGGGATCCCGGAACATTCTCCGCCCAAGAAGGCGTCGACGTCGACGACTGGCTGAACATGTATGAACGTGTCAGCCGAAGCCACGGTTGGGACCCTACCGTAATGCTCGCGAACGTCATCTTCTACTTGCGGGGAACACCACGTGTCTGGTTTGACACAAACGAAGCCGAGATCTCCAGCTGGGAAGCTTTCAAGGCAAAGATTCGCGACCTCTTTGGCAATCCATCAGGTCAGAAACAGATTGCGCGTAAAGAGCTTGCCGCCCGTGTCCAATCGGCAACCGAATCCTATGTTGCATACATCCAGGAAGTCCTTGCGCTTTGCCGAAAAGCAGATGAGACGATGACGGAGGCTGACAAGGTGGGCCACATCCTCAAAGGGATCGCGGACGACGCGTTTAATTTGCTCGTCTACAACAATGTATCTTCTATTGATGCCATTGTTAAAGAATGCCGCCGGTTTGAGTTGGCCAAAAGTCGCCGCGTCGTGCAACAGTTTTCCCGTCTGCCTAACACGGCTGCTACATCCTCTTGCGCAGACGTCGCTCCCGCGCCCCCTTTCCATGACAGCGTGACGCGCATTGTTCGTCGGGAACTTGAAGCTGCCACTCCAGCGCCATATCACCCTCGCCCACTAGACGGAACCCTTGACCAAGTAGCTCCCTCCGTTTCAGTCATTCAAGCCGTAGTGCGACAAGAAATTGCCAACCTCGGTTTGCCGTCCGCCTACTCCGTCTCCCGACCTGACTTCCGACCACCAGTCTCGATGGCGACGCCCCGCATCGACACCTACCTTCCACGAAGATCCCGCAATCCGGATGAATGGAGAACCCCAGACGACAAGCCGATTTGCTTCCGCTGCCACAGAGCTGGTCATATATCCCGCTACTGCCGCACATCCTGGACGCCGCCCAATTGGAGCTCGAGTTCGTCCCCTCGCCGATATGTAGACCCACCCCGCTTTTCGCCCCGTCGTGTGTACACCCCATCTGACGCACCTGACACCCGCTCTTATGCTCGTTCGCCTTCACCTCAGCGCCGTCGTTCCCCGTCGCCCCAACCACGCCGCCATTCCTCGCCGACCACCTTTGGAGCCCCCCGGACGGAAAACTAGACCATGCAGCGCCTGGAGGTAGTGCTGCATCATTTTCATTGTGCCCAAATCCTCCATTGACGCTAATTACGAACAAGAACTTAGTTGAAGTGCACATAGACGACATTCCTTTGACCGCATTAATTGATACTGGAGCCCAGATGTCCATAATGAACGCTGACCTTTGCCGTCGACTCAGAAAAGTTCTCACGCCTCCCAATACTAGGGCCGTACGTGTCGCCGATGGCAGCACTGTTGCCGTCGCTGGAATGTGTACTGCTCGAGTAGGCATTGCCGGCCATCACGTTCCAGTACTTTTTACAGTTCTCACCACCTGCCCTCACGACCTAATCTTGGGGATGGACTTTCTTTCAACGCATTCTGCCCTGATCGACTGTTCTGCCGGTACTCTTTGCCTCGAACTTCCTTCTCTTCCGGATACTCGCCCAGAATTCCCCAACACCCTCTGTTCTACATCCTTTGTTCGCCTACCACCTAAAGCCCTCACGTTTGTCGACCTGGCCTCTACATCACCGTTGCCCGATGGCGACTACATCATCACACCTCTTATCGATGTCCTCCTGGCGCGCGACATCACTGTGCCGCACTCAGTTATAACCCTGGCCGGTGGACGCGTGTGCCTCCCTCTTCTCAATTTTGGGTTGGCAAAGCAAGTTCTGCCACGAGGCATATCTGTGGCCACCATCCGTTTGTTAACAGACGATGATGTAACTACCTTTGCTGCCGACGTCTGCACAGATCCTTCAGCGCGCCTAAAGGACGCCATCTGCACCGATAAAACGTTTCGTTCCATGATAGCGCCGGACCTCACACCTGAACAAGCAGCCGCCCTTTACAGCCTTTTGGTGTCCTACCGCGACATATTCGACACTGATAATCGACCACTGGCTCAGACATCTCTTGTTAAGCACCGCATAAACACTGGTGATGCTGTCCCCATTCACCGCCGACCGTATCGGGTGTCCACAGCAGAGCGTCAAGTGATACAGCAGGAGGTAAACAAGATGCTTGCCAAAGGCATTGTAGAGCACTCATCGAGTCCTTGGGCGTCGCCCGTCGTGCTTGTTAAAAAAAAAGACGGCACGTGGCGTTTCTGCGTTGATTATCGCCATTTAAACCGGATCACTAAAAAAGACGTTTACCCTTTACCACGGATCGATGACGCTCTTGACTGCCTCCACGGTGCCCAGTACTTTTCATCAATAGACCTTCGATCCGGTTATTGGCAGATTTCCGTCGATGAGCAAGACCAAGAAAAGACCGCATTCGTCACTCCAGATGGGCTCTACCAATTCAAGGTTATGCCGTTTGGTTTGTGCAATGCTCCCGCCACGTTTGAACGCATGATGGACTCCCTGCTCCAAGGATTCAAATGGTCCACATGCCTTTGTTACCTCGACGACGTCCTTGTGTTTTCGCCTACATTTGACACGCATCTTGAGCGCTTAGCTACAGTTCTTAAAATATTCCGCAAAGCTGGACTCCAGTTAAACTCCTCGAAGTGTCACTTCGGACGCCGACAGATTACAGTACTGGGGCACCTTGTTGATGCTACCGGTGTGCGACCAGACCCGGAGAAAATTCGTGCAGTCACGGCTTTTCCTGTTCCTCAGTCTGTAAAAGACGTGCGGAGTTTTGTGGGGCTCTGTTCCTATTTCAGACGCTTCGTGAAAAATTTTGCAGCAATCGCCCAACCACTTACTGCACTCCTCAAGAAAGACGTCCCTTTTACGTGGGGACCCACGCAATCAGCTGCGTTCTCCCACCTTATAGCGCTCCTAACGACTCCACCTGTATTGGCCCACTTTGACCCGTCCGCCCCTACAGAAGTCCGAACCGATGCCAGTGGTCACGGAATCGGTGCCGTCTTAGCCCAACGTCAACACGGGCACGACCGCGTTATAGCCTACGCAAGCCGGCTCCTAACAAGTGCAGAGCGCAACTATTCGATTACAGAGCGCGAATGCCTCGCTCTTGTCTGGGCAGTTTCTAAGTTCCGCCCATATTTATATGGCAAGCCATTTTCTGTAATCACAGACCACCATGCGCTCTGTTGGCTTTCATCGTTGAAGGACCCTACCGGCCGGCTTGGTCGCTGGGCACTTCGATTACAAGAATATACATACACAGTGACGTACAAGTCGGGACGCCAACACCAGGATGCGGACTGCCTCTCTCGATACCCTGTCGAAGAACCGAACGCTCTGTCTGACCCTGACACCTGACACCTGCGTTTTTTCTGTCTCCCAACTGCTCCATGTCGTTGACGAGCAACGCCGTGATCCTGCCTTGCGTGCAATCATTGATCGCCTGGAGTCGTCACCTTCCGACCCGTCCCTTCGCTTATTCGTCCTTCAGGATGGTGTTCTCTACCGCCATAACGTTCGCCCAGACGGTCCATCCTTGCTGCTCGCGATCCCCAAACACCTTCGCTCGGCAGTCCTCCACGAACTCCATGACCTTCCCACCGCCGGACACCTCGGTGTGTCACGCACCTACGACCGGATCCGCCGACGCTTCTTTTGGCCTGGACTTGCTCGCTCCGTTCGTCGATACGTAGCAGCGTGCGAGAAATGCCAACGCCGCAAGACGCCATCGACGCTCCCAGCCGGGTACCTCCAGCCGCTAGACATTCCCACGGAGCCATTCTTCCGCGTTGGCTTGGATCTACTTGGCCCTTTTCCACCTTCTACCTCTGGGAACAGATGGATCGCAGTAGCCACAGATTACGCTACGCGCTACGCTATTACCCGCGCGCTCCGAACCAGCTCTGCCACGGATGTCGCAGACTTTCTCCTGCAAGATGTAATTTTATTACATGGGGCTCCACGCCAGCTGCTCACGGACCGTGGCCGAACATTCCTCTCCAAGGTCGTCTCAGACATCTTGCAGTCCTGTGCAACGCGGCACAAGTTATCCACGTCGTACCACCCGCAAACAAATGGCCTCACGGAGCGCCTGAATCGCACTCTGACAGATATGCTTGCCAAATATGTTTCCTCAGACCACACTGACTGGGACCTCGCCCTCCCGTATGTTACATTTGCCTACAATTCCTCGCGTCACGACACCGCCGGCTATTCTCCGTTTTTTCTACTATACGGCCGAGAACCAGCCCTTCCTCTGGACGCGTCGATACCTGCTGTCACGGGGACCACCTGTCAATATGCCCTTGATGCTATCGACCGAGCTGCCCACGCAAGAGAAATTGCCCGTGACCGCCTTTTGACATCCCAAGAGAGCCAACGGCGCTTGTACGACCGGAGACACCGAGACGTGCACTTTCCGCCTGGTTCTTTGGTCCTCTTGTGGTCTCCGACACGTCACGTGGGCCTGTCGGAAAAACTGCTGTCGCGGTACACAGGCCCTTACCGAGTGATTCGTGAGGTCACTCCCGTGACCTACGAAATCGCCCCTATCGCCCAAGCTGCTTCGCCTACTTCACAGACACGTGATATCGTGCACGTCACACGGTTGAAGGCATATCAACCTCCAGCTGATGACATTTAGACGCTCCGAGACGTCGCTTCTGCCGCCGGGGGATCATGCTACACGCATGCCGCATTTGAGGAGCTCGGCCGATGCGCGCGGCCACCATCGACGGAGAGAAGAAGAGGAAGCTCGCACTTGGCTCGGACTCTGAGCGGGAACGGGCTGCTTTGCAACCGCTGCTGATAGCCTGCATATAGCTGCTAATCGCGGTGCCTGGTCACTCGACGTTCCTGTAACAATATTTTAATGAAAACGAAAGGCCTAAAAGTTTCAAAGTTACAAACGAATTGCTTCCACACTGTTAGCAATGGCCATCAGCGTGAACGCCACTGTGCTCTCTAAACAATGTGACACCGATTTGACGGATATATACAAGCTCTATTGGGTTTACCTAAATGTCCTTAGACACCTGGGTGGCCCCTGGCCCACACCTCCAGGCAGGCCCGGTTCACCAGGTAAAGCTGGTCGTCCGAGCAACTGGCACAAAGACCGGTCTCCCAAGAGCAAAGTCATGGGGCCGCGTTCTGAAATGCGTCGCCAAGGGCGATAGTATCGCTGGTGACGTAATTTTATGGCGCTTGCTGTCTCCTGCGGTGTCATTGGCTCGTTGGGCAAACCGGAAACCGGCCGTCACTTTTTCGGTTTGTTCAACCGGCCAATCACCACCGCAGGAGACACAAAAGGCGACCAAATTACGTCGCCAGCGATACTATCGCCCTTGGCGACGCATTTCAGAATACGGCACATGAGTTGATTATGGTGGGTAAAGGTCCATAATAGTGGAATAATAAAGCTCCATAATCAGTGGAAGAGATCTGTCCTGCGCGCTCCTTTGATGCCGCTGGAAAGGCGACATGGTTTTGATGAGCAAAACGCAAGCGCGCGTTCATGCAGTTATGGCGCAGTAAGGCGCAGGCACATCTTTGAAATTAACCAAGAAGAACGTAGGGTGGCTGTCGCCTCCGGTCAGTTCGCCATGGCCGCCGCGTGAAGGAGCTGTTCTAGTAACTACTTAGCTTGGCGAGATTTTTGAAACCGTGAAACGCGCCATATGCATCGTATAACTCATATTAATCGGATTGGAAACAGGCATATGCCGGTCGTTACGTTGATCCTTCACAAAGTGTCTTCGACAGACGACAATGAAGGTACGATCCAAGATTTTCTCGTCTACGCACATTTAAGGACGACTGATTTTGAAGCAAATATATTTATCTGTTTTGACTGAAAAATCGCCATGCTCCCTCTCTCTTCCGCCTACTCAAACGCGCAGTGGGAAACGTTCACGAAGTCTCTCAACTACTGTGATAGCGAAAAATACGGTTAGAATTGTGTAGTCTGCAAGAATGCATAGTATGTTGACTCTGAGAAGCGCCCGCAATGTTGTGAAATAGCGCGAAAATAAACACTAACACACCTAAAACAGACAAGACACCCGCCAACTTTCAGTTGACGTCTTAACAAATTGCACATTTACTGTCGATGTACAGCCTCTCTTTGCATGACCAAAATGTATATAGACATGTGTTAGTTCCCTGCGAATGGAACTTTAGTTCTAGGTTAGCGCCTGCCTCGCCCATGTGATCTTTGTCAGTGCCTACTATTCGCGGTATATTACGGTGCATTCGCGGCAAATAGTTCGCTTTTCCCTTCTGCTAAAATACCGTAGGTTTCAGCAGCGTATTTTCATAGAAATTACTATAATAACAATAAAATCTTACAATTCGGTACAGTTGTCCTTTGCAAGCCACGCAGGAAGTTTTATCAACCCCCTGAATAATTTGCACGTGACAGACGATTCCTCTCTTTAGTACAAAAGACATGCGTGCCTAACATTTCGGCTAAGTATCAAGAATATCCATCAATGCAGTTTCTCAAAAAAAAAAGCAATATTCTTGTTGAAAGGACAAGAGAGCGCTTTAATTACGATAGTTATCGCGCATGCTCTCAACAGCCTCCTGAGATAAGATTGTGTGGCACGAACTTGATATATCTTTAATATTAGGCGAAAGGAGCTAATTGAAAGGTAAAGGGAAGGGCCACACAAGCAAGAAAAGTTGGGTGCCTGCTATAATGCTCCGTAAATGTTCAAGTAATAAAGCACGCAAATTACCGTTCTAGAAATTAGGTTTGGCGATTCATTCAATATAGTGGTCTATTTGCGGTAAAAACGCATAACGAATGCGTTAAAATCCACACGGGTGAGGGGCGATATATAAGGGCTAACAATCACGTGATGTCCCTATCTTTATCATCCATCTTCAAGCTGCCTTCTCTATTGAACACAAATTCAATTTTCCCGGGAACCACAACACCCACTCACCATGTTTTCCGGAAGGATCCGTGCGGCAACGTTCACGGCACTCGGTGGCGCTAGTGAACCGATTCTTTCCTCCGAGGCAACCGAGATCAAGTTGATAGCGTACCAGGCACATGTTTTTGTCGGGGTCGTGATAGAAGAAGTACCGCTCTGTCTCGTTATTGCAGGCTGTCAGCTCCAGTGGCGCCTGACATACGGGGGAATCTGCGGTAGATGTACCAGTGTGGTGGTGAAAGTGTGCCGCCGTTGACAGAAGCGTAACCGGGAGCACTCAATCAAATTAGCTAATAAATTGATCTATAAAAAATTTAGTGATCGATTTAGTTTGTATAAGGCTTCATCATTAAATTAAAATTTGACAGAGCAGCGTTTAAAAAGTCGTGGGACCATTAAGCATCCCCTTAGAATGTCAACTTGATAGTGATGCATGGTCCCATTTCCGTCGCTGACCATGCTCTCTGGTGGCCTAGCCACGTAATTGACATGACAGTACACTTGTTATTGTATCTCTTTACTGGTGGAGTTGAGATAGCGAATTACTGCAACGTTATGGGCAAAGCACAAAGTGGCGCTGCGCCATCAAAACATCGTCGACGAACAAGGCGCTTAAGCTCGCCTGGCGCTGATACACAGCACAGAATCTCTCACAAACGTGTCAACATGACGTGAACGAAGGCCTACATATTCGCGAGCACATTCGCGATGTTTCAATATCCGCGGTTCTCAATGAAGTTTTTAATGAATATATTTTCCTCGTTACTGTAATAATATGTGCCAAACCAGGTAGTTGGAAGTTATTTAGCTTTCCTGGAAATGAATTTTAAAACCTTTCAGCGGATTTCCACGCGCGCCACCCTGTGTTTCTTGCGTCATCAACTTCAACGCTGCCTACCCGAGCCAGAAGGCCGTCAAACGAAAAACGTCCACACTTGAGCGTTAAAATCGTCGCTGTGAAGTTCAGAAAAGGTGGCATAACTCAACACATCGTCGAAAGACCTCACCACCGCCGTTTTTCTGGCACCAGCTCCGCATTTCTGATGGCGGGAAGCCTGTCACATCATCGCATACGCTGCATGAAGCGTCTACCCGCTTCGGTTTCGGTTTGAACACGGCTTTCAGTCGGTTATTTGAAATTATTGGGGTTTTTCTGAGCAGACGGAACCATCCTGGCTGGTACAGGACCATCAGTACCAATGTAAAAAATCGATATCAGGACATTGTGAAAAAAAAAAAAAAAACACCGGAGTTGCCCTTTAAAGGGCCACTCCGGTTTTTTTAAAAGGCAACTGAAGTGCAAAATCACTGGTGATTTTGCAGTGTCCACAGATCTCAAAGAAATATTCATTATATGTTCTCACTGCCACTGTATCAATATCTACAAAGCCAGGCAGTTACAAGTCATTTAGTTTTCCTGAAAAGGAATTTTATAGCTCATACGGATACTCACACGGGCCACCCTTTGTTTTTGAAGTCATTAGTGTCAACGCTGCCTACCCGATCAGGAGGGCTGTCAAGAGCAATACGTTGATAATTAAGTGCTCAAATCGGTGCTGTCAAGTTCAAAGCTGGCATATAACTCACAATATCGTCGGATGAAACCACGCCTTTCAATTTTCTGGCAACAGCTCCATATATGTGATGGAGGGGACTTTTGTGACGTCACCACATACCCTGGAAGAAGGATCTACCTGTTTCCGTTTCAACACATAGTGCATTCGGTTATTTAAAATTATTGGTAGCTTTCTGAGCAAACTGAACCACCCTGGCTGTTACAGGGCTGTCTGTGCCATTGAAAAACTGCGACATCAGAATATGGTGAAAAGCCGCCGCAGTTCTGTTTTAAGCAACGTTAGCCTTGTTTTAGGCCCTGTTGTGCAGCTTGTTTTGGCCCGTCGTGATCATGGGATATGAAACGCTGACAGCCCGTGCTCCTGACATGCTATGAACTTAAAATGCGTGCCGCATCTCCATCACTTGAGTTTAAATGTGCCTTTGCGAACAAAGTCGAATGGAGGAATTTGCTTTCCGTCAAACACAATTATTTGATGCCTATTCATAGTGAAGCCAACAAAAGTCTGGGAAGTATTAATTCGCTCAATTACGAAAAAAAAAACATGAAATAATATACATGTAAAACTGGTAGCTCGATATCAAAATCAGCAACATTTGTCCTGCCGAGAAATGGGTTAAATGATGCTTGGCGCGTGCGTTCCTGACCTTCTTTCTTTCTTCCTTTCTTTTTCGGTTTCTTTGTTGCACTGCCAAAGTCCTAGGTACGGTAGTAAAGCTCAAGGGCTCTCACACGGCTCAGATATGTTCATATTCTCGCAAACGTGGGT
The DNA here is from genome assembly GCA_013339685.2 of Hyalomma asiaticum. Classification (NCBI taxonomy): domain Eukaryota; kingdom Metazoa; phylum Arthropoda; class Arachnida; order Ixodida; family Ixodidae; genus Hyalomma; species Hyalomma asiaticum. Next base: position 83,607,595 of record CM023483.1, read on the forward strand.
TTGTAGCGTATTGGTTGAACACTTTCCTGCGATGGTTGGGAGCCGGGTTTCAAACCCGAGCACCGGTAACTTCTTCCCTCTCCGATGCTTTAGTTTCTCCAGCAGCATCACAGAGGGCACCAGGGCTTCAGCCTTAACATTTCAAACTGCTTGAGTGCACACTACTTCCTCCACTACTCCCTAGAGGACACTAAACGTGAGCTCGCAATGCGGCGCGCAAGAGAAGAAAGTAGGCTGCGGAAAGGGTTTCGGCGTGACTGTATCAACTACAACGCCGCCATCGAAATCTGTAACGCGATATAACCTTCGGTTGAAAGCAACTTATCATCGGTAGCAACCACATGTACAACAAGCAGAAAATTCCCCTAAATGGAGTTCACCACGCTAATGAAGCTGAATCACTAATGGCCGTGTACGTCCCAACTCGAAAATATTCACCGCTTCAAATATGGCAGTAATGATCACATCGTGCGCGCGTCTGTTCTTCGCTTCACTTGAGCCTTTGCGCCAGTTCTGTAGTTTTGTATATCTCAGTCGTGCATAATTGTACCATGCTGTGCTTACCTTTCTCCGTGCCATTAATTCCCAGATCTAGAAAGAAGAAAGAGAAAAAAATAAAATCTGTTTATGCTTTTACGGTTCACAAGTCAGCGAATTCGTTGTATTTCAGTGGAGAAATTTGGTCAGCTATCTTGAGCTCCTAATCATTTACTGAATACAGGGCAGTTATGGGTAAGCAACGTCTTCTGTCACGTCCGTTCTGCTTTGCATCCCGCGACACATGTCCGACTGATCACGAGGATAACCTACCCTAAAAGCCGCTCGGAACACAACATCCTCGTGTGAAAGCAACGCATTTGTAATGTACTTGTAAAACTTCCGTTCCTACGCATGATAATGATCGGTGTGCTCTTGTGTGCCAAAGACCAGGGCAGGATTATGGGGAACGCCGTAGTGTAGGGCTCCCGAAAATTATCGAACACAAAGGGCGCTCTCACGTGCACCAACCTACTAGTGTACACTGGTGTCTAACATTTCGCATCCATGGAAGCCCGACTTATGTCTATGGCATAATGAAGCTTGCGGGGTTCGGGCCATCTTGCTGCCAAAGAATGATGCTGCCGGTGGTTGAACTCAAGTATGCAACTTTTATTAAAGCTAACAAGGACTAACTTAGAACATATGAACAAACTCAACAACACTACTGCGGCCGAACAAATGCTCGAGGGCTCCCGCGCCTGCCGTTAACCTTGACCGCGCCAGGCACACACAGCCCTCGACGCGCACACCAACCGCGCACACCACACGCCCCATTCGGCAGCCGATTCCGCACACACAGCTCGCGCACACGCTTTGCAGCCGTCCATCGCCGACTGTCCCGTCAGCGCTTCGGCCTTTGCTTTTAAAGCAAGCAAGTGTCGCACGCGCATCGCCATTGCGCAGCATGTGCTGATGATCAAAGACAAACCGGGCAATGGGCGCGGCTCCCACAACACAAGGACGCCAAAATTCATCCTTATTCTGGCCACTATCCGGCGTGCCTCTTACCGAGATCGTATATTTAGGAACAAAAATTTATTTCAGCGCAGTGCATAAAAAACGTCGGTAATAATAAATGTTACGCACGCGCTGCGTGCTTTTAAAACTCGTCCGCTTTATGTACCATGCCCCGCCACGGTGCTGGTTATGGTACTCGGCTGCGGATCCGAAGGTTCCGGGATCGAATCCCGGCCGCGGCGGCGGCATTTCGATGGAGGCGAAATGCTGAGGCCCGTGTGCTTGTGCGATGTCGGTTCACGTTAAAGAACCCCAGGTGGTCGAAATTTCCGGTGACCTCCACTACGGCGTCTCTTATAATCGCAGCTGGTTTTGGGACGTTAAAACCCACAAATCAATCAATCGCTTCATGTACCACTTACTCGGCCTGATGGAGTTGGTGATGACACCGACGAGCACCACCAGGAGGACGGTGAGCAGGAAACACGTTCCCATGCAGAGGAAGCACGGGTTCCGGTCGTCTTCCTTGGCATCTACGCGGTGGAAAGACAACAAGGGCACGGGTAATGGACACGATCTATATACCTGTACGAGAGGTGTAGAAAAACTGTGAAATGAAGTGACAATGACGGGCCTTTCATTGTGTAGTTTGAGCCAAAGCGAAATATCTATATGAAGCACCCCGCTGTGAAGGACTCGGGAGCATTTTTAAGCACCTGGGGTGGTTTAACTTGCACTTACATCTACATCGGCTGGGATTATCTCGACCTTCGCATGCTAACCCTCTAGCCTCTAAGCTAACACGGCGGGTGCGTTTAGAGGCAGACACAAGGATTAAACACTAAACGGTTTTCCGATTATGGTCACGTGCTGCGCGTTATCAGTTTCATGGAGTGAAATTTAGTGCTTGCCAAAATAGAACGCATGCAACACCTATAGGCTACTAATATAAAAGGGACTTAGTTGGTGCACTGAGGATGACACAAAGAAAGCGTTTGGCTGAGTTAAAGAAACGAGGATTGAACAGCGTTTTCATTCTGTTGGTGTGAACATAAGTTAGTGGCCTGGCAATACATAAAATGAGCAAGAGCAGCAACAGCGATTTACAATATACCACTACAAATATAGGGCAATAGGCTTATCAGTTTTATGACAGCAATATCACACCCATATGAGAAATCGCATGCCTTTTAATGGAATTAGCAGAGGACGAAATGAGCATTTGCATGCCACTGTCACGCTAAATTTACCGCATCCTGTTTACTTGGGCTACAGTTGCGCTTTAAACTTTGTAAATGCTGTAACATCAGTGTCAGTATACGATGTGTCCAGTTGACTATGCTCCTGACTATGCTCCTGATTTATTCCTTATCGTTAGGCAGATCTCAGAAAATATAGCGGAAAAAAAATTTGTCGAGCGATTAGGGTCACAAATCAAACGGCGGCCTAACTAAGCTGAGGGAAACTCTACCATATTCGACCTTCTCGACACATTGTGCAGGACGGTGCGACCTTCCTTGGCTCCACAGTCTGTCATGTGAAAATAGGCGGTGCCTATGGTTACCTGCTACGGTGTCGGGAAAATTCGAGGTACGGGCTGGAATTCGCATCGCCTCCGTCAGACACCAGGGCTAGTGCTCGAAGAAAAGTGTTACACGAAATGTGTTCGAAAGAAAAATTTTCCAGCCAATGCCGAAGCTGGGAGTATCAATGCCCAAGCCGAATGATTAGAAGGAAAATGGACTCTTGGCAGAGGTGTTAGGCGATTTTATCCTCATATGTACGCATCTTGCTCCTAAGTGCTCCGTGGCAGCCGCCAATAAAAAAATGATTAAATAACCAGCACAACCGCTTTGAGGCTAAGAGGGTTCAGCTTAAATTGAGGACGACGCAGTGAGCTATGGAACGGAAAATGGTAGGTGTAACCTTAAGGGACAAGAAGAGAGCGTTGTGGGTTAGGGAACAAACGCGTGTTAGGGACATACTAATAGAAATTAAGAAGAAATGGGCCTGGGCGGGCCATGTAATGCGAAGACAAGACAACCGTTGGTCATTAAGGGTAACAGAGTGGATTCCTAGAGAAGGCAAGCGTAGCAGGGGGCGGCAGAAAGTTAGGTGGGCAGAGGAGATAAATTGGGCGCAATTAGCACAGGACAGGGATAATTGGAGATCCATGGGAGAAGCCTTTGCCCTGAAGTGGGCGTAGACAGGCTGATGATGATGATGATGATGATGATGATGATGATGACAACCGATTTAGCTGGGATGCTTCTGTTCTATATGCGCAGCTTTCTTCCGACGAAACTGGATCGCCATTGTATTCCCTTTGTAGCAGGAGCTTAAGCGTCTTCTAATTTTTTAAACGGAGCAATTTTACTTTAAGCACCGTCCACAAGCTACAGTGACTGTTAGTGGCTCAACTCGGGATTGACTGTGCTCCTGATCGTGAGAAAGTCCCCCTTTTTCACCTTGATATTACACTTGATTTCATATAAGAATTATGGCCATTCTCAAAAGGCTTGATCTAAAATGGGTGTTCAATCTTTTTTGTAGCCAAATACGGTTAAATTCATACAGGGGACTTTACGATCGCATCCGTAGAGCCACTATATTATCAAAAGCCTATTTCAGTACCGTTAATTTAGTCGCCATGTACTCAAATGGCAACGTTAACAGCCCAACTAAGCTACTGTTAAACGTATCTATAAAATTGTTGCCGGCACGGCGCTTACCCCGGTTCGCCCTTGCGTTTCTACGGCGTCTCTCGTTCGGCGATTCGTCATGGTGCGGAGACGATTTCCTGAAAAGTTCATCACCGACAGTAGCGATTAGGTTTATGAAAACGAAACCATGAAATATTGTTCTTATAAATGCAGTCGTGTCGAATGAAATGAAATCGTATAAATATACGCTCTGATGCGGAAGTGGCTGTCCCTGTGTAGCTCTCAGGCTGGACTCCAGCTACCATGCTTGCAATTAGGTGGGCTCCATATAAAATAAGGCAGGCTGCCTTCCAATCACGTTACAGCTAAAAACGTATCATTGTTTCTTCTATTCTTCAGGTTTATACTTTAAATTGTACATCAAGACTGCCAGTGCCCACTAATACATTTTAAACCTCATTCTCATTTAATACCCGGCATGTGTTCGATCAAGGATGTATAATAAGCATTACGTTTTTTCCTCGATACGTGACTTAATTACTCTGCCTATGTCTACATTGATTTCTGATACCACAGACGGATTTCTGATACCGAGAGTACTCCATGTCCAAAAGCTGGTCAAATTGGGAAGGTTTAAGCTGAATATCTCGCCACACACATGTGCACAATTAGGAAGACAAGGCCAAAGAAAATTAAAAGCAGCGGTATTCCGCAGTTATTGTTTGCAGTTTCGTGAAGCATCGGCCCTTGCTTGGTGCATCGCATTGGTTTCGATGGCGCACTTCCCAGTGCAAGAAATAATATATGTATCTTCATCAATGCACTTTTTTTATTCCCGTTGTCCTAATGACCTACGAACATCTATTACCAACCAGGAAACACGAGGAGGCACAACTATTATCCACACTTGTTGCTGCGTGGAAACGAACGGCTTATACTACACACAATAAATCAAAAAACATAACGTATCACATAAACACATTATATTGACAGGGCGATAGCACCCCTCCACCGAAATGAATAAATCGTGAGTCAGATTCTTTTACTTCATACATCTCGCAGGTGATTCCAAGGATGATGCTAGCAAGGCTAATAAAAAGATACACGTGACAGAGCCGAATTTGGACATACTGCTTAAATATTAAACATAAGAAATTAAGTATAGGTCTAGCTCCGGGCTGCTTTATAAAGAAACCAGTGTCACTAAATGATTGAAAGAAAAAAAAAACTACGATGTCCATGTATGGTCATCTATAATGCCTGAGGATCTCGCTTCCCTGCATCACGTCTGCAATTAACTAATGATTGACCTTTACACGCCTGAACCGGATTTTAGCTGTTACGTGAGCTTTTGAATAACGATTTGAGTGCGACCTACGAAAACGCGAAACTATTCGGAAAAATTACCTCCTGTGCAATAAGCATTCAATCTATGCAGGCGGAATGTGCGTAAGAGAGAGAGATATGATGGGCGGGAGGCAGGGAGGTCGACAGGAAAGAAAAATATCCAGTTTGCTACCCTGCACTAGGGAAGGGGTAAGGAGACACAGAAGGGGATGGAAGAAAAAAGAAAAAGGAGAATGAGAGAGGTCAAATCGCGCACACACGCAAACACGGCAGTGTCAGAGACGATTAACGAGACCCGTTACGCGCGAAGACTTGAGCACAGCCTGGAAAGTGCGTAAGAGTTAACCAGGTACTAAGATAACCAATTGAAAGCGGGGAGACGCAAGTGGTGGGCAATGTCGTGCATTCGTGTAATCCGGCGATGCAAGAGACGACAGCGATGAAGCGGCTATGGATTGTTGCACCTGCGCGCGTGCGCGCGCACGCACGGACGAACGCACACGCGTACGCACGCACAAACACACACCAGTAAAGCACCTAGATGTGCTTCCGCATTGAGGAGCAGGCCCACTAGAAATCTGTATGATGATCCCTCCCGAGTGACCCAGGATTGAATTCCTCAGTGACCTAAACAAAGGAAATAGCCTTCGCGTACTTCGAGGTAAAAGTATAATTTTTCCAATGAGCCAGAACAAGAGGTCAATGCGTCATCACGGTCTCGTAAAATTATATATCCCGCAAAGCAGCTGAAAACCACCACTGCAGCTGCGGAGAGGGTATGCGAGGCTTTATGGTAACTGCAACATGGCAGCAAAAAGCAAATTCATTGCACGACTGGCGTGCTACGAAAAACGTTGTTCGCAGAAAAATGAACTGTCGGGTCGTGAAGAGCACCTCAACAATGAACTGCGCAGATGGAATAGTTAACTTCGCCACAGTACACAAATGATAACCTCACCGCAGTGCATGTATATCTTAACTCCGCTGCGGAAGAAATTTGCTATCCGGAGAAGCGCACTCTATGACGCACACGGCCAGCAGTCACGGGGACTTAGCACATTTTGCCTCTCACTCACATGCTTTATTCCTGCGGTTTTACGTTCCAAAAACCACGATTTGATTATGAGACACGACGTAGTGGAGGCCTCCGGGAATTTCGATCACCCGAGGTTCTTTAACGTGCACTGACATTGCACAGCACACAGTTCTCAATATTTCATATTTCACTCACAAACTTCTAAGAGTTTGATTAGAAAGCTCTCCGAAATCTCTAATATATCAGTGCTATACGATTACTTTGCGGCCGCTGCGGCACGTCTTCATGAGGTTCGCGACCACTGTTGCTACCTTCGTGGCCAAGAGGAACAACATGTCGCTGTGCCCCGACAGCGGTTGTTGTTGAATGCGAGTCCCAAAACAAGCAAGACGAACCGTCTGTTTGTACTGGGCTTCGCATTAAACAATAAGATTACCTGCGATAACTACCGCTGTTTTATATATAGGCTAGTTCTGTCGTGCGGGAAAGGATAGCAACGTCACTGTCCACGTCGTAAAAAGGTTTCGCTACACTTTGCGCTACAGTGATATTTAGAGGAAAGCATGGGCGTGCCTTATGGTCAATTTCCTGATTTGGGTCCCTATGCTGCTGTTCAGAGCTTGTTCTTTGCTGAGAACAATACGGTCTGTATGCTGCACGTGTTATATCAGAGAATGTATGCCGATTGCCGTGAAGTTGACAATTTGCAAACCCTTGCTACGTCAGAAATTGTAGAAGGCATGCCCCGTATCACGCCCTGCTCAGACCACAGTGAATGAAGCTCCTCAAGTCATTGAGAATCGCTCATCATGTTTGATGTTATCGCGAGATTATGCAACTCTTCGCGACAAAAAAAAAATAGCCTCTGTTTCTGGTCCATTCTTTGCACCGAAAATGATTTCCCTTTAACCTTTTTCCCAGAAATTTGTTGCTAAAAAAAGGATTTGAAGGACGTACTGTTTAAACCCCCCTGTTTCGTATTTGTTAGGACCGGTTACCGCTTCGGTCAGAGCCTACCGTCCGGTCACAAAAAACAGCAGAACGTCTTTTGCGTATCTGTAACTGGCGTTACACAGAAACACTTCTTTCTCCGCGACTGCAGGTAAAACGGATGACCGTTACTTCAAGGTTACTTTGCAGAATGTCTTGCAATATTTTCTTCTCCACAACTTGCTTTTCCGCACTTTTTCTGTAGTGCATTCGAACCCTGAAAATATTCTTGCTAAATGAGTAATTCAAGGAAAGAAGCGGAAGGTTTTATTTATTGATTTATTTTTGGTGAGGAAAACACAAAGGAATATCCCGACCAATTGGAGGATAGAAGCTTCACTGTATACGTCCCAGGCCACGCTATGATTATGAGCAGGGTTGCCAGCCCGGCTTGGACTGGGCGCGCCGATTCTTTAGACAACGGGCCGGTTGCCGATCAGCACCGGCTGTCATTGGCCGGTTTCTTGCTCATGGTATCCCGGTAATTTTTTTTTTTTTTGAAAGGGGGTGGGGTTTATAAGCGTCAACACCAGCCGCGCCATCAATAACGGAAATAAATGTTTGTCGGTGAAAATGAATTTTCTAAATAAATATTTTGCATGGTGTTTACGACGGGAACAAACAAATCTTGCTACAAATGCAATCTCACGCATTACAATTTATTCAAGAACACTTAAAATCTTGAATATTCCCCAAACGCGTTCAGGCCCCGCCACGGTGTTCTAGCGGTTACGGCGCTCGACTGCTGACCCGAAGATCGCGGGATCAAATCTCGGCCGCTGCGGGCCTGGGGATGGACCTCAACATTTCCACCTCTAGCAAAAATGCTGAGTCCCGTGTACTCAGAATTAGGGGCACGTTAAAGAGCCCCCGGTGGTCTAAATCTGGCGAGCTCTCCACTACAGTCTGCATTATTATTATTATTATTATTATTATTATTATTATTATTATTATTATTATTATTATTATTATTATTATTGTAATGGAGAAGAAGATGAGGAAGGCAAGCAAGCAAGCCTCAGCGTTGGCGACAGTCTCGTGCCTCGAGCGAGCGCTTGCCCGGATTGTGCCTGCTTGACGCTCGCCGTTTGTCGGAGCTCGCCTTTGACGTTCCTAGACGTCTACACGTCAATAAACCTCGTCGCATTTGGTGGAGGTGCGTGGGTTCCCACTACCAATCTGGAACTTCGCTCCCGGACGCTTCCACCTCTTCCTGTCCCCAGCGTCATCATGGCTGACGCCAACCCTGTTCAGCCTGGACCTTCGGCAATCCATGTCACCTGCGGCGCCGTCCACCGCCAACGGGACCCGCCAATCTTCAACGGCTCAGGTGACTCGGATGTTGAAGACTGGTTAACTGTCTATGAACGCGTAAGTGAGCATAACAAATGGGACAATCCAATGAAGTTGAGTCACGTCTCGTTTTACCTCGCCGATGTCGCTCAACTGTGGTATAACAACCATGCGACCACTATTCCAACTTGGCCTGTGTTTAAGACTTCCATTACGGACGTCTTTGGCCGGCCTACGGCGCGCAAGCTTCGCGCAGAGCAGACCTTGCGTCAACGTGCTCAGCAACCCGGAGAGAACTTCACGAGCTACATTGAGGATGTGCTCAACCTGTGCAGCCGTGTGAGCTCCGAGATGACTGAGGACGAGAAGATCAAGCACATTCTGAAAGGCATCGAGGACGACGCCTTTCAGATGCTTCTCGCAAAAAACCCCGCCACCGTGGACGCTCTGATCTCATTGTGTCAAAGCTTTGACGAGTTGCCTAAGCAGCGCGCAATCGCTCGACAGGCCCTCGCAAATTCTGGTGCGCACTCTAGTTTGGCAAGTTTACAGCCGGCCCCCCACCCCGCCGATCAACAACCGCTGCTATCCACAATACAGGATTTTATCCGTGAAGAGGTAGCACGTCAGCTGTCCTTACTACCTCTCACGCACGCGCCTACACCGTCTTTGGCTCCGGACATTCAACAGGTCATTCGCGCCCATGTTGCCGAGAGCCTCCCGCCCGTGCCACAGCCACCACCTGTCACTGCCCCTCTAACCTACGCTTCTGTGGCTGCTCGCCCACCTCAACAGCCTGCGCCGTATTTCCGACCCGTGGTTTCGACCCACACCGCCCCGCCGACCGTGCGTGCTGCAACGCCCACTTACGCGAGGCCTCCGGCTCCGCTCTTCCGACGCCAGGACTCGTGGCGGACGTCCGACAACAAGCCGATCTGCTACGCCTGTGGTGTCGCTGGGCACGTCGCCCGCTACTGTCGCCGGTATCCTCCTAGCCCGTACGGCACTTTTGCCGAGCCTGTTCCTCCGCCGTTCCGTACACCACCAAGGTACACCACCGATGATCGTCCACCCTGTTCAAACCGTCGCTCCCCATCCCCTCGACGACGCTCGCTATCACCGATGCGTCGCCGTCCAACTACGGAAGAGGGAAACTGATTGCTGCAGTTCCGGAGGCAAGAGCTGCACGCGACGCGAACTATCAAAGGCCTCCATCTCTTTCGCCGCAAAACGTCATCGATGTGAACTTTGAAGGAACTGCCGCAATAGCGCTTATTGACACAGGGGCCGCCGTTTCTGTTATTTGTCAAAATCTCTGCCGTAGGATAAAGAAATTGACCATGTCGGTTCCAGGACTAGTGCTCCGTACTGCAAGCTCGCAGTGCATTTCTCCTTCTGCCATGTGCACCGCCCGTGTCGTTATCCAAGACGAACTTTACGTGATAGAGTTTTATGTGCTGCCGTCATGTTCCCACGACATTATTCTCGGATGGGACTTTCTCTCTCGTCATCGTGCCGTCATAGACTGTTCTCGGGCGGAAGTGGCTCTTACGCCGCTCCCAGACTCCATTTCGGCTGACCCTGTTCCTGACCCTCGCAAACTTGTCGTAGCTGAAGACACAGATATACCGCCGAAAACGTGGACCCTCGTCCCTGTCTCCTGCCCGGCCGCCCCAGACGGAATGGTCTTGTTTGCCCCGTCCGATGTCTTTCTCCGTCGTCGTGGTCTACGCCTGCCGTTTGCAGTACTTACCATGGAGTCTGGTACTGCGACGATGATGATTTCCAACGCATCCTCGACGCCTATTACCCTACTCCGTGGTGAGTGCTTGGGTCATGTACACGATGTCGAGTTCCTGCATTCCCTGATTTCACTGAGGACCAACCCTCACTTCTTCTGAATGCTATGACATCACCAGTTTCAAAATCTCCAGCTCCTGACGGTTTTTGCCCCTCTGTCGCCGCCGATCTACCGCCCACGCATCGCGACGAACTCATCTCCCTTCTGCGAGAGTTCCGCTCGTCCTTCGACTGCGCCCAGCTATCTTTAGGTCGTACAACGAGTGTTGCGCACCACATCGACACCGGCTCTCATGCTCCCTTACGCCAGCGCCCTTATCGAGTATCGGCGGAAGAACGGCGTATCATCACCGAACAAGTTGATGACATGCTTACACGCGGCGTCATTCAGCCGTCGCAGAGCCCCTGGTCATCGCCTGTTGTACTCGTGCGCAAAAAGGATGGATCCATCAGATTCTGTGTGGACTATCGGCGCCTCAATAAGATAACTCGGAGGGATGTCTACCCGTTGCCGCGCATTGACGACGCTCTCGACTGCCTACAGGGAGCAGAATATTTTTCATCCTTGGATTTGCGGTCGGGTTACTGGCAAGTCCCCATGGCTGAACCTGATCGCCCGAAGACTGCCTTCATTACTCCCGATGGCCTGTACGAACTTAAGGTGGTGCCGTTCGGATTGTGTAACGCGCCAGCTACATTCGATCGAATGATGGATAACATCCTTCGCGGCTACAAATGGAATACCTGCCTCTGTTACCTTGACGACATCGTAGTCTTTTCTCGAGATTTCCCGACTCACCTTGTTCGTCTACGGGCTATTATGAAATGCCTCACATCCGCCGGACTTCAACTTAACATAAAGAAGTGCCATTTTGGTGCGCGCCAACTAACGATACTAGGCCACGTCGTCTGCAAAGACGACGTCCTCCCGGACCCCGCAAAACTTCGTGCCGTTGCCGAGTATCCCAAGCCCACTCCATGAAGACGCTTCGAAGTTTCATTGGGTTGTGCTCGTATTTTCGTCGATTTGTTCGCGACTTTGCTACCATCATCGCGCCCCTTACGAATCTTCTAGCAGCCTCTAACGGCCTGCTTACGTGGGCACCCGAGTGCGACGAATCTTTTACGACGCTAAGGCGCATACTAACGTCGCCCCCGATACTCCGACACTTTGACCCCAAGGCGCCTACGGAAGTCCACACTGATGCCAGCGGCGTCGGCCTTGGTGCTGTATTGGCTCAGCGGAAGCCAGGCTACGACGAGTACGTTGTGGCATACGCGAGTCGAACCCTCAAGAAAGCCGAGTGCAATTACTCCGTTACCGAGAAAGAGTGCCTCGCCATAATTTGGGCGTTGGCTAAGTTTCGCCCGTATCTGTATGGTCGCCCCTTTGACGTTGTCACAGACCACCATGCTCTCTGTTGGCTTTCGTCCCTCAAAGATCCGTCAGGTCGCCTCGGTCGCTGGGCGCTCCGTCTGCAAGAGTACGACATTCGTGTTGTATACCGGTCAGGCCGTAAACACTCCGACGCTGACGCACTGTCCAGCTCACCACTGGCGTCCGACACGGCTTCTCCGTCGGGTTCTTCCCTCTCGCCAATAGACTTCGTGAACATGTCGTCGGAGCAACGCAAGGATGCGTGGGTTTGCCAACTCCTTGGCTTTCTGGCAAACCCATCCTTGACTTTCCGGCAAACCCTGCCGGGAGGCCCGCACGCGCCGAGGGCGAGCGCGTGGCTCCCGGCACGCGCTCACCTTCGGCGCGAGCTGGGAGGCGCAGGCAGCGCCTCCCGGCACGCGCAGGCAACGTTGGCGCAGGCAGCGTCTCCTAGCGAGTTTCTTGATTGAGAAATACCGACTGCTCCTGCTGCTGACACACTCTCTTCTCTTTTCTTTCTACTCCTATACCTTTATGTCCCCTTTCCCCTTCCCCTAAGGCGCTTAGCCGTGTCCCCAGTATGGGAGACAGAAATTAGCGCCTTTTTCCTTTCCTTTATAATCTCTACCACCACCACCACCACCACCACCACTGCTCGCGTTGGAGAAGCGTTCACCGGCAGCCCATATATATATATATATATATATATATATATATATATATATATATATATATATATATATATATATATATAGGCACTGCATCTTGACTTGCAATGAAGTGCCGGTGGGAGATCTCACTTGTGCATTGTGCATAGTTGAACCGTGAGGATTCGTAGCATGCGCGAGATGTTATAAAACTAGATGGCGGTACTTGTAGTTGATGATGAAAGATGCGAGATGTTATAATAGTTTGATGACATTTACTCAAGTGTTTCACATTTAATTGTGGGGCGAATTCCACGGAAGAGTTTCATGGTTTACCGATGATTCCTTCCGGAGCTTCGCCCCACTCATCATCATTCACCCCGTGAATATGCTGTGATTTTTTTAAAGAGACACTGCACAACGTTAACAAAAAAAAAAACGATGACATCAAAATTCTACTCTCAAGATGCGACTATTTCGACGAACAGACTTTCTTGCACACATTTTGGACAGGTGGCTGCGTTTCTGTTTACTTGCGGCCGTTGCTGCACGCCAGCGCGAGGCGGATGAAAGGTGCACGTGTGCGTGTTTGGTACTTCTCTTTCTCCACCTCTTCTTGATATCCCGCTCTGCCCCTTCCAAAAAAGCCGCTCAGTCGTTACTCCTTTAGGGCCTTTATCCCATCCGGGCTATCCACATGCAGCTAATATTATTGTTCGCTGCACGTGGCTTTCGTAGTGGTTTTAGGAACCGTAGTGGGGCCTGAGCGGGCTGAGACTCGGCGACGGGTGAAATTGTGGCACGCCAGAGCCGTTCAAGGAAGTTCAAGGCGTGGCGGTTTGTTGATGGTTGTGCCTGCGGATTTCAGCACCCAATAGTTGAGTTTGGCGGAAAATCTCGGCGGCAAGCATTTTGCTCAGTATCTCTTTCACGCTAGTTTGATTTCAGGTGCAAACACTGTAATACTCGTGGCATTTGTGCGCTAGCTAGCAGACTAGTGGGTTCGCTCAGTTCAGTGTATGCGTGTACAGAGACACAATGTTGGTGCTTAAGGGTGCAATAGATGTCATTGCACGTCGAAGATTTCACATGGAGCTTTTTATTTCTTTCAACACAACCTCGAGTACCTCAACCCCCCCCCTCTCTCCCTCGCTCCCCCACCTTCGGCCCGCTGACGGGCAGGCTTTTTTTTTTCTGGGAAAGGTTGCAACCCTAATTATGAGAGACGCCATAGTGGAAGGTTGCGGAAATTTCAACGACCTGGGGTTCTGTAAAGTGGTCTCACACCGCACAGTACACGGGCCTCAACCTTTCGCCTCCATCGAAATGCAGCCGCCGCGGTCGGGATTCGATGCCACGAACTTCCGGTCAGCATTTGAGTGCTGTAGCTATTAGACCACCATGGCGGGGCGAAGTACGTAACAGTTAAACGACATTACATGTGCATCCAAAATAACGCGTATTTGCGCATTGATCGATTAGTTCCGGACAACACCAGAGAATTATGACTAGCTAATACAAATGGATGATCCTTGTATTAGGTGTCCGTTCGCTTCTGCATTCTAAAGCCAGGTATATCTAGTCATCACAGGCAATAGCATTAAGCCATTTATGAGTCTATCAATCTACGTCAATGTCGAGCACTTCAGCTGCAGCGCTGCTAACATGTACTTACTCGCGCTCACTGCTGCCTGCAGGAAATATAGAACAGCGAAGAACCCGTTAGCCGGCGCCACATATTGGCTCGCAAATTCCATCATGTTATTAGCATCGGACTCACCTTGGGCAGACATTCCTTGCTGTAATTAAGGCTTATTCGCTCCAGTGGCATTCAAGAGACCCAGGTCCAATTCTTCTTCTTCTTCGCCGCCGCGCTCTTGAGTGAGCCGCATGGAATTAATGAAACGTCACCGTAATTTCTTTTATCGCACATGGAGATGGAAGCTAAACGCTAACTTTTCCAGGAAACTATATATGTTGATCACATCTGCGATTAGGATCATCTTGCGCGCCCACAAATGAAACAGTTCATCTTAACGCAACTACTGTTCCTCTGAAGAATTTGCGAGGCAAAGCGCAAAGCATCGTTTTTTTTCTCTTACGTGGCTTCATGTCAGCCTTGAAAACATGCATCCATAACGGCTGCGTCTTGCCACTGTGATGGAAGCGCTAATACGGCGCCACAAAGCACAATATTGTAGACCCACGCTTACAAATTTGTGGATAGTGTCAGAAAGTAGGCTGCTAAAATATCACCTAAAGAAGCTATATAGTAATTATTCACGTATAAATTATAGATTCTCGTACAAGTAATGTTTTCCAGTCTGGCTAAATACCTATGCTAGTCTTTTAGGCTGTCGGGCCGATGGGCCCTTATCTGCAGCACGCACGTTGGAGGCAGGGCGAGGAGGACACACGCGCATTGCCCATGCGCGTGACGAGCGGCAACGTCGAAAGGCCACAGGGGGCGTGAAGGTGGCTGGCGGATAAGAAGGGAGGTGAGACGAGCCCGGGGGCTTTTTTGGTGGGCGGCAGGACGATGGGATGCAGTGACGGTCGCGCTAGGCGCTATGGTTTCCTCCGTGAGTGCTGCAGAGCAGAGGCCACGCCGGTTTGGGGCGTCCTCCTCTGCGAGTTGTGCGTGAGTTTGCTATCGAGCCGTTATGTTTTACACCTACTTTCATGCTGTTAAGTTTTGCGCCGTAGTTTCCATTGGACCGCCACTCTGCGGGAGTTGTTCGTTCTGGCCTTGTGGCCCTCCTGTATACGTTAGTGCCGTGTTGTGCCGGGCTGGAACGTGGTTGTGATTCTTTTGGAGTCTTGAATTAAAAACGGTTCTTGTTCCCAGCGTTGCTGGCTCGTGTCATGCGAATTGCGGCTCACTGACCCCCTGAGCGGAGACGGGGCCCTCAAGGCCTAGCCCCAAGCCTCTGAAGGCAACTGCCTTAACCATCAGAGCGCACACTAGTACAGAAACCTTACACTGGTTTGGCGCAAAAGCCGTCATCCTATTGTTCGATTTCCCAGTTTCGCGATAGGAAAAGCGGACAACTGGAGTGATCGGTTATTCAGTTGTTTATTCGGCCTCTGTTACATGAACTGTCGGATATGGGAATAAGTGTATATTTCAGTATGGGTGACGTAATTGATGATTCTTTCTTGAACTGTATTTCAAGTCATATTTGCAAGCGCTCGCCTAAGCATACGTATTATCCTTGCATTCCTGGTTTCTTAATTTAGCTTTATGAATGGCTCTATTTAGATAATCTTACTCGCAAATTCACGCTGTGCGAGACTGGTGCTGTATGGTATAGTACGACTTGGCATATGGGAAGAATGCGGTCACCAATTACAGCCTCATAAAAGTTTTTCGCAACTACGTATAATGGCTATCTATTGTGTATATTGCTTGAGCCCCAAAGTTTGCTCACAATGCACCAATACAGCAAATGGAATATCACCTGGCTACGTCATTGCGTCCTCTTTGAATGAACTATTGGTGACATCAAATACGCAAGCCGCAAATTCGAATATCCAGATAGCCGGTTATGAAAACCGAATTTCCTAGATATACGTTTCCTTAAAGCCATAGAAGAAGATAATCGGTTTTCGAGACCGAAGTCACCACCCCCAGGCTTGGTGAAAAAAAATTCTACGGCTAGGCTACGCTGTAATGAACATCTCAGCGAAACGCTGTAGTCAGCCGCGAAGCGTAGCATTCACAAGCGGAGCACAAAGTTTCGACTTCATCAGGAGCCTTCAACTCAAAAAGAGGCTTCTGCTCACGCTCCTCGTGTATGCCTTGTTTTGTGATAGAACATGCATCTGTACTCTTGGCCAACGGAAAACATAAATTAACCCCCGCCGCGCCCGTGTGCAGTCCTTCGCAGCACGCGTCTTTTTTTTTTTTTTTTTTTTAACCGAAAGCGCGCGCGTGCGGTGCGGTCGCTTTTTTGGCTCTGTGAGTACCTAAGCAAAATGGTTGCTGGAAGTATGTAAAAGCGGATTTGTTTATGCGCAAGCCTCATAATAGCATTGGAAAGTGTCCTTGAAGTATCTCGGCGTCGAAGCGAAGGGTGCGGTGCAAAATTCGCCATAAATATTGTTTCCCAAACAGCCAACAAATGCATGCCATCATCCTGTAAGAAATGATGAGACACGAAATTTACTGAATCATTGATCACTGATTGTACATGGGTTTACTGTAAACCCTATGGGGCTCCGATGTACCACCTTGTAGGACTCAAGCTCAGGACCGTGACTGGAGTCGAACCCAAAATCTTGGATAAGGTGGATTAAGGGGTTAGGACGGATTAGGGTGGATTCGAGATAGAGCTCATTTAGATGCATCAGGGTGCATTAGGAGAAATTAAAGTGCATAAGGTGTACCATACCATATTAGAGCGGATATCGGTAGATTGTGAGAAACTAGTGTGCATTAACAAGGATTACAGCAAATTAGGGTTGACTAAGGGGGATTAGTGTAGATTAAATTGAATTAAGCATTTATTGTATGGTTTAATTACGTTCAGTTTACTAAGTATGAGCTCAATTCGGCTTGTATTTGTCTTTACTTAGACCTGCTTAATTAATCTTGGATTAACTGTGCTTCGTCAAAATAAATTAAACCTATTCAGGCACGTCTTATTTAAGCTTCACTTGCCTTTTTGCAAAAACGAGCCACCCAGCGCGTTTCCAGTACGTTTTCCATACTGGCAACACTGTAAACACGCTGGGAACGACACTTCATTGGGCAGTACACACTGGGGCGCTGGGTGCGTTGGCTTGCACTGGTGTGCGCTGGAATTCTACTGGGACAAGCTGGCATCGCTGGAATGTCACTGGTACCAGTGAGAGGTTCGCTGGAGTGCGCTGTACACTGAGAGGCTGCGCACTGGCACCAGTGCAGAGCAGACTGGAACCAGCTCAAGAGATGCTAGCGCTGGTCTCAGGGGCGCGCGCTCTGCACTGGGGCCAGTATTAGTTGATTTCGCTAGCTGTGAGGACTCTGGGAACATTTACGTCTTGGCCTCACTTCATCGCTGCGAGTGACAGTACGCAATAATTCGTGGCCGACGGATTTCGCGCGCACTAAGCGCAAGCAGCTGTAAATTTTTACATTTTGTACCACACGGGCGCATTAGTTTAGACACGCAACGTCACGTCTGTGAATGATTCCGGGGACAATGCTGCTGTAATTTTCAATTGTCAGGAGGAGTCGGTGCAAACAGTAATGAAATGTTGCATCGACGAACAGTTGTACTGCGATCATTTAATGACGTTCTCGGCGCGCTCCAACTCACCCAGGAAAAACAAATAAGAGCCACCCATCGGTATCACCACGCGACGAATGCACCCTCTGGAGATAGCGACATCTTAAATTACTTTCAATGCGTCAAAAGGTAATCATTTGAGAAGGCTTCTTGGGCTAATATGCAATAACTTTAGCTTACGCGAGCCGCCGAGCCCCCATCGGTCTGTCCCTGTATGTTCCCAGCGAGGCTGAGGCATAGCGTGCCGGCCGAGTCCGTCTACATGCGAACGGCGCTCCAAGCCTTAAAGGGATCCTGAACAACCCTCCGGGCTTGGTGAAAAAACATATTCTACGGCTTGCCTACGCTGCAACGAACATCTCAGCCAAATGCTGTAGTCATCCGCGAAGCGTAGCGTTCACAAGCGGAGCACAAAGCTTCCACTTCTTCAGGAGCCCTCAACTCAAAAAGCGGCTTCTCCTCACGCTCTTTGAATATGCTCTATTTCGTCATAGAGCATTTACAAGGAGCGTCGCTGCTATTGGCCGATGGCAGACACGCCCGCCTCGCCTGTGTGCGGGCCCTTCGCAGCGCGCCTTTTTTAAAACCGCAAGCGCGTGCGTGCCGTGCGTACCGTGCGCTCGCTTTTCCTTGCGTTGTGAGCACCTCTATAGGCAAAATAGGTGCTGGAAATATGTAAAAATATATTTGTTAATGCGCAAGCCTCATAGATGCCATTGGAAGGCGTCCGTAAACTACCTCGGCGTGGACGCGAACGGTGCGGTGCAAAAGTCACCATAAATATAGTTTTCCAAGAAGCCAACAAATGCATGCCTGCAGCCCGTAATACATCACAAATTAATCCCAAATTCATCAGTGATTGTAGATGGGTTTATTCCCTATGGTACTCCAATGCGCCACCTTCTAGTACTCGTACTCAATAACATGGCTGGAGTCGAACCCAAAATATTTCTTCTACAAGGTAGATTAAAGGACGAGGTCTGATTACGGTGTACTTGAGTGGATTAGAGCTCATTAAGGCGCATTAGGGTGGATTAAGACAGACGGAGATGCATTAAGGTGGACTATGGCATATTATAGAGCGGATTACGCTAGACTTAGATTAGGGTGAATTAAGGATTACAGCAGATTAGGGTTGACTAAGGTAAATTAGTTTCGAATGAAATCATTACATCTGTAATGTTTGGCTTAATTTGGCGTAACTTAATAATCTGAGCTTATTGAGACTTGACTTAGTCTTAACTTAATTAGCCAGGACCTAATTAGCGCTACACTAATTAGACTCGGTCTAATGAACTTATACCTAATGATACATTGTTTAATACGCTGGTATTCATTACTCATGATATAATTATGCTTGCGCTAATTAGTCATATCTTAATTAAACATGGCCTAATTAGTACAGGCCTAGTTACGCTGTTCTTTGACATATTATCTTAATTAGATATCGCTTGATGAATACTACCTGAAATAGGCCCGATTTAATCAGTGTTAGCCTAATTAGTCCTGAAATGTTTAGTCTCAACTTAATGAGGCTTGACCTTAAAGTCTTAGCGTCATTTACCTTTGATTAATAAGTGCTAGCTTAGGTTTGACTGAACTAGTAATAACCTAGCTATGCGTGATTTAATCAGTACTAATTAATTAAACAAGGTCTAATTAGAAGCTTGCTTACACTAGATTTGTTCATATCAGCTAAATTAGGCTTCGCACATTTAGATTTACCTTAATTAGACATTGTTATTAGTATTGCGGCTTAATTAATTATAAATCATTAGTACCCGCTTAATTAGGTGTGACTTACTTGTCATAGCTCAATTCAGGTTGAATTAGTTCAGTTTGGCTTGGTTTGGCTTAGTTGGATTAGTCCTGTCTGAACTGGGCCTCAATTAATTATTCCTAATTAGGTTCTCTTGAATAAGACTTAGACTTACCTAAGTAGTCCTAGGAATCTTAATTAGGCTCCATTGAATGAGACTTAGCCTTACCTAACTTGTCCTACGGAGCTTTGTCTTTACTACAGCGTGGTAGTGTTATGCTAGCATTACATAACTTAGCGGAGTTTTCGGCAGATTTGCCAGTTTCACCAATAGCTTAAACAGCTTCACTGTTAAAATTCAACTATTGTATTCACACATTAAATTAATCCATCCATCTTACCGCATGTCAACGCACCTTATTCCACATTAACCTGTCGGCAAGGGTCCGAGTTGTGAAGGTCTTCCTTCCGAGTCATAGTAGTCACGTTCGAGCCCGGCAGCATAATTATCCCGTCTACAATCACTAATCAACAATTAACTAACTGGGGGTTATGCAGGACAAGGTGGAGCAGCGTTGGCAGTTGCGCTGTTTGTCCTGACGCCGCGTTATGCGCAATATCGACGACACGCAGCGCACTGACAAAGTAAACGCTCACACCTGCGAGCCTAAACGTATGTGATGAACGAAAACAAAGCTTCGGAGGATCGAAAAAAAAAAAAAAAGAATGCGGTGATCGCGAGGGCACGGGACCGAGCCCAGTCGCGAAGCGAGCAGGCGGCCACAAGCGCGCTGCGAAGAAACAGCTCCTAAACAGCCGCCGGTAGTCGCGCGCTTTTCGTCGGCCACTGACACGTCGCTGAAGTCTGGTGACGTAAAGCGGTGGGCGGGGCACCTCCTTCGACGCCGCCCTAAGGAGCTCTGTACCCTCTATTCCGCAGAGTTGAAACAGGACTGGAAAGGGAAGTTTTCCGGTCGCAATATCTTCGCTCCTAACAAACCGTTTTGAAAAATTCTTTCGGCTGTGAATTTCTGAGAGGCGTTCAATACACACCCAGCCGTTTTCAAAACCAAGCCCGAGCGGTGGTTCAGGACCCCTTTAAGGATACGCAACAGCGACTAATAAAAATTACTGCTCAGTACACCATTCGATTCGGTTACCCTAAACAAACAATTTTTATTTCAGCGCGGTGTTTGAGGAAGAAGCGGTGAGCATCGAAGCGACGAGCATCGAAGCGACGCGCTTTGAGCAATCGCATACCTTTCACGGAAAGTTGCTACCGCACTCTTCTCTGACTCTGATGCAATGGCACAAATTTGTCGATCAGTAAGGTTTACTGAACAAAGAAGATGAAATGTTTCGCACTGCACTGTGCTTGCTTTTCGCTAAGCTATCCACAGTTATGAGCTCCGACGACAGCATATATGTCAGACACTATGCTACCGCTATACTGACATATCGCCATTTGAGCGAGAAAGCTGCGGAGTAAGACCGTGTTAAAGTACACAAGTTTATTTAATGAACAGCATCCCACATAAAACACCTCTACATATATGCAGACTATTCAAAAGAGCCAGAAAAGACTATAGATCTCGGCCGAAGCAGCCGATAGTCCCTGCCCGTCGGTCTATTTGTATTTTCCAGTATTAGATATGAATTATAGAGTGTACTAGCCGCTGTGGGATCTCATGCGTAATCGGCGGCTCGTTCCCTTTGTTTGTTAAAGCTGTGAGGTTCAACTGCGCATAAAAAGCGTGTCTCTTGTGTGTACAGTAACAAACGGCGAAGTCAAACGGCAGGCTACTGCGCTGACTAACATCTTTACGCAACCATAGTCGCGTTCTGGCGTTGCGCAGTGGTAGTGAGCTGAGCTAAATGTCCGGGCGAACCACGTTCGAATCCCGGTGGCAAAGGTTTTTGTTTCTTTTGCATAATGCATGTCTTTTTTTCCTTCTTATGATGCTTCCTAGGTTTCTTGATTTTTATATATTTACATATCTTATGCATGCATGGCGGGAAGCACGATATTTTTTTCCCTCAAGAGCGGTTTTGCGTGCCAGTAACCTGCGCCTCCCAGTTCCCGTGGCACGCCCGTGTGGCAGTATGCAGTATCACCCTGTTCCCATAATTAAGCATGGCGCTGGACACTGGCGCCCAGTTACACTAGGTTTTCCCAAAGGGTCTTCACAAATATGCAGTCCTACCTTAATTAAACTTGACCTAATGTGTACATACTTCTTTATACTACACATAGTTGTATGACCTAATTAAGCCTAACTTAGTTAGGTCTACCTAATTAGGCAAGAATCAATTATTGATCACCTAATTCCTGACGAGTTATCTAGCCTCAGCTTAATTAGGCTTGACTTCATCGATGCTAGCCTAATTATCCTAAGAATAATTAGTCTTAGTTTAATAGACATGCCATAATCAGCGGTAAGTTAATTACATTTGGTTTCAGTCGTCCTAATCTAAATAACTAGGCTTAATTAGTCTAAGATGAGTTATATTGGACTTCAATATGCTTCCTTAAGTAAGCTCCGATTTATTGCTTTGACCGTAATTAGTCTTACTTTATTCAGTATTAGTCCAATTTGTACTCAACAATTAGCACCAGCCTCGGACTATTTATTCTTATTTTAAGTGGGCTTCACTGAATTTGTCATATCCTAATTAAGTCAGAATTAGTTAAGTTTTGTTTAATTAGTCCGGGTTGAACTATGCCTCTCCTAATTGGTCTTAATTAGGCTGGATAAATTAGACTAATTAGCAGCTAAATTAGCTTAATTATGATTTACCTAACTAGTCTTAGGAAATTTAAGTTAGATTTACTATAGCTTGGCACGCTTAAGCTTGCTTTACATATCCTAGCGGAGTTTTCTACGGATTTCCAAATACGTCTCTAGGGGGCTGTGGAGTACAGATGTGCTTCACATGGGCTCCCGGTTCTCGCGCTTCTCAACTTTGTCCTCTTCCAGCGATCGGTCGCTCCGTCATCTGCTCTTGATGCTTCGACATAACGCTTACATCTTCGCAGACGGCCTGTTCTAGAAGATATCCTCCTGCACTGCAGCGTTCCTCCTGCGTCTGTGTCAGCAAAGGAAGGAGGGTGCTCCCTTGTCTCAAAACCAAAGGTCCACCACGGTGGCCTAGTGGCTGTGGCACTCGGCTGCTGATCCCCGCGGTGTCGAATCCGGCCGCGGCTGCTGCATTTCGATGGCGGCGAAATCTCGAGGCACTTCAACTGTGCGGTGTGAGTGCACATTCAAGACCTACGCGTTGTCAGAATTTCCGACGCCCGAAATTTTCGGACAATACAGTAATGTATTACTATATTAACCTTCACAATATCACTACCATTTAACAGTGTAGGTAAGTGGTCAAGGACAAGAGCGGCTCTGTTTTCCATTACTGTGTAACAGCTCCCTCTGTTAACAGCAAGCAAATGCCATTCCGTGCGTTTTACTTTGACCTTAAACGGAACCCCTGTTCTAAAATAAGCTTGATTTCAAAATGTCTGTACAGTTTCTTTCCTTGCTGCAGCTACGAGTCACGTTAAACCGCTTCTCTCCACATCACTGCGAACATTAAGTACCTCTAGAAGCCAAAAGCAGTGATGTAAGTTTATGGATAAGAACAGGCGAAATGCATGAAAATCTAGCGGATAACGTAACAGGACCACACACGGAACTGTTTTAAGGGGATCGTTAGCGTGCTTCCTCGCAAGTCTCTTCTTTCTCAAGCAACGATTTTGTTTTATTGCTCCTTCCACTTCGCCCTCTGCATTCGAAAGCTGCCGTGTACATGACGCTTGAAATGAAACGTTTCAAGGGTAGCTTGCCTTATCAAAACGCATTGGCAAGTAGATGAAAGTGGGTTTTTAAAGACGTAAGGGCCGATTGCTTGTACAGAGAAAGGTTCTATTATTAAATTTGTTCTTTTCATGGCAGAAGTACTTTCACACCAATCTTTTTCACTTTCCTGGATAATCGCGTTGACCTGCGACCCGTCGTAACGTCGCGCCAACTTCCTTTTTATCCATCTGCATCGAATATCGCCGTCTGTGATCCTCTACGTGGCTTTATGCAGGATGTTCGCGTCCTGCCATCAGTGGCAAATAATGAAAGCAACCCACGTTCGTTCGTTTGATAGCAGTTCAGAAGGCTTGTGCACTTGACGTTCTTCATTGCACCGTCCAGCGAGTACTTTAATAGTGCTACCACTAGACTTTCTTTACGATCGTGTAGCTCGATGGGAACCGCAAGAAGAGCAAATTTGTCCTTCATACCAATAGTCCTTGACTGTCGATGAAGTCGTCGTTCTTAACTGGCTTACGCGATTTCATTTGTCTCAACAATGAATCTATAGCATTTCCCTTGCTCCTGGAATGTATCTCAGCTGCCATTCTTTTGAGGCCTAAATCATTCTCTGTGCTTTGCATAAACACAGCACTGCGATAACAGCAAAATACACTCAACTCCCCATGAGCTCCGGTCGCCGAGGGACACAGTGTCGACAGTGACGGTATAGTGTCGATTTCCGCGGACACCGATGTTGTCGTTTTCCGTCTCGCAAGCGCTTACTGCATCAATACGACCGCTTCAGTGCCCTTAGAAACATTCGTTAGGCAGCGCTGGATATGCTAAACATTGCTCTGACTCACCAATATCTAAACACAAGCAAACAGCCGTTGCTGTCTGACATTCAAAAGTGGTTTGTCTGGGGGCTAGTTGGTATGGTATAATGGTGTTTGTGACGGGCTGAGCAGAAGGAAAGCGCTCTCCCTTCGCAGATATCTAAGCTTTTAAAATGAGGCTACCCTACGGTGCTGATTGTTTTGGTTTGGGAAAAGTTACTGTCCACTGTTTGTAGCAACGGAAAAGCAGCAGAAGCTCACATCATAAAATCCCAAAAAAAGCGCACTTATCCCTCACGTACACGATATTTCGCACGGGATAAAAGAGGTAGGGGAAAATAATGAAGTCAAAGTAGTGTTTTAAACCGCATTTAATCTGCGCAGTCTGTCCAAGAAGGTAAACATTCTGGAAACGCATAAGGAGTGCAAAGCTAACCATCACTGCGTTTATGGGAAATGCGCCAGTGGTGAGGTGTTTGAAATTCCTCTCACTTGCGGGGAGAGATCTGTTGGCGAAACTGGAAAACGCGTCAACGGAGGACTTCGGCAGCACGAAGATTTTTTTTTTTTTTTTGGGAAACCTAACCATTTGTGACCATCTAGCAGCGGACTTCTAAATGCAAGTGCAGTGCAGAGTTTCATGACACTAAAACGTTGGCACACGTGGAAATGAAAGTAGAGAAAAGGGGTGGTTGTTGAGGCCTATTTGACGAAGCACTGGAATAGCAAAACGCGTGTAAGCCCGCCGCAAGTAGCGTTCGATCCAGAAATGGTGAATTTTCTGAATGAAAGCTATCACCCAAGGTGAACCATGAGCATTCCAGCGCTCGCGCATGACAATCGGAGAAAATTTATGAGCCAACGTACCTGTCCTGATAGGTCTTGACGTAATGTCCAGCAAGATGAGTACAAGCCGGACCTTTTCCTGCAGGTCGTACATGCACTACAGCCGGCACTCGCACACTAATAAACTTTCGCTGTGTTGGGCGTATTGCACAAGGCTTTGCTTTCTATGAAAGTCTAATACACGTGACACAAGGAGACAGAAAACCAAAAGAGAACAGTCGATTCCTGTCTTTTTGATGTACCTTCTTTGGCGCTATTTCAATTATGAGCGTTCCAGCACTCCTGCATGACAAGAGGAAAAAAATTATGAGCCAACGTACCTATCGTGATAGGTCTTGTCATAATGTCCAGCAAGATGAGTACAAGCCGAACTTTTTCCTGCAGGTCGTACATGCACTACAGCCGGCACTGACACGCGAATAAACTTTCGCTGTGTTCCGCATATTGCACAAGCCTTTGCTTTCTATGAAAGTCTTAATTAAGTGACCAACCTAGTTTGCGGTCAGCATACCTGGTATATGTTCAATTTTAAAAGGGCCCTTTGTTAAAGCATTTTGTAAACCCGTGAACCGCACCAATACATGTGTCGGGCCCGTGCGATAAAATTTGTCGCACGGGCCCGACTTTTGCAATCCCGTCTGGAAACCATTTAGTAAGAACAGCTGCACTATAAATGCTATCCTAGCACAGTTATAAAGTCATGGACCTCGAGTTAAAAAAAAAGGGTTGACGTAAAAGGGGGTTATTCCATGAGTCGCAATATCCGGCGAAGTCAAATGAAAAATAGAGCAGGCGCTGCCACTTACGTACAATATAGACCACAGCAAGCGTTAAATTTTATAGTTAGGCAGTAACAAAAAGTAATATCAAAACGTATATAGCACGCCTGGTTTCCCTGAACTCGGCATCTCTTCATGCAGCACATATGCTCGTATCTGCGCTCACATGACTCCACGTTTCTGTGCCAGCAGCAAGTACAGGGATATGTGTTCGAAACGTTGTGCCGCGGTCCTAACTGTCGTTGCTGTGTTGCTTTGCGGCAGTGACGCCTTTCTCGATTACAATCCAGCACTAGGTGCCTACCAGGACGACGGCAAGGTAATTTCGTCTTAATCCTTGAATATCCGCGGGAAGTAAGGCTCTTGAAGCGCGCACCGAATGGATCCGAGTAGGCGTCAATGCTTGTGCTGAAAAAATGCTATTGGGAAATTAAATGAAAGTGAAATCGCAGGTGCAGCCGGTGAAAAGCGGTACGGTGAGGAGTATTCTCTACTAGACGGTCGCTTCTCTTTGCTTGAAAAACAGAGCGCTGCGAAGGTGGAAAACCCTAGGACGAAACTATGCAGAAGTTTTATTTGTTTTGCCCCCTTGGCCTTCCACATATCAGCGTTGCTTGTCATTTTTGGCAAGTTGAACGCCTGTCTTGCAAACCGGCGACGAGAAGACCTAGTGGTAGTTTAGTGAAAACCGCTGAGTATACACGCACGCCCAAAGGGGTAAAGCTTCAGTGAAACAACCCACGCAAGAACAGGAAAACTCATGTATTGCACCACGCCGAAATGTGCACCGCTTTGGCCAGGGCGTTACAGTGGCTATCATGCTTGACTGCTGGCCCTAAAGACGCGAGTTCCATGCCGGCCGCGACGGCCGGATTCCCAACGGAGACCATGTAATATGCGTGTTGAGTGCACGTTGATGCATCACGGGTAGTGATGACTTCCAGGGTTCTTCATTAGGACGTCAGCTGTAATGATGTCGTTGTTTTGGAAAATATAACGACAAAAAGTATTAAGCCCGTAGCACCTTTTAGAAATTGTTGATTAGCAACTCGTACCACATGTGCCCCTTCCCGGAAATCCGAGCGCCTTATTTCCGGTACAATGGGCAAAATAGCCCGCTCTGCTGCTTTTGCAGTACAAACATCTTATTCCAGCTTTCTGGAGTGTAAGTTATTGTCATTGTAATGGACTAGATGGTCGGTAATGCAAGGTTTTGGTGTGCACAGACGTGAGCCACCGAGGAAAGCGTGAGGAGAACGTCTTAGCGCTCACTATAGGAATAAATTATCTTATAAATACCCCTTGCCTTCCACATCCATCCTGATTTTAGTCTGCTGATAACTGCAGTATATTTCGCGGATAATTAAGTGGGCGCTGACCGAAAAATTCCCGTCTGATCTATCTTTGCTGCGACGTATATCTGGGATTACGGGCATTATCAGCCCTCACCCAACTTTGTGTTTTGAAACCTTTTCTCAAAACCCGTGTCTATCTCCTTTCATTTCGTTTTATAATAAACTCACATGATAGCCTTCCCTTGTGCGTTCGGCCTCGTTAAGTACGTCCTCCTTTACACTGTGTGCCTGGTAAATTTAGTGTTGTGTAAAGGCAGTTTAGTATGCAATGCATATTCTTTTCTCGCACTATCGGCAGGGGTCGACTTTTCCGCCGCGGGTGAGTCGTAAATCATCACAAAATGCCCCACTTGACAAAAATGCTGACTCACACTTGGACGTGGAAAACGAGCTCGCGGCGGTATTTACTAGGCACCCGCTGGAGAATTCTAACGAGCGTTCAACAGTATTCGACGAATTGCGTCAATTTCTGGAATATTACACTCTTTCGTAACATCACTCCAGTGCTGTGAAACACTGAAACACATCGGGGCCGTGAGCGCTTTGTGGCACAACACTGCGCTTTATCCGCCGCTTACTGGTGGGTCCGAGGTATAAACAATCACCGGTGGATTGCAATAATAGGTTCTTTCTCTTAAGTGCAGTACTTCGTCGGCTATGTTCCATCAGACCCAGGCCGGACGTGCGTACTTGACACTGCGAGCTTTCGGGGCGTGCACCTGTTCCAAAATCCTCTTCACGCCAACACATTAGCAAAACCATTTTGCATGCTACCTCTATTAAGTGCAAAAGGTTTATCCAGCTACATCTAGAACCACACCATAGGCGCCAAGAACGGAACACGTGGGCTGTGGCAGAGTCGTAAATCTCTAGGTTTCTTCTCCAAAATCTCCTTGCCCACGTGAAGCACCGACAAAGGGCTCTAAACTACTTTAACAGAAACTATGGGCTATATCCTTCAAGCCATCATTTTCACAAACTAAGAGCAATGTGTCACACCTGGGAGATTGCGACACCTGGAAGTCATTTCAATTTCCCGTACACATAAAAATGAGGTCAAAACTCAGTTGGTCATCAGATTCATGAAGCCCTTCAAGTGGAAAAGGTAAATATGCCCGTTTTTCCCCATTAACGTATTCCTCTTTTTGCCCAATATGAAGCTGGTGCCACAAATATAGGACAAATGTGAAGTCAGTCTCAACGAAGTAATGAGTCCCTAGTAGGCAGCCTCAGCCAAGATTTCGTCGCCCCTTGGGGGGGGGGGGGGGGGTTACATCAGTCCAACAAGCCATGCGCCATAGCTGCTAGCCTTGGTCTGGAAACCAGAGGAATAATATTAATAACTGGCGTTGCACTATGTGTTTATGTGACCTAGAGAACATATTTATTTAAAACAGAATTATGGGGTGGCCGTAGTGAAGGGCCGCGGAAATTTTGACCAGTTGGGGTTCACTAACTTGCACTGACGTCGTACAGTACAAGAGGCCCTAGCATTTTCACCTAGATTGAAAGTGCGACCAACACGGCCGAGATCTAACTCGCCTTCTTCCGGTTAGCAACCGACCATCATTACGAATGTACTACAATGGCGGATCTACAATCACATCAATTTGATCGTAGTGGTTTGAACAATGAAATTCACATAAAATGTCCCAAGTGACCTTGAAGGAAAGGCGAGCCGTCCATATTTGTGAATTGTTGTTCACAGGAGGTAGATATCGTAACAGTATTAGCCAGTGAAGAAGGCGAGACTACAGCGATATTTCACTCTTTTTTTCCCAATGAGAAAGTGCGTATTGGATTCCAAGGATGGTTGCCGTTTCAGAGTTTCGTAATTTAAAAGTTAATTTCACGATTATCTCTAAAAGTACGAGGAATAATAACCTGAAGCTTTTAAAAGCCACCATATGTTCCTGTCATATAAGAGTCATACCACCAGGGTGTCGGAACGAAATGTTTTTCGTTCTGGTTTTCATTTCGTTCCACAGAAAAATGTTCCGGTCCGTTTCCGTTCTAGAAAAAAAACCTTACGTAACGATTCATAAGGTTTTTTTTTTCAATAAGAAAAACGAATAAACGCTTAATGTTATAAGCATCTTTTAAAACAGCAAGAAATACTGAGCTAATACATAGAAATGCAATAATAGTTGTTGGGGTTTTACGTCCCAAAGCTACGATGTGACTACGAGGGAAGTCGCAAAAAGTTTCGAAGCAAGCACACAACAACAACTTGGTATTTATTCTTCCTCAAGTTTGAATCCCGAACTTTCGTCAGGGGTGGGCACACAATTTCAGAAGCACCAGGTCATCAAGTCTACTCGCCGATAAGCGAGATCGCTGCTCTGACAGAACGAGCTTGAGTGCCGAAAATGCCCTCTCAACGCTGACTTGTGTGGCTGGCACACCAAGGGCCACTTGTGCTAACATGTACAGCTCCGGCTGCCGCTCTTTGCGCTCGTCCCAAAATTTCAACACATTCTTGCTTCTTGGAAGGCACGGCTCCTTGTCCAGCATTTCCAGTAAGATGGCGATGTCCGTTGATCCTGGCTCACTTGTCAAATGCGATTGGGCGCCAGCCTCAGCTTCCTTCGTTTGTGCGCGGAGTTTCTTCGCAAGTGCCCGACATTGTGCAACGAGAGTGTTGGAACCAGAGTCCGTCAAAGCGTCACTAAGTTAGGCGTCAGGTGTGCAGCACACGTGACGCCTAACTCTGCCCCATCAAGACCAAGGCTCTCCGCATCTTCTGCATTGTCTAGCAGAGAGCCCCAATGTTCAAATTCCGGGTAGCCAATATCGGCTTCCTCGTCTGGACTAGAAGCGTCGGTTTCATGGTCCGTTTCACCGAGAAGACGAGCAGCCTTTAGCATATTTGCACCGTTGTCAGTTGTGACACTGTACACTTAGGCGACACTGAGGCCGTAGCGTGACAGAGTGCTTTTCACCTGTGATGTGAGGTGCTCAGCAGTGTGTCTATCGAAATGCTCCTTCGTGGCCAGCGGTTGAAGAATTAGCTTTCTATTTTCGGTATACTGTACGTTGATGCCAAGCAGAGCCCTGTCAAGTCGCGACGCGCAGTCGGTTTTCAAATAAGACATCCGTTTTCTCAGTGTCTGCGAAATTTATTCTCTCTTGCATTTGGCTTGTACCTGGACCTCGTAGTCTCTGCAGTGATGGCTCGCTTAGCACTGAGCGCTTTTAGGGCAGGATCAATTATTTTGCGAAAGCCGTAGTCATCAATTAGCCGGAATGGCCGACCATTTCTCGTGACTAGCTCAACGCAACTATACATAATGCTGTCTTCGGTTATTTCCAGCAAAACACACTTCGACGATTTACACGGAAGATTCACGGTTTACCGATGATTCCCTCCGGAGCTTCGCCCACTCATCATCATTCACCCCGTGGATATGCTGTGAATTTTTTGTTTCGGTTTTAGTTTCGTCCCACCGGAAAAAGTATCGTTCCTTTTCTGTTCCGGAACGAAAAAGAAATGTTCCGTAATGGCTCGTAATGGTTTTCATACGTATGCAATGGATTGAAGTTAGAGTAACTATAATATCATAAGATTTCCCCTTTAAGAACCCTGGACAGGAATAAAACAAACAAGTAACCTTACCATGAATTCCTAACCAAAATAACAAAAATCAGTGCTTTTCTAAGTTGTAGTATTTAATTTTCTCAAGAGTTAATTAGAAATTTTCTCAGCAGGTTCAATGCTTTGAGTCAAGAGTGTGAGCATGATCTCAGAAGCCGCCCGTCATCGAGTGTGCTCTCTTATATGTGAGACCGCTGTTCTGCTCGAGCAAACTTAAGCGACGACAAAGCCCTCTCCACGACGGCCTGTGTGAGAGGCACGTGAAAGTCCGCTTGAATTTAATACAAACAGCTATGGTTGCCACTGTTTTTCGTTTCCTACGCTATTTCAACGCATCTTTCCTTTGAAATACCTGCCTGAGATGCGAGCTGACGTTGAACCCTGAGTTATGGATTATTGCTCACGTTGCATGACCTCGGTTGTTCCGGATTGCAAAGTTTTCCCGTGAACCGAAAAACGATAAAAAAATATTTTGTTTTGGCTCCGGAACGAAATAATAAATAACGTTGCGGTTACGCCTTCGTTCCGGTCAAAAATATCGTTTTTTTTTTTCGTTTTTCGTTTTCGTTTTCGTTCCGTTCCGACACTCTGCATACCGCTATGTCGAAAATTATAACATGTATTATTATCTACAAGGCACATATCCTTCTAAGCTCATAATGATCCTTCAGCGGGTTGCGTATATAAATTGGTAACTACTTTAAAAACGTTGGACGAATGTTAAACAGGGGCGTAATAAAAATGCACTCAAGAGTGGATTTTCAACATGGATTCACAAGATTGCCTTATATCCATTAAACGTGATCATATCAGCCCATCTTACCTAGCACACTACAGTATAAAAACGTATTCGCGCAGATACGCGTATTCTGTTACAGCCCACCACGATGCTGTGCACTACGGGTGACTGCACTATGAAGTCTCACTTTGCCAAGCAACATTTCTTCGCAGGTGCTCTTACTCAATGGAAATAGCTCTAGCGATAAATAATGAACTGGCGTTTAGAGGCTTTGCCCGATGGTGACGTTACAATTTTTCATATCCCAATTTTGCGGGACGATTCTACGCAAGCACAGGATCGTAGCTGGCAAAAGGAAGCTATTCGATCGTTATATCGCCATGTTTTATCGCGGTATCCGCCGAATACTTTTCTTTTTTGTTTTTATTTCAAAGTACGCTGAACTGCGGAGGAAGTTCTGTTGTTATTGACGAGGCTGCTGTGACGCCAAATAAATAATTCGCGGGAATGACTTTGCGAGTCATCGGTCGTCGACGCCTCTTACAGCGCCGCTTGGGACAGACAGTCACAGACTGGCGATTTCCGGAAAATATCACAATATGCTCGTAAACGTTACAACCATTTTGACATAAAAAAACGAGACGTTCGCCAAATGTGTTCATGCCCTGAGAATTTGTGAGCAACGTTCCAAAGTCGTTGGAGGAGATATTGCATTCATATGAACATTTCCTACTGGGAAAACAGCATGAACACTGTTCTTTTTCACTATGTTCATTCTTTCTTTTGTATCCGAGTCAAGATTTATTATCATTCGCAGCAACATACCTAGTAGTGCTAATGTGATTATCACTCTTAAAAACGGTTGTTTTTTGTTATCGACGTCCTTGTTTCTGTTTTACGGTTTGGCGCACACGTCAAAGTCAAGCCCTGGCTCAGGTTCCGTGTTCAGACCTCTGTCAAAGTGGAGACTTAAGTTTCGTGCTCGCTACCAAATGTATTTTCGAAGAATAAGGAACTAATCTGGAACTTGAATATCTGAGCACCGATATGCCGTTCTAGATCATGTTTTCGTTTCCTCCACGGGCGTCTGAAACAGCAGTCCTGTGTTATTGTCATTCTTTCATGGTTGCTTTTTTTTTTTTTTTTTTAGTAATGAAAAGTGAACAAGCGTACTCCAGTGTGATGATCTAATGCATGTTACGAAAAGCATTGCGTGAATCACTGCACCACTACAGTCCGATGCGCGTCGAGCTGCTGTAGCCCAGGGCAACGTGGTGAAACCAAAAATAAAAAAAAAGAACATGAGCACTCTCGGTGTTCTTTAGTCGGTTTTGCGGGTATTTCATAAAACAATCTATTTGGTCACCGGATACCATAAAATGTCTGCGAGCGCCGGGCCGCAAGCAGTCTCCGCGGTATCGTTAATTCGCCAGAACCCTGATGTATTGGGCCACCGGCTTCAATTGAGTGGAGCAGGCTGACGCGCATTAGTGAATTGCGTCTCATTTAGTTTATATTATTTTCACTTATTGTTACCATCGGCCCTAGACGCGCAACGACGTGGAAGGATCTAATACACGCAATAATAAAATACAATACTAAAAACCGCTTAAATAGACCCTCGCTGCTGTAAAGCACATTTAACAATAGCATAATTAAATTTATGTCAATTACACATTGTCCCAGAATATAAGTGCTTTGCATCAAGGTATAAAAAAGGTTTTATTCTATACAAATGGATTACGACAGTTTATTTTGGCAAGCGAATCCGGCAAAGAACTCCACTGCTGAACTGCGCTATAAGAAAGAAGCCAAGCCGTGCCCGAAACAGCCTATGAACTGTGGGCGGAGGCATATGCGTGCCGTTTCGGCGCTTAGATATTTCCAACGTCTTCATTCGGAAGTACGTGTTCTAGCTTGCTTTAAATTATTATGTATTATTAAGGCATAATTGGAGCGTTTCATAATCGGCTGGTGTTTCTAGAGATGACAGCTTAGCAAGTTAGCAAGTGTGCGTAATTCTGTCGGGGAGTGAAAGCGGCGCCATTTATTAAGCACGAGCAAAGAAGTAGGCTGCTGGAACTCCTCAAGTTTTAAATAGTTTTTGGTTGTATGGAGACTGTAGCACATTAAATTTTCGGTTTTGTAACCTATTAATGTCACGGGACGTTCTGTGCATGTTACTCCTAGCTCGGACCCCCTTGATAGAAATTTCGTCCGCGTCAACATCCCAATTCAAGTCTACTGTGACCATAAGACCTATATTTGACTAAAAAGTTTTTAGCATATCATATATAAAAACAAGAGGGGCTCCGGAACACTTCCTGCATGTGCCTGCATTTCCCGCGTGCGAGTAGGACATATTGGACATATTGTATTGTGTGGGTGCAAAACCGCCGTGTAAAAGTGCTATATTAAGTGCGAAGCATTTCTTGGCGAATATAGTTACTTCGACCTCATCTATCTATCTATCTATCTATCTATCTATCTATCTATCTATCTATCTATCTATCTATCTATCTATCTATCTGTATACTCCCGGTCCCCTCGTTCAGCTGCTATACGTAAATATTCTGGAGGGAGGGTATAAATGCATGACGAATATAAGTGGCTGACCTTTCAACCAATAACATACGCGTCATGCACGTCACGATTAACGAGAGTGCAATCACGCGTAGCTTTCTGCGTCTCACACAGTGCACGGCCTCCCGAATTGGCCCACACACCGGATGACCGGCTTGAAGCACTGCGTTTTTACAACGAGGAAGGTACACCATTTCTCCTCCCTTGCGACTAAAATGTAGACATAACAAGCACGTAGACACAAATGAAACTGAACAAGCGGTAGCGGGGTATCGAACACGAGCTCTCGAGGTGCCAAGACAGCACGCTACCACTAAGCTATATGGCGGTTCCTGCCACATGGGACATGCGCTAAAGCTACTGCACCTGCACTTGTAATGATGGTTCTTGTGTAAGGTAAAGTGCACTTCTAATGTAGGATAAGCACTTCCATAGCAATACATATCTTGTGCTTCTATTCGGAATGGTTTTATGCAACTTTTCTCGATCCCGTAGGAATATTTCAACCACCGTATAAAGCATTTTTCTTTGACAAAACAGGCGTCTTTATATTTAACTAATGTGAGTGACAATATTATGCCGTACCATGAGCTACGGACAAGGTGTTTCCAACGTTCTTGATTAGCTCACGTTAAGCATACACGTGAGGAGGTACTAATGCGCTTGGCAGAAATACCTTGCTCGTGCTCACAACGCTTGTATGAATGAGAAACAATTCGTTATAGGCAATTTCTAGGCAATCATAGGCTAACTCCTTCCCATCACACCAATGCCCAAAATTAGTGCGATCTCTGGGATTTTCAAACGATATCTTCGACTCTAAGCACGAGACCTTAGTGAGAAATCTGACCAAAAGCTTTTGCAAAGCCTCAGAATATTATATCGGTTTCATTGCGGGTGTGTGATGTGCTAGAAAGGCGATGCACAGGTTCAAAAAGCCGAGCAACGCTAGATAAGTTCTTC
The DNA here is from genome assembly GCA_013339685.2 of Hyalomma asiaticum. Lineage (NCBI taxonomy): Eukaryota > Metazoa > Arthropoda > Arachnida > Ixodida > Ixodidae > Hyalomma > Hyalomma asiaticum. The sequence continues at coordinate 83,642,774 of CM023483.1, forward strand.
TGGAAGTCATGTTGATATATCAAAATTAGGTTACGTTCGTCCAGGTAGGCCAGCGAATGCGTTGATGCAATATGATCTAGTGACCTACAACAGGCGCATATGAGGGAGATATGTCGGTAGGGGCTCGTCAGATTGGGGGCGGCCTTTTTTATAGGCACAAATTTGCGCACTTTCAAGCGCTGGGAGACGAGCCAATAAAAGCGAATGATTGAAAAATTAATGTTAGAAACTTTATTGTTCATTCGGGGCACCTATAAAGGAATTCTTTGGTGATCTGGTCGCGACTGCGCGTTCTTTGACTATTAACGTGAAGCAATACCCTTTGAGAACGCTTCCTTCAGTGATCCTGATGTCTAGAATAAGTATGTTTGAGTATTCATTGCTCTTAGGCCAAAGAGCATCTTTGAGTTAAAACACAAGGAAGAAAAAAGGTGACCGCCTCTGCGGGATTCAGGCTGATTTCATGGTTACGCATGCTACCCATCCTGGTCGGTGGATGCGAATGCCTCCAAAACCTGTCCAGGGTTCCTTTGAGAAATCATTTCAACACTTACGTACTGTAGTTATCTTTACGCTAAGTCGTAATTTTTCGTTTCTTTTTTTCCTAGGTGCATTGGAATACTCTCGACCAACATATAGTCGAAGAGCGTACACTTGATGATATTCTAGAAATGTTGCAAAATACACATAGCGCATAATCATAATCCCGATAGTATAATGCGTACTGTAGTTGCCTTTCTTATGATTACTTCCGTGGTATTGGCTTGCTTGGCAATAGTTGTACCACGCAAACTGTTACAAGTCTGATTTATTGTAGCGGGTCTCTTACGTTTGCAAAAGATAAATATTCCACCCACTACCACATTATATTGTGCATGTGTCTTCTGCTTCTTAATTTGTACTTGTTCAGAAAATCTGCTCCAACCAATTATTACTGTTGCTGCCGATGTGAATTTTCCTTGTTTTGCCGTTATTATCTCATGCAGGCAAAAGCCCTGCCACATGGTTTAGCGTATATGTAAATAATAAAAATTATAACTAACCATGGCAAAGGATGTCTCCGTTTTATTTACATATTGCATCACCAGTCTACATAAGTTACATAAGATCCTTATGCAGACTGAGCGAACCCAAGTGTCTCTTCACATTCTCAGTCCACAAAAGCTGCATGGCACATCTCACATTTTCCGATTCCAAGCAATATCTGTTTTTTGCTTGTACTGATATATAATAAGCCCTATTATTTACGCTACCTTGACTTATGTCACATTAATAAAGTCATATTGCATCAAACCGTGCATGTCTCTTTTAGCCTGAACCTACCTGTACGATGTTGCGAAACACGGCTATTAAGGAAGGTAAAGTCATACACAGACAGTGTAAGGACACTGACCAGAGCACATACTTCGTTTAACGAGCGGTTGCAAAGACATTCTCTTTGGATGTTTAATAAAAGTACTGTATTTCGGTTTGTTTTAAAATTTCCTTTCCACTTACACGCTGCAAGCATTCTAGATTATTTTCGCATCAAATCCTTACCGCGTACGTTGGACATGCATGTAGAATTGGAGTGCATTTCCGTCAAAAATACATAAATGATTTGACACGCACGTTGTATTAAAAGGCAAGGAAAAATATTTTATTTGAAACGTGCACTCCTCGCAATAATTTCATGTTATTTGAGCAGAGTAGTTGCAACGAACAAAAGCGAATATAATCTTTAATACTCTTGTAAATAGCAATAGCGCTTAGCGTACCTTTCTCTTAATAATTATTATAAAAATATTGATGTAAACTCACGCACGATTGCACCTTAAAGCTGGAAAAAACCGCTTTAACCACAGAATTTTCGCGCGAGGGGCATCTGACGTGGTGGACGTGTTCCATAATATTTTTTCTCGATCGTGGGAACTACGTGAATATGCATATATCACCTGTCAATCCCGTTGAGCCTCTTGTGACCAAATATATTTGCTGCAAAAAATAAATTTTTGCCCAAACTAAGAATGTTTATTCTCAAGACAATCAGCTCCTGTTGGAACAGCGTGCAAAAAGAAATATCCATAACAATGATTTTCTTTACTTCAAGCATACAACACTGTGTTACCTTACACCGTGTTATACGTCCTTAGTCTTCGAGAAGGCTTAGGTGTTTGTCCCCACCCTGATGGACTTACGTGTCACTGTGTACCTCATGCTATCTTTCAGTGCCTGAACTGGACTGAACCCTGGTACGTGATATACAGAAACTATGAGTACGACCCGCTATACGGGGACAGCACTTATTGCGCAAGCGCGACTGCCGTAGCCAGTGCCCCGGAACAATCAGCCATTTGGACGAAAGAGGAAGGCGAAACCACGCAGTAAGTTAACGGTATCTTTTCTTCCCTGCAACGTCGTCGTAGCTGTTCGGTGCCAAGAGAAAATCTTCGCCACTCACCCTTTAACGGCGGAGCCTTGTAAGGGCCTGGCATATCCGGCGTCCTCGATATCCGCTGTCACGCAAATACAAAAGCAGGCGCGAGTTTGCGCTTCACTCACTACCCACAACTTTTCCCTGAGCGTGGGCCAACTACCCATACTTTTATTCTCACTCCACCGCTTCATAATAGTGGTTATGCGAAGAGCAATGTCAGAAAGAAAGAAAGAAAGAAAGAAAGAAAGACTTGGGTTGAGCAGAGGGAGTAAGCGGACTCGCGTTTGCTCTAGACCTACACCCACACGTTTGCTCTAGGCCCACTGCTGCGTGATCAGGATAAAGATAACGATAATGGTACTTGACAGTGCTAGTGAACTTGACACCCTTGCGCCAGCACCGCTGTTTACTCGAATTTAAGGCCGCGAAATTGTTTTTACTTTTTTCTACTGCTTTAGCGTGAGGCGCACCATGAAGAAGAGAGCGCCTTCACCCATATCGCGGAACAATGAAAATATGTCTACATGTTGCGTGGCATTAATGGTCCGCCGCGGTGGTGTAGTGGTTACGGTACTCGGCTGCCACCCAAAAAACGCGGGTTCGATCCCGGCCGCGGCGGTCGCATTTTCGATGGAGGCGAAAATGCCAGACGCCCGTGTACTGTGCGTTGTCAGTGCACGTTAAAGAACCCCAGGTGGTCTAAATTTCCGGAGCCCTCCACTACGGCCTTTCTCTCCTATCTATCTCTTTGACTCCCTTTCCCCCACCCCTACGGACGCTTAGCCGTGCTCCCTACGCGGGTTGCGTGTTTCTATTTCCCCGAGGAGTCGCGCAAGCGAGAGGGAAAACGAAGAATCGCGAGGAGAGAGAGGGACTGGCCGGAGTGGCGGGCGGCCGTTCCGCTGCCTTGTTGCACCCCCCGCCCGCATTCGCGTCCGTGGTTTTGTCCCGCGTCCCACGCGGTAGGCTCGTACTACAGAATCGCGTTGGTGTCAGCGGCGGGCGCGCTAGCGCCCGTCGCTGACGCTCCTGGCTCTGGCAGTGGTGACATGAGCAAAATAGTGAGAGCGCCGAAGGCGCACCGCGAAGCGGCAACCTATGTTAACTGGCCCCCAAGTGACACGGGCAGACACGGCAGGCTCGTACTACAAAATCTCGTTGGGGTCAGCGGCGGGCCCGTCGCTGACGCTCCTGGCTCTGGCAGTAGTGACACGAGCGAAATAGTGAGAGCGCCGAAGGCGCACCACGAAGCGGCAACCTATGTTAATGGGCCCCCTAGTGACACGGGCAAACCCCGGCCACCCCGGCCGTGCAAACTACCACCAAAACAGGGGTGCAAGCGAGCGGTGGAACAGCCCTCCATCGGCCTGCTCCCCTCACGTGCTCTCCTCGCGCTCCGCGTTTTCCTCCTCACGTGTGCGGCTACTAGGGGAATGCCAAATACGCACACGGGTTGCAGAAATTAGCGTCCTTTCCTAACCGAACCACAATCATCATCAATCATCATTATAATCGTCCTTATTTTCGCGCACTCTATTAGGAACACTTGAACGCTGCTACTCTCTGCGGCAGATAAGCGACTAACTAAGGCGTTTCGCTGCAATGCTCGAGTGCGTACGTTTCATGTTGCACCACGGCGGCCAAATTCTGGTGAACGCCACATGCAAAAAGACTGAGCGCGCCTATAATTAGGTTTCTTCGGCGGTCCAGAACCTCAAGTGGCCAACATTATCGCACAGTTCATCATTACGATTGGCTGTGTTCTTGTATCGTGATTTCGCGACGTAAATCTCAGTAAGTTGTTTTAAACAGTGCGCCATCACCAACTTCTACACTTTTACCTCAGCAGTTGCTTCAACGCTGCCATATTCTTAATGTACTGGCCACAAGCGCTCAAAAATGTCGATGACTTGAGAAGCTGTCCCCAGAGCGAACATCGATGCATAGAGCTCTCTTTTGGCTTCTTTAGTTTTTACTATTTATTAAGCCACAGTTCAACTAACAGAGTGTTCTTGTTTGTGCGACCATTTTGTTGAAGCGGCAAACTTCTGACGACGCGTCCACCGCACCTATTCAAAAAAATTACACCATCTCCCGCTAAAGGGGACCATGAGGCGATGCGAAGCAGCACGGGGGTGCACACCGCGTTTGCATCGGTTTGACTAGATGTCGCGTTTGCATCGGTTTGACTCTAGCAGACGCTGCCTGCGTCAGCGTTGTCTCTCGCGGACGAGGGCGCGTTCTCGTTCCTTGCGAGCTGGTAAAGTGTTCATCGAAGAGACAGCGTTTACATAGTCGAAGCGCACCGTTCGGAGAGGAGCAATGCCGAGAGGAGAGGATATGAGACAAGGAGAGGAGGGGGAGGAGGATGCGCATGCGCAGTGCGGGTGTGGACGTCCCACGGCGGTTGGAGGGAGGGACCATAGGCCCGACGATAAGCTACTTCGCATCTAAAAGAGTGTGCTTACTATCCTGTAAATCCGAAATATAACCCAGATTCATCGATCGTCATAATTTGGCCAAGAAGGAAAGCAAAAGTACTTCAAGATGCCCTCTCTGTACTTTGCTGAGAGAGAAAAAAAAACCCCGTATAAAATGTCTGGCTAGGTGAAATCAGGTTGGGCAACTCCGGCAATTATGCAGTGTCCACTGATCTCAGTGAAATTTTCAGTATATATCCTCCTTGGTAATGTAATAATATATGCCAAGCCAGGCAGTCTGCAAGTCATTTAGTTTTCCTGAAAATAAATATGAAAAATTTTTAGCGCATTCCCATGCGGGCCATCTTGTGTTATTGGTGCGATTACCTTCAACGTGGCCTTCCCGAGCAGGCCACCCGTAAAAATCAAAACTGCGATACCTCAGCGCTCAAATCATCACTGTCCATTTCAGAAAGCTGGCAATATGTCGGAATACGGAAAATACGGAAAATACGTTGTCGGATGCCCTCGCCACTTTCATTGCGCATGTGTTGTCGAATATGTTTCGCATATGTTTCGCATACGTCATCGCATATGTTGCACGAAGCGTCTACCCATTGCGGTTTCGGGTTGAACCATCGTTCTTCCTGTTATTTAAAATGATTAGTGAGTATCTGAACAAAGTGAACCACCATGGCTGCTACAGGACTGTCAGTGCCACTGGAAAACATCGATAGCGAAACATGGTGACAAAACCGCAGGACTTTGCCCTTTAAGTTGTTGCCTAAGCATCGGCCCTGAGCCATTAATCTCAAGCGGTTTCTTTGGCAGCTGAGAAACAAAAAAAAACTTGGACCATCTCCCCGAAGGGAACCCTGATGGGATGCGAAGCAGCAGCGTTGTGCACGGGTGGCGTCACGGTTTGAACGGCGTTAACGCGGGTGCTGGAAGAACAGTTTGAAGCGAAACTCGGTGTAGCGTTTACTGGTGTAAACGTTTGTTTGAAACGCAGACACGGGAGGCGAGCGGGCGTTGGAGCCGGCAGCTGCGGGCGCTCCGACGGGTGAGGGAGAGAGGTACGCGCGCACCTGCGAGGGAAGCGTGAGAGGGGAGCGTGACGTCAACGCCCAGATGCGGCGTGACCTACTTGGCACCGCTCCAACACCTGCGCCGAGGGAAGCGCGTTGCCTCGCGTTGCGGACGGAGGGACAGCGGAGGGACAGCGTTACACAGGCTAGTCAAAGAGCTGCTTCGCATCTAAAAAAAACAAATTAAACAACACGCTGGAAAAACCAGAGGATGTGCAAAGTTCAGCGAGCTGGCCATTTAACAGCAGTAATAGCAGTGCCTACTCACAGACGATGATAAAGGTGAACTATTAACATGGAGCTGTCCGCCGCGGTGGTGTAGTAGTTATGGTGCTCAGCTGCCACCCAAAAAACGTGGGTTCCATCCCGGTCGCGGCGGTGGCATTTTTGATGGACGCGAAAATGCCACAGGCCCGTGTGCAGTGTATTAGCGCACGTTAATGAACCCCAGGTGATGTAAATTTCCAGAGGCCTCCACTGCGGCACTTCTCTCCTTTCTATCTCTTTCAGTCCCTTTCCCCTTCCCCAACGGAAACCTAACCGTGCCCCCGACATGGGCTGCAGAAATTAGCGTCCTTTGCTTCACCGAACCGCAATCATCATCATAATCATCATCATCATCGTCGTCGTCATCATCATCATGGGGCTTACAAATAAGGCTGTGTTAAACCAGTGCTTCATGAAGGTGGGAATAACTTGGAATAGACCTTGAGATCGAGAAATGCTATCGTATGCATTATCTAACGGTTCCGTTGGTCCCAGTGCGAAACGGGTCGTCACCATGAATAACGTCACCATAAATGCGCGCGTTATTTACGCCCGCTCAAGGAATATAAGCAGCTCCAGCGCGGTGTCACAGTGGTAATTGAGATTACGACCTTATCACAGCTTTGATACCACAGGCAAATTTCAGTGAAACGAGTATGACTCGTAGAATACTGTGCAAATCGACACGCAAGACGAGGACACAGACTCCACCCCATTTCCCCATTTCTGTTTCACCTTTATGTCAAATGCTGAGCGCCCGACAATCCGCCAATATCACCTTCTTGCGTCAGAAATAAACTATTGCTGAACACAGAGCGCAAATGCTTTTTATATATGAAAGAGGCTGGACGCTCAAGTAGAAGTAATGTATAGTTGTGATGAGGAAGGGGGTGATTTCTAAAACACAAACCAATTTCTTCGAACAGAGCATAACGCATTCTGTGGCCTTTAGAGAATGTACTCTGTCGCTACTACTTTCAGTCCCCATGGTATCCTCAGCTCCCATAAATTACCAGGTTCTGAACCAGCAGTGGAGCGAATGTTGTGGGTCTAGTGCGTACGCCCCATCATCTACAGGAAACGTTGCACTTAACAGCATTGCAATGCAAGTCATACCGGCCCTTGTCGCGATCGCACGAGAACTTTCTTTGCGTTAAGGCGGAAGCACTTCGCCTCTTTTACAGTTACACTGAAAGCGCACGTACATAAAGACATAACATTTAATTATCAATATATTCAATGTCGTTTATTATGGCAAATTTGGGGCGACATCTACGATCGTTTTTTGCAAACACGGGCGGTTCTGTTCGCTTTTCACTGCTTGTCACTGGCCGGTGTCACGCCTATTTCGCAAGCAGCGGTGCGCGACCACGTTTCGGCGTGACCCCGTTTTCTCTACACTTCACGCGTTCAAGCACCCGAAAAAAATTCTTTGTTTTCATAAAGGAGTCTTATTCATTTTAATAAGAAAACCATTTCGTGTAGCGGAGTATTGTCGGAAAGAAGATATCAAAATATGCTCGTCAATTTTCGGTATGCTCACTGCTTTCCCTTGGGCTACTGTCGGCGTCCCGTTCTCGCACATTTTATGCTTCACCATGTCATCAAACAATACCCACTCAAACAAAAGGAGAGCCACCATTCCTGAGAAGCCTGCGCCGCACGCACTCGCGCGAATTCCGCAGCGCACACAACGAAAGCCGCGACCCCACTTCGTGACGTTGAAGCCAGTGAATGCGCTGTCTTCGAAAAAAAAAAAAAAAAAGAAAGATCTCCGATCGCGCCCTAGGAATCAAATGTGCGACCAGGCGGCCCCAAGACGCGCGATGGATGTGCAGTCGCAATGAGCTACTCGCACTGCATGAAAAGCGCTGTTTTTGTGGGGTTTTACGTCCCAAAACCAGTTCTGATTATGAGAGACGCCGTAGTGGAGGGCTCCGGAAATTTCGACCACCTGGGGTTCTTTAACGTGCACTGACATCGCACAGCACACGGGCCTCAACATTTCGCCTCCATCGAAATGCAGCCGCCGCGGCCGGGATTCGATCCCGCGACCCTCGGATCAGCAGCCGAGTACCTTAGCCACTAGACCACCGTGGCGGGGCTGCATGAAAAGCGCGTTTCCATGCGTATCCACATTTCACAAGATGGAAAAAACGTGAAGCTGTGTTTTGGGCATCAGCTCAACGCCGGCCACCATCGCGCAGTTCTGTGGAACGTAGCAGAAAAATATTGCCCCTCACGCTGCAAGCGTTGCTCAGTGTAATAATCCATGAGCCCCCATCGCATTCATAGCTTCGCCCTTGTGATGGAACTGGCTGTTCTTTCTTTTTTCTATTTCTCTCTAATTCTATTTCTTTCGTGTTCAAATCGACGAAACCATCAACGTAAGTTACACTTAGCTCGTAAGAAAGCGCCCACTTGTGGGAAAGAGGCCATCACGGTGAGATAATCGACCTACTCAGCAGCCACCATGTTTACACAGCAAAAATCACCCGCGTCGTTTACGTTTTCGACGGTCTCTCCGCTAAGCAGTCTATTTTACGGTCTACATCACTATTATAATGGGACTTAAGATTACCGCTATTCGCTCAGGTCTCTGTTTAGCCGCCTAACGTGAGGGCTCCAACACAGCCCCTGTGACAAAAGAAAGAACCGCCACAAGTCACACACCTACATTAGGAGCGTTGCTGGTGTAGACGCTGCCGCAAGGCAAGGCATAGGTGTGCCGTCGAGTGTTGTTATAGTTCTATGAAGATTTTAGTATTATTATCACAATTATCGTTATTGTCATGGCAAGGTTGACCAAGACAAGGTTACCGCGCATTGAGGTGATATCGTGATAGTATGGCGTACTGGCGGAATAAACCAGCTGATTACTAAGAGTAATTCTCTTTACTGCTGTTCCAGTAACTCTTCCGGATCAGTTAAATATTCGTTTGAAAAAATAATCTGCGATAAGAAAGTTCATGATATGCAGCCCTTCCACTCCATATATATTTCACGTTATAGCGGTGAGAGAATTGGTGGTGCCAATTGGCAAAAGCACATCAAAATGTTTACCACATGAATCGCCTCGGCTAATTGCTCGAGGTTTTATAGTTCCCGGTTAAATTTTAAATTCGAAAAGAAAGTTAATGGTTAAGGGATTACTGAGCATTAGTGGACGTACCTAGTCCTCGACTCTACGACGCGCTATCTAGGATAACGCGTAGAAATTTCTCTCGTTTCAGCTACCTCAAAGATACCCTTCTGTCGTCACCAGGGTACACAACGAAAAACTTGGTGCATGTCGCGACTGCGCAGCCAGGAGAGCAACCCAGTGAACGTAAGTTGAAAGGTTAAAAAAAAGCATATAATTATGGTACAGTTCTTAATGAGTTCGAGTGTGCTTAACAAGCAAGGCATTGACATGACAAAGACATCAAAATAAGGAAAAAAAGTACGAACCTTTCCTGTATGGGCAAAGTGGGCAAGTGAAGCATGACTTTCTATATATGTTATCTCTTTTTGATCTCTTCCTTTCCCTCTGTCTTCCTCTTTCTCTTGCTTATTTTTTTTTCTTTACCTGTATTCCTTTCGCTTAATGTCTTAATTGCCCTCTATCTTTCCTTTTCGTTTGTCCCTTTCTTTTCGTCGTTCCTTATGTCTTTTCTTGTTATTTCCTTTTTTTTCATTCTCCATCTTTCCTTTCTTTCTTTCGCATAAGGTCAGAGCATTCACGTCGCTCAGGTACGCTCAAATCTTCATTTGCGAAGAGTCCACTGAAGAGCGAGCATGTGTTACTGCTACGCGCCCTTAGGTGCGTCTAGTACTTCATGCATATTAACCGGGTTTTACAGGGCGCGCATGCCGAAATAAAAATAGCAACGTGAAAAGATACGGCTGATCCGTCTTTTAATGGAATCGGTATAACACGGAAGGGAAATGTGTCTTCGCATAAGCAGCTGAATGTTTATGGTTGCATTGAGGCGAACTTGCCCATAGCTATCGATGCTTTGCAGGTACGGTACCGTTTGGCGTGGATGAACCCACGTTCAGGCATCGCCTCCATCAAGGACCAACCCCTCGTGGTGACTGAAGTAGTTTACGTAATAACCTGACGAAGTCAATAGCAAATGACGCGCGAGAAAGATATCATATGTACTTGCACAACATTGACCCCTCAACGCCGTTGCTGTGCATGGGCGCCTAACGCAGCAGTTTTCTTGTTTCCATCACACTCGAAGAGAGGTCGGCGGGGAAACGCTACCCACGATGAAAGGTGACCGGTGCTCTTAAGCGACCAAACGCTCAAGGATGTTATGACTGACTGTGGTTAGGTTATAGAAAAGACGCTAACTTCTGCAGCCCATGTCGGGAGCACTGCTAAGTTTCAGAGAGGCCAAGAGAAAGGTACTGAAAGAGGTAGAAATGAGGGAAAAGCCGTAGTGGAGGGCTTCGGAAATTTCGACCACCTGGGGTTCTTTAACGTTCACTGACAGCGCACAGTACATGGGCCTCTGGCATTTTCGCCTCCTTCGAAAATGCGACCGCCGCGGCCGGGATCGAACCCGCGTTTTTTGGGTGGCAGCCGAGTACCGTAACCACTACACCACCGCGGCGGACCGAAGCTGTACGAAAGCGGCTGTATTCTTTCTCCTCACGCTTCTTTCTGATGCATGCGAGGCTCCGCATGCGTACATCGAGGTGTACTTTGCAACGCGCCTGGAATGGTGCCGCCATCCATGAGAGGCGAATTAAAGCTGCAGCGATTCACTTCGCTTGACCTGGATGGCGGAACCGTTCCAGGCGACGTGTGACTGGACGCACGTGCGCAGAGGCAGACGCGAGGGCTGAACGAAGCGACCTTGAAGGAATGTAAGACGCGTTCGTACGGCTTCGGCCGTATGCGGCGTTAGGAAGGAAAAGACTGTTAAAAGATCTCATAGACGTAGTGCTTCCCCTCCCGATTTATAGATCTATTTATCGGGAGGGACCAGGAAGTAACGTCCTTAAACGCGTCAAGAAAATGTTAGTTTCTGGCAGGGTAAAAACGTTCTTTTTTGAACTTCACACAGGCACCTTACCAGTTAAAACATGGCTTCAACAACGAGGTATGTTCGTGCCTTGGGGAGTGAATTGCCTTTTATGTCGTAAACCGGAAACTATTGAGCATGTCTTTATTGACTGTTGGGATGCAGTCTTTTACTGGGATGTGCTGCAAAGAACACTGAAGAAGGAACTCCCAATAGATCCCTACGGTATACGATTCTTGCCTGTACAAGGAAATAGTGTCCCTTATGACCTGTTTATGCTTTTAGGACTTTATAGCATATGGAGGTCACGCATGGATGTAGGGAACGCTGATCCTCATACACGATCTGTCAATGCTCATTTTGTTGAAAACGTCACGAAACTTGGAGCGCAGTGGTAGCACACCGGTGATCTCTCGTCGTGGAGCGGGTGGCTGTCAGTTCGATTCCCAGCGCATCAACAGAAGTTTTTCTGGGCGTTTTCCTTTGTTGTTCATGTTTACTTTACTGCGTCATATCCGCTACGGTAGTGACGTATGGGGTCGTGTGGAGCCCGGCATGAAACACTTTCGTGTTAATAAAAACAACATTGCCAGTGGTGAATCAGTTAGCATCCTGGTTTCGAAACCTCGATGGCGGTGAGTTGCTTCGAATCCGCATACGAAGGGTAGGCGAAAGAGGCTGCAAGAGATAGGGCGAAGAGGAAAGGCCGTAGTGGAGGGCTCTGGAAATTTGAACACCTGGTGTTCTTGAACGTGCACGGAGCACATACAGGGACACCAATGGCGTCGTGTTTCGCCGCCCCGCGTGCATGGAGCACGCAGGAAGGATGCTCGCACTTTGACTTAAGGGTGTGGTCGCCTGTGCTTGCACCCGTGCTCGCGAGCGTGTAGACCTTCGATCACGCAATGTTGAAACGGTTGTAATGGTTTCTGTGCTGTCTACAAGCGTGAGACGTACTGCGGTGCCTTCTTCATCGGCAAGTTTTGGTGGTGCCTCCACGAGTAAAGACATACAATAACAAGTGTGGTACGATAATTACGTAGCTAGGCAACTGAGGAGCATAGCAAGCGAAGGAGAGTGCGATGAGAATGGGGCCAGGCATCGCTATGGCGTTCAACTCTTAAAGGGCTACTCCGGCGATTTTTCGTTGTCCACTGATCTCAATCAAATTTTCAGTATGTGTTCTCTTCGGTGCTGCAGTAATTTATGCCAAGCCAGGCGGTTGCAAGTCATTTAGTATTCCTGAAAATGAATTATAAATATTTTGAGCCGATTTCCACGCGAGCCACCCTGTGTTTTTGAAGTTATTACCTGCAACGCTACCTAACCAAGCAGGTAGGCTTTCTAAATGAAAACGGCAATACTTCATCGCTCTAATAGTTCCTGTCAAGTTCGGTACGGCTCAATACATCGTCGGATGGCATCGCCACTTCGTTTTCCTCTGACTAGCTCCATATTTCGGCTGACGGGGAGGCTGCGACGTCATCGCATACGCTGCACGAAGCGTCTATCCGTTTCGGTTTGAACACGTCGTTCATTTAGTTATTTAAAATTATTGGTGATTTTTTGAGCGAATTCAATGACCCTGGCTGCTTCACGGTTCTCAGTGCTACCGGAAACAACGATGTCCGAATATGGTGAAAAAACCGCCGGTGTTGCCCTTTAAGGTGAATTTGAAGAGTTCCGCAACATTTTTATTTGCAATTTACCTTACTTTAATTTCGCTACTGCATTTTTTAACTCAAACGGAATGAGAACAATGTGCGTGGGCGCTATTTTCACAATGATGAGCCCTTTTTCCTTTCTTTCTAGGACTTCATGAGCTTCATGAGTCAGTAAACAAAAGCAATGCTCAAAAAATGTGTTGGAGTAATTCAGTGGCATATAACGAGAATCCTGGTTTTTTGGTACGCAGTATTTTATCATTACTTCGCTGACTGTAAGAACACATGTGGGCTGATATTTGTGGTAGACGTATCGCAAATACTGTATCGTACTACTTATTTGTGCTTCTCTCTTCGTTTCAGATCCGGAATTGGAGTTCTATATGCTTTCTGTCTACGTAGACTGCAACAGTTGCAAGGTGTTTCGTTACCCCCATATCGACCAGGGTAATAATATTAACTGCTGCGCTTTTACGGTCGAAACCATGGTATGGTCAAAAAGCGCGGAGTGGTGGCTGACCCAAAATTTAACTTTGACCGCCCGGGATCCCATAACTGACACCTAAGTCTAAGTACACGGATGCTTTTTCATGTCACTTGCGATTTCATATTCCACAAACCATGACTTGCCCGTTCTTTTTGCTATCAAGGCAGGGGAATCGTGTGCTGACTACCAGAGCCAAAGCTAATACTAAAGTCCCTTAGAGGAACGACTATTAGAGCCAATGCTAGAGCGACTGCTAAAGCGATTTCATTCGTCCACTTCGGCGGGTGATCGTGCTGTGATGGAATTCTACGCAAGCACGATATCAATCTAATAATTTTTGTCTATAATGACGAATTCTATCCAAGATGGTGCTTAACGGGAAGCAGGCAGGCATAACTATTTGTTTAAGTCCTTATGAACTGCGAGGGGACGTCTCCTTCGAGAGGGAGTCCGTAGCAGTTGCAGGCCGCTCCCAAGTTGGAGTCGAAAGACCGTCGCTCTGCGCCCTCTCGCAGACTCTCTGGACAGCCAGAAGTTCAACCGGAAGGTCGCCACTTCTAGGGGCTTCCTCCCAGTCGTCTTTGCTGAACTCCGTCTCACGTAACGCAAGACACTGCAAGAGCATGTGAGCTAGTGAGCAGTAAGCCTCTTCGCATTTCGGAAAATATGGTTCGATGTTTGGCGAGACGTGTCTAATCCTGCCTCTCGAAAGGAAATACCCCGTTTGCGGCCGCCTGGATGCCTCGGCTATCTCCTCCATGGTGTTGTGTATGCCGAGCCGGAGGAGGTCCTCAGTATGCGTTCTGATAGGCAGGCCAAGTGCTCTCTTGAATATTTTTCTGATGAGGGTATTGAGCTTGTCCCTTTCGGCCCTGAGCCAGTTGTGCATGGCCACCGTACAGGTGAAGTGACAAAGCACAAAGGCGTTGATTAGCCGAAGCAGGTTGTCCTCCTTGAGGCCGCGATTCCTATTTGCGACCCTTCGCACAAGGCGGAAAGCGTTGTCTGTCTTTGCAACGATCTTGCGCAACGCAATGCCGTTGCCGCCACCCGATTCGATAAACATACCCAGAACTCTGATGGTGTCGACCCTGAGTATCGGGTCACCGCTTAGAGTGAACAGGTGAATGTCACTTTCGGAGACCGGTTTCCAGCCCTTTGGACTTCTCCCTCTTTCTTTCCTGTAAAGCAGAAGTTCCGATTTGGCCGAAGAGCACCTGAGACCGGTGGGTAGCAGGTACTGCTCCGTTACTTCTACTGCCTCTTGCATGGCGCTTTCCACTTGCCCTTCACTACCGCCGGTGCACCAGATCGTGATGTCGTCGGCGTAGATGGTGTGTTTGATACCTTCTACTTGGGCCAACTTTCTGGAGAGGTAATATTTCGCAGGAGCGTCCACCACTGGGAGGCATCTCTTACTAGGTCCAGAAAGCATTGCAGGACCCCTTTAACATGTCATCTAGAAAACTTATTTTTCAGTCCCGCTGCTGCCAGACAACCTAATCCGGTTATAAGGAACAGCATGATTTCCTCTGATTTCTTCGATATATAAAATATATCGATACAGTAGAAACCGTCCTTAGCGAATTCCCACACCTAGTTCGCTTTGTACGAAGTCGTGAAGAGCGACGCGAAAATGCACTCACGAAGAAAAACCAGCTTCACTCACTTTGGATAATTCCTCAAATGTAGTTTACTGCACTGAAAAGAGTACCAGCTGCAGTAGACACAGCGACGCCCAGCTGCACGGAGACTGTAATAGGAGACTAGACGGACCCGGCAGAGGAGTCTGGCCGGAGTTGCATGGGACGTGTTTCGTGTGCTCAAAGTTCGATATATACGATTTTTATAAGCAACATATTTTACATGCACAATCAAAGGGGAACTCGACCTGTTCGAGATACAGCCCATTTCGCTCTGTCCGAGTTCGTTATGTACGCATTTGACTGCATTCTATTTCTGCAATCACTTATACTCCCATTTTTTCCATGCAGCGAAGAATGTATTAAAGAGGAGGAGCTGAAAGGATGTTCTTTCGTGTTCATGTGCAGGAAAGGGTTGTACGCTGTGGAAACCCAAAAGCAAAATGAAGCAGAAGGATGAATGCTGCGAATTCATTTACGACCTCCTCTGTGGCACCACGCCAAAGTACCACATTGCGGACAACTGCTCCTGAAGTTCCTGATTTATTAGCATTACCACAGCTGGCGCCCGAGCTGGTTCTCCCGCAAGTCCATGAGTAAACAGTTAAATAATAAATATAATTTCCAATATTTGAGTACTTTATCCACTTGCCTGAGTCTCAGTTCACATGCACATAAGGTGGCATTCTTGAATACGCTGCCATAACCTACATGTACGATTGAAACAATGCGCGCCGTTTGCTGCGACGACAAAAATTTTGTTTCCCGCAGCTGTACTACAGAAGGCACTGCCAAATGTGACGGCAATTCCATACTCTCGCCACTCAGTTTGGGTTTCCTGAAAGAAATTATCCAAATTTGATCGATCTGCAGAAATTAGCAGCGTCATCCATTCGCCAATATTACAGCAGCTAACGGATTCCCTGTATAAATCGTTCACATACTTCAATTGAGTTTCAGCGCCTCTTTGTCCTGTTTTTAAAATTTCATTAGTCTGATTTTGTGAATTGCTGATGAAGTTCGTTGCTACCCACATCGAAGTGCTTTCCGCCATGAAAAAAGCGGTTCCACGAAAAGTGCGCGAATATACGGTATTCTGCACAACGTTTCCAGACACATTTCCTGAAACAGCCGGTAGATGTATTGTGACTTTTTTCCCGTGTGTTGCTT
Source organism: Hyalomma asiaticum (assembly GCA_013339685.2). NCBI lineage: Eukaryota > Metazoa > Arthropoda > Arachnida > Ixodida > Ixodidae > Hyalomma > Hyalomma asiaticum. Next base: position 83,658,947 of record CM023483.1, read on the forward strand.
CATAAACCTACTGGCAACATCTAGTTCAGCTGCGTAGTCCACATGCAGCGCATATGGGATATAAATGATTATTCTTGAAGGCACGATAACTTATACCACGCCTACGACTGACAGCAGCTGTGCTAGCAGTTGCAGATATGGTGCTCTGGAGTAGTTCCCCAGCGGTCGTGGTAAAGAAATTTTAGCATGGATAATTTTACATCGCCTCGCTTTCAGGTCACGATGAAAACCGCCTTGTCAAGGGAGCAAGCCGAATAGATATTATATTCCTTCTGTATCTACTTTTCAGCGTTCCGGCATTGCATTCAATGCCAAGCATTTCTTGGCATATTTCAGCAACTTGGCTGTATCTTTGTATCTAGCCGCCTACGACTCGGCGCTCTCCTAGTCGTATAGTTCGCTTGATATTCCCTAATAACTGCATGGTGCGGTACAAGTGTATCGCTACCATTATGACTGATTTTTACACCACCAACATGATACACTCGTCGCGCACGTCACGAGCAGCGACACTGCAATCATATGCGGCTCATCCCCGTAGTGGTCGGCCTGCGTTACGGGTATTAACCACAGGTGTCTGAATTTTATACAGCCTATGTCAATCAAGGACCTAAAACATCATTAGAACACGCCTGAACATACGAAAGGCACACTGATTGTCGTGGATTGCGATTGAAATATAAACATACCAAGCACCAGGCACGCACTCAACATACCAAGCGCTAGGATGCAAACACCCAGGCCCCTGAGGTGTCTAGCCAGCACGTTAGCCTTAGGGCCATACTGAAAAGAACAGGCGTGCAAAACGCGGGCAAAAAACACCGACACAATTGCTATGTCTATGTTTCGCGCTAGAACTATATCGTGGTTGAAACGTAATATTATTCCGTTGGAAATTGAGATGTTCTGTGGGTTTCTGCAATCATTAATTGGACATGCGAACAGGATTTCCGCGATGATTTCAGCCGAAGCATGGCAGCAAGTCAGATTTTAACGACAGTGTTTAGCAGTCAGCTGCGCCACCCGGGTATACCACCAGCGGAACCGCTGATTCGCCAAGTGGATGAGAATTTCCGAGCAGCACGGAGATTTCATGTGGAGGGCGAAGCTACCGGATCTACTACAATGCAAGAGAAATTTTAGGGGCGAAGCTCCTTAGGGCGTGGGTCGTTCCCTCCTCCGTACATAGTATGCAGCCACCTGTAGTTTTATGAAGTGCTCACTAGATGGCGTGATGGCGCCGCGGTGCTCGCTTCATTCAGATGTACGGGAACGCGTAGCATGGGTGTCTGTCTGTCCGTCCGTCCGTCCGTCCGCCTGTCTGTCTGTCTGTCTGTCTGTCTGTCTGTCTGTCCCTCCGTCCGTCCTCCTGTCTATCTGTCTGTCTGTCTGTCTGTCCGTCCGTCCGAGCGCTGCGGTGCTGCTTAGCTAGTACGTGAATTGATCAATAGATGGCGCGGAGGCGCTCGCTGCGTGCTCTAGTGTGATAGGAGAGCGCTAGATGGCGACACACAGTGTTTGTCACGTCTTTGATGATGTACTGGGCAAGATTCAAGGAAGATTCACGGTTTTTACCGATGAACATTCGGAGCTTCGCCCACTCATCATCATTCACTCCGTGGATATGCGTGAATTTTTTTTTCACCTATTTCACCGCCAGCAAAGGTATTGATTCTCGGATATGCCGTTTAAGCGATAACCATTAGAAAATTCTGGCATTGGGCCTTATTACTGTTTTCAAACTAACCTAAAAGCAGTTGACGTTTTAAGCTTGCCGCGATCTATAACTAAGATTGTCTCGGAAGAAAAACGTTGTCGCTGTATTTCAGAATGCATCGCTAGCATCAAACAATGGCACGATCCCGTTAAGGCTTCTGGCCCTATCGGACCTTTGGTGAATTATTGTGTGGAGCATAAGCTTAGACCGGTATTATTAGATAATGAAGGCTGCTTTGTTATCTTGCTGGATAGCACATTTTCGGAAAAAGCGTTAGCAGCTATTGAAAAGAATTTTCGCCCTGTGAAATCGAAGCCCTCTGTAGTGAAACAACAGGCTGTCAATCTCCTGTTGAACCATAATCTTGATAGGATAGCTTCTAGTGTCAAAAAGGCAAAATCGCTAGCCTTATAACTATGTTTCTCTGCAAAGACGCACAAGCAAGAAATTCCGTTTCGCTCGATTGATTCGGAGTGAGGTATTTGGCACGTTTGTGCAGCTAGCTGCTTGCAGAAGTGTGTAACTTCTCGAATGAAACAGGGCGTTTAGGCAAGGCTGTTGCTTGGTAAGATTGAGAGAAAACAGTCGCGACTAAGCCTTGGCAATCGCGGAGCCAGCCCGCGAGCTCAGCTGCCCAAACGTCTTTTTCCTCCGCGAGTAACGCACCCTGTCTCTCTGACTATAGCGCTGATATTCTTCACTAGACTAAATTGTTGTGACCCCTTTCATATGCGTTATTCTCATACTCTAACTCAGTTTTTAACAGAGAATAATGCTGGAGGCTGTACAGCGTTTGGTATGGATATAGAAGACCTGTATTACTCGGTACCGCATGATGGTGTGTCAAGCTACGTAAAATAATGTATTGTGGAACAAAAGGAAGAGTTGGTTTTTATGGGTAGGTGCGGAGTTTCCACGGGCACTTTTCTAGAAATTCTTTCTATGCACTTAAAATCAGCGTTGGTTGGATATAGAGAAGGCGTGTTTCTGCAGAAATCGGGGATTTGTTTAGGCTCAGTGGTTGCTCCTATTCTTAGTGATCTTTACTTGAGCAAGTTTTATAGTCGCTTAAAGGAGGCCTTAGGTGACCACCAGAAGGGCCAAAATCTATGGGACAAAATCTATGGGTGGAACCTCTACCCCGTAACATGAACGCCGAACTATACCCTAGCCGTTGTTACGTTTGGCCCAGTTGGGTTCCGAGCCGGGAGAAGAACGCCACGAGAAGGAAGAACGAACTGTACTTTTAATGCGGTATGCTTGCCGACAAAAGGCGTACCAAAAGAAGAAGGCCTCACGGCGTGGACAGTAGTCCATATAAAGCCATGGTAAAAGAGCGAGGACAAAGTTATGAATGCACATGCGCGAACGCAACACCGTAGTCTGCCGCGGTGGTGTAGTGGTTACGGTACTCGGCTGCCACCCAAAATACGCGGGTTCGATCCCCGCCGCGGCGGTCGCATTTTCGATGGAGGCGAAAATGCCAGAGGCCCGTGTACTGTGCGTTGTCAGTGCACGTTAAAGAACCCCAGGTGGTCTAAATTTCCGGAGTCCTCTACTACGGCCTTTCTCTCCTCTCTATCTCTTTCACTCCCTTTACCCCACCCCCACGGACTCTTAGCTGTGCTCCCTACATGGGCTGCTGAAATTAGCGTCCTTTCCTAACCGAACCACAATCATCATCAACACCGTAGACTAGCGCGCACCGCGGCCCTTCACACGCGACACTCCGATCGTCTTGGCGTCTTGGACGTATCGGGTCCCTCCCACTCGGGTCACTTCACGGCGGCCGTCATTACAGACTGCAAAAACGTCGATGGCCTCTCCTTTCGAGCAGACACGGTAACGCACGCTGAAGAGGTTGCCATAGCTTTGGCCGCCTCTCACCCCACCTCACGCACCATCCTGACGGACTCGCGCTGGGCCTGTTCTTAGTACCTTCAGGGTTCCATTGCCCCGCTGGCGGCTCGCCTGCTTCAGGCAGCCTCTTGGCGCTTAAACCCCAATTCCATTCGTGTAGTCTGGACCCCAGGCCATACGGGCCTTCCCGGCAACGAAGCGGCGAATGCCGCTGCCCGAGCTTCTCCTATCCGGGCCGTTGCCCCTCTATGTCCCGAGGCGGAATCTGGCAACACCAACCTGACGCGCTTTCGCGAAGTTTTGGCTTATTACCGGGCTTCGCGCCGCCTCTACCCGGACCCCGCACGTAGTCTGGAGAAAGTGGACGAACGACTGCTACGCCACCCGCAGGCGAACACCTTTGTCAATCTGGCGGTCGCCAGACACTTTTTGCCAGATATCAATGGCACCTGCTCGACCTGTCAGGTCATCGCCGACATATATCGCGCTCCTCGAGAAGCTGCGCCCGATGCGACAGCTTCTCCAGGAGTGCGACGACTCCACTCACTCGCGAACTCTTTCTCCAACGCCTTTCTCAGTCCATCCACCTCGTTCTCGCTGTGGCCGACGACGTTAACCTTGGTCGCCTGGCAGAGCACGCCGATAAGGTTCACAAGGCGACTTCCGCATCCGTCAGCGTTGTCTTACCGCCTGCAGACACTGTAATTTCACGCCTTGAGGCTGGACGTCTTGCTGGGTCTTTGCTACCCAGAAACACGCACCTGCATCTCATCGTGGATGCGTATTCATGTGCGGCGTGCGCGGTCGACAATTTCAAGAAGTCCGACCGTCGATTCTCCAACACACATAATGCTCTGGCAGACGTCAAGTAGCACCAACCACAGCTAACTCTTAGAAAATTGGTCACCGAACTCGGTATGCGCGTTCTTAATGGCGTCGAAATGAGCACACGAGAGCTGCCTGGGTGCTGCTTCGTCTCAGGGACGCCAGATTACAGCCGCCAAGTTGCCTTCACACCGGCAGTGTAGCCTGACGAGCGAGTGCGTGGGCGAGAAACTACAGGGGGAGCTTGAACACGAGGACGACGACTCCACCGACGTTTGTAAAGTGAACATAATGCGGAACTACGAGGGTCGCCAAGAAGGCATGAGCGACGTTTGCCTCGCGAGATTTGTTAATTGCGAACTACATGTACAGCCAGCAGAGAGACCTGTAATGACGCTGCAAGGTGCTCAGCATCATCTGGCATCGATTCTATATCGCAAAGACGACACGGGCGGTTTCATGAGAGAGATGGTAACGATATTCCACTTTTTCCCGCGTCAGAAAATTGACGTCTAAGAAAATTACAAGACTGTGTACGAGAATCACCTTGACGCAATTTGTTTCGAAGAGGGACAGTTCGAGGGCAACATTTCTGCGGAAGACCTCGAAAGCATGTGCCACGAATTTCTGCGCCTACATGTCACCGAAGAGCAGCAGCAAGAACAAAGCGTGGAACATGAGCAAAGCATTCTATGGATGGACGGACCTCAAAACCTTGACATCGCACAGCTTGCTTCAACAAGTGGGGCGGGAAACACGTGCACTGCAGTGAGGACCGAATACGACATCATGTGCGCGAGGGACACTGTGCCGCCATGCGCCTCACAACCACGAGAAGCGCTCTTTACTGCTTGAGGTCACCCCAGCCACACAGAGAATAGAGTTACTGTATTTGTTCCCTACGGGAGCACCCCAAGGGGAACATATTTAATTTCATTTTTCAGGCGGCCTTACAGTCCTTGCTGGCAGCCCTGCGGTGCGGACCATACGAGCAACTGGTGTTGGAGATCAGATCTCTTCTCCATACATCACATGAGAAGGGACACCACGTGACGTTTCAGTGGCTCCCCAGTCACTGCGGCGTCATTGGAAACGAATATGCTGACAAGGCCGCCAGGTCTGCACTTGAAGGCACAAAAGTTGAAACCATACCTCTCTCAAGGTCCGACGCTGCCAGGCAACTTCAAGCGATTGCACAGGAGATTACGCTCTCGCCGTGGAGTGCCTCAAGCAGCCAAACAATTCAGAACGGTCGACAACACCACCTGCCGTCTTTGCGGCATTTTCGATTGCCACCAAAACTCCGCCGAGCAGAGGCCACCCTGCTTTATCGTTTATGGTTAAGAGTGGCTTTTACGAACTCTTATTCTTTTATGATCGGAATGGCCGACAGCCCTCTTTGTGACACTTGTCGTCGTGAAGAGACGCTGCAACACATCATATGCGACTGTCCTCCTATGACATGCAGAGGCAATCACTGGCGTCCGCTCTTGCTCATCTTGGCCTGCAACGGATGTCGGTTGATGCCATTCTGGAATGTCGACCACACAAGACATTACAACTGAAGGTGACAAAGGCGCTGCTGCAGTTTTTAAAGACGACAGACTTGCACAAGCGACTGTAACAGCGATGTGTGATGTCGCGTACCATGCAGGTGCCACTGACTCTGACAATGTGCTATATGTGCACCCTCTCTCTCTCTCTTCCTCTTCCTTTTACCTTTCAATCTCCCCCGTCCCCTTCCCCTCGTGCAGGGTAGCATACCGTTTGTCCTACACTGGTTAACCTCCCTGCCTTTCCCTCTCTATTATTTCCTTCCTTCCTTCCTTCATTTTTCATTTCATTTATTAATAATGTTAGCCCTGAAGAGGGCCGTTACAGGGTGGAAGGTATACATAGTTTTCAGGCAAAATTTGCAACAAAATTCTAGTGACATTTTGCAGGGTTGTTACGAACAGCAGCGAAAATCTACAAAAAGAAATGACAAAAGCATACCGAAGAGCACAAACAGAGCGCAGTGTACAATGCATCCTGTTCAAAAGCAAAGGACAAGCGCAGGCAGCATCGCGGGGCTGTTCAAAGCATATATGCAGAATAAAATTTTTATGGAGCCACAATGTTATACATTGAAAAGCCGTTTTACACTTTCTTCAAATGATGTCAGCGAAGAACATCTGATAGTGGACTCGGGTAACATATTCCATTCATCGATAACACGGGGGAAGTAACTGAACCTAAAACAGTCATTACGAGAGCCAAGGGGCACGATGTACATACAATGGCGATGTCTGGAATGTTCATGCGCGCTAACCTGAAAAAAAGCTGTATGGGTAAGTTTAAACTGATTATGAATTAGCTGGAAAATGAATTTTAGTCTCTCAATCTCCGTCCTAATTTCCAAACTTTCTGGACCCGCTTGCGCACAGAGCTCGGAAGGAGAATATTGCCGACGATATTTATTAAATATGAATCTAGTGCTATGTCGTTGTACCCTTGCTATTTTGTTGCAGTTCGACTGTGTATAAGGGTCCCATACAACTTTAGAATACTCAACAATTGGCCTGACTAAGGTCTTCTAAGCAAAGCACTTTGTATCAGGGGGGCCCCGATAAAGGTTACGCCTGAGACTGTACAGTGCCTTAGTAGCCTTCGAGCAGACATGGTCAATATGCGAAATCCATCGCAAATCAGGCGTAAGCAGTATTCCGAGATATTTGTATTTCTCTACACGCTTGAGCTTAATGTCGTCAATCCGGTAGTCATAATTCAGCGGCTTTTTTTTCTAGTTATAGACATAAAACTGTTTTTTCTGGGTTTAAGGTCATTTGCCAGTCTTCACACCAATTACGAATTTTTTGAAGGTTGCGGTTCAAATTATTTGATCTTGTTGAGTCTCAATTGTGCTATAAACAACACAATCATCAGCGAACAACCTAATCGGGACACTGACATCGTTTGGTAGATCGTTTATGAACACTAAAAATAAAAGAGGGCCCAGTACACTACCCTGCGGAACTCCAGAATTTACTGCAACCAGACTAGACTTCTTATCTTTTATTTGAACAAACTGCTGCCGAGAAGTAAGATAAGATTCAAACCATGTCGTGAGCAAACTATTTTGAAACGCGTTATCAATTTTAAATAACAATTCTGCATGGGACACCTTATCAAATGCTTTGGCGAAATCCATAAACACCACGTCAGTTTGACTACGCGAATTTATTGCTTTGGAAAGATCATGGACAAGTTCAAGTAGTTGGGTTTTCGTTGATAAGCCTTGGCGGAATCCATGCTGATTTGGAAACAATATGTTATGGCTATCGGGATAGGCCAACAGATGTTTGTTAATGATGTGTTCCAGTAATTTTGAGCATGTGCTAATGAGCGAGATTGGACGGTAATTCTTCACTTCTAAATGAGAGCCACTTTTGTGCACAGGCGTGATTTTAGCGCATTTCCATGCAGTTGGAAATGAGCCGTTACGTACTGATGACTGGAATATTTTAATAAGAAAACGGGAAGTCCATTCTACGTATCTGTACAAGAACTCGTTGGGTACACCATCAGGGCCAGGGCTCTTTGTTATGTTCAAATCAAGTAAAAGATTAAGAACGCCTTCCTCACTAACTTCTACATTATCAATTGGCTGCCGAGATGATGCAGCGGGGAGATGAGGCAAGTTACCATTATCATTCGTGAAAACAGAAGCGAAAGAGGTATTAAAGCCATCAACACGTTGCTGAGTAGGTCCCTCGAATAATTGGCTTGAACTTGACGGGGGGTTTATATAGCGCCAGAACTTTGAGGGGGCTTCATGCAAGAATTTTTTCAGTGTCACATTGTAAAATTTATCCTTGGATTCCTTGATCAGTCGTTTCAGTTCTTGCCGCATTGATTTAATACAGGTTATTTTTTTCAGAGGTACTATTTCTCGAACAAGACTTCTGTTTTCGCTTTAGTTTTCTTTTCACATGAACAATTTCTCTAGTAATCAAAGGATGGGTCTTACGAATGCGTTTCACAACCTTGGGTAAATAACAATCAACACACTTTACAACTACATTAGAAAATAACTGCCACAATCTGTCAGTGCTACAGCCAGCACTGTAAATGACCAGAATATGATCAAATGATTGTTCAAGGTAGTCTAGGATGGCTAAGTTGTCTGCGGCCGCGATGCTAAACGTGTGTCTACTGGAAGAGTCTGAAGACATTGCTAGGCACGTTACTACCATTTTGTGATCAGACGGACCCTCTACGACATCACAGCCACTGAGAAAATGCCGCAGTTTAGGTGACAGAAATACCAAATCAAGGACCGATGACCTTGTAGTACCTATCCGGGTAAAATCAGTAACAATTTGCGTTAGCCCGTAAGAGAATACTAGTTGCAGTAGTTCCTCAGTACTTGCTACTTGCTCTGTTCCCGGAGACTGAGATAGCCAGTCAATTCCCGGTAGGTTAAAGTCACCTAACAAAATAACGTTGTCATGCAGACTAAACTTTGAATCGATAAAATCTCTTAGCTTTTTTATTCTATCCAAAGAAGAATTAGGGGCCCTGTATAGTCCTCCAATATGCACAGTTTGATTATTTAGCCTAGTCGTAATCCATAGCATTTCTATGTCAAGGTTATTATCCAATACTGAGAATTTAATGCAATCTTTGATAAGGAAAGCGATACCTGCCTCCTCTGGTTTGCCGATCATTTCTTACAATTACATAGCCTGAATGTGTCACCTCCGGATCATTTGCATCTTTATGTAGCCATGTCTCTGTTATAATCATTATGTCTGGCTCATGTTCTAGGATCACTGCTTCAACCGCGTCAGCCTTACTCAATATGCTCCTAGTATTTAAGTTAATAATCTTAAAGCATGCTGTTGGTCGTGGCTTGCGTCAATCGGAGCCGGTGTTGCCTGAACTAGTAATCCTGAACTGTTTATTTGCTTGCTTCATTCCAGCCATAAAGAATGTTATTTACCTTTAGTTTATCGAAAATAAGTTTAACTTTCATTCCCCTCATTCTTTCTTCCGCTGATGAAATCCATAGTTGTTTCCTGATTTCAACAACTCGCTTGGAATAATCTTCACTGATGCTGAATTGTGTACCCTTGAGTTTGGAGCTACTTTCAAAATGACCGGACGATTCCTATCAGGCGTTTTCTTTCCCAGTCGGTGTATTCTCTCGATTGAGCTCAGCTTTGCATTAGGTATTTTGCCAAATATTTCGTCATTCACCTTTCTCAGTAATACTGCTTCGTTCTCAGGGTCTTCCTCTATTCCGCGTATAATGAGATTGGTGCATCTAGAACGGTTCTCCAGATCCTCTATGCGTCTTGCAAGAACGGTTAATTCGCCAGCATGCTCACCGATACCCGTTTCTATTGCTGTAAGGCGTTTCTGGATTTCACCTAGCCCCCCAGTTGTTTTTCAATGGTCTCTAGTCTGACTTTCATATCGGCAACACAGGCATCCGAGGAGGTCTGCCTTGCTTGTATTTCATTGACTGTTGCTAATATTTCGCTCTGATTGTTCAATATTTTCTCCAGTGTTCCTTTAGTATCAGGCCCAGGGTTTTCCTCGACATCACCCGACAGTTTCAGCAAGAGGCATACAACTGAATGGCAATCTTTCAAACAACTGAGGGCAATATAGCACTATCAAGCAAATGCAATTACTACGAAGGCCATATTTTTCGTCACCAACCTGTACAAACGGAGGAACGTAAGGCGACATCATCAGGGCAGTGCTGCCGTGTCCACTCAAGCTTGAGGCGTCGGTCCTTGATTTTATAGGCTCCGTCCAGCTTGTCATCAGGGCTGCGTGGGACGTCATCGTGCTCCAAGTGGGTGCGCAGTTGTCTAGATCCACGTGGCATAGCATTGAACTCGCCAGCTCCAATCTAGCTGCGCAGAGATGGCTGTCCCTCGCACTGCCCAACCCGGCAAAATCGTTCCTTGTTTCGGCGATGAGAAGAGCCACCGCTCGGTCCAAGATGATCCATTCGGCCAAAACCTGTACAAACAGAGGAACGTAAGGCGACATCGTCACGGCAGTGCTGCCGTGTCCACTGAAACTCTAAAACACGCGATTACCCTTACCTTTTGCTGCCGCTCACAGTGCAAAACAGCTTGTACGGTGTCAAGCACACAACGTACACATGGGTACAGGCGTTACTAATATTAGAATAAAAGGAATGCCCGTGCATTACAAATACCCAGCGCCACTTTATGCGATACACAAAATAGCCAGTGTAAAAGAAAAACTGCTATGCGGCTTGCCCAGCGAGCTGGAGCAACTAGGAAGGCTCTTTTCAACATTGCTACTCGTGATGGATGCTGCGTCGATTTCACATTGCGGTAGGATTTTCGAATGCGATGCAGCGTGTAGCGCTATCGGGAGTAGGAGATCGATCACAGGGAGTGTGACTGTCCTTAATCGTTCACATTTGTGCTAAACAGACAATTACCTAAAACGACTGCTGCCCTCGCTGCAAGCAGACGGAAACGTTGCCGAACGCGCTGTTCGATGCCGGTTTTAAATGCGAAGCATTTCTTAGCGAACTTCGGCGACTTTGAGCCTATCTATCTATCTATCTATCTATCTATCTATCTATCTATCTATCTATCTATCTATCTATCTATCTATCTATCTATCTATCTAGCCGCCTACGATTTTGTGCTCTCCTGGCCGTTTCGCTAATGGGATGTTTACGAAAATTGGTATGCCACAACATGACTGCACGAAGAACATAAATGACAGGTCATAACATGAAAATCATGACATGCATGTCATGAGCGACAAGGTTTACATGCCACGGTTTCGTGCTCTCCTGGCCGTTTCGTTAATGGGATGTATACGAAAATTGGCATGGCACAACATGACTGCCTGACGAACATAAACGACAGGTCATAGCATGAAAATCATGACATGCATGTCATGAGCGGCATGATTTACATGCCAGGGTCTTAGGGCTCTCCTGGCCGTTTCGTTAATTTGATGTATACGTAAACTGGTATGGCACAACACGACTGCCTGACCAACATAAGTGACAGATCATAACATGAAAATCGTGACATGAGTGTCATGAGCGACATGATTTACATGCCACGCGTTTCGTTAACGGGATGTATACGAAAATTGGCATGCCACAACACGACTGCATGACGAACATAAATGACAGGTCATAACATGAAAATCATGACGCGCATGTCATGAGCGACATGATTTACATGCCACTGGTCTTGGCGATCTCCTGGCCGTTTCATTAATGGGACATATACGAAAATTGGTATGCCAAAACATGACTGCATGACGAACATAAATGACAGGTCATAACATGAAAATCATGACATGCACGTCATGAGCGACATGATTTACATGCCACGCGTTTCGTTAATAGGCTGTATACCAAAATTGCTACGGCACAACACGACTGCATGACGAACGTAAATGACAGGCCATAACATCAGAATCATGACATGCGTGTTTGAGCGGCATGGTTTACATTCCACAGTCTTGATGCTCTTCGGCCGTTGCGTTAATTTCACATGTACCAAACTCGGTATAGCGAGACAACAATGCAAATACATTTTACGTTCCTGATGCGTGCTTCGCATTTCCTTGATTCCCACTGCACGTGGGATCTGCCAATTTTTGCTGTGGCGTATGTACCACGTCCGTACCAAGGAGGTTGAAAATCTTTTATTAAATGCGAAGCATTTCTTAGCGGCGGCATGTCCCACGGCATCGGCGTCCGCACTCACACTGCGCATGCGCAACTCTCCTCCTTCCCTCTCTCCAACAGCTGCGCGTTACTCTCTCCACTTCTACCACCTGCTTGCGCTTCTCCTGCGTTCTCGCTGCTGTCCCCATAGAGTTAATATACTGACTCTAGAGGCAAAGCTCCCCATAGGGCCCGCGTATGGGAGGGGGGGTCCCCCGTGGTCGACGCCATCTTGCAACGCTCGCGCTATCCTTAGGGATAGTAGCCGGTATTAACCTGGTAACAAAGTATGTAAACACATGGCCTCCGAAATGGCACATAGGCGCGCCAATCTCGAAAGCTAAGCGGAAAGAAATCAGCGTCGATAGATGGCAGCAGCTATCCTGTTCACGATCAGAGCTAGTAAATCAAGGCCTTCAAAGAACGCGTTCCCGCGATGGAACCTTAGAATGTGGAACGGTGGCCGTCCGTGGAGCTGTGAATCTCGGTCTCAGAAAGAAACCGGGAGTATACACGCGGCATTGTCAGCGGACACGGTGCACCCGGCGTTGTCAGTGCGATCTTGTCGATTATCGCCGTGTCCGAGCGGTCCGTGAGCGATATTCGACGTGCATACAGAGAACACCGATATAACCGTACGTACTACGTGTTAAGCATGGTTTATTCTTTCGGGTGCAGAGAGTTCTTTCGACGCACAACCCACCAGTTTGAGTTTCTTTGCCTGTACATTGCGGCTGAGGCGGGCTGAGGCATCATCGAACAGCCCGGCTGCCAAGCCGGTGCCCTCGAACAACACCGCGTCAACCCGTCCTTCGCTACCCCGCTACGGTCACAAAGAGAGGAGCCGGTCGTAACAGTAACAACGTAACCGCACGAATGCGCTATCGTGTCAACCGATGTCACCACGCGAGGCGCGGCCAATGGGGAAGCGGCGCGCTCCTCGGATGATGACGTACTCCGTTTGTCGTCTGCTTCTGAAAGCCAAAATGTTTCTCCTGAGAAATTAAGAAATCTGCTCCTTTTAAAAACGGTGCTTTCTTCTTCTCAGACGTAAACACGCTCTTAAGCATCAATATCGTTCTCTCCAGGTTCGCTAAGCGGTGTCGCGGACGCGAAAAACAAGAAGCGTGCGCGTAAGTGGCGTCATATCTAAATTTCGTGTCGTCGTCTGCTGCTGCCATGTCCTCGCACAAAAACGTGCATCTCGGCCCGCGGGTGCTCAGAGGCAGAGGGAGCTCCTTCTCGCATTTTTGGAGGTGCACCCCAACTGTGAAAGCCCGACAAACTCTTCACTACCGACAGCGCGCTGGAAACTTCCAGGAGCAATTAAAGAACATCAACATGCGCAGCTCTTTTCTCTCCGTCGAAATTCCACGGGCTCTTTGGCCCCCGATTTCCGATCTCTTGACCGTTCCCTCGCATGGAGCGTGGGACACCGTTCACCGCGACTCAAGCCTGGAGAAACAACTCCAGGCTATCAGACGAGCAGAGGAGGTGGCGGCGAGGATTTTTTTTTCCTAAAATAAAGTTGTTCTCTCTCTCAGGATCAAGTTCGGCGCACAGCCAACGTAGTGTTCGTTTCGACAGGCGAAATTGACGCCGGAATCCACTTCCTGTCAAATCCCCAAATACATCGCGAACCTCCAGCTGCTCCTCGTCCCATTTCAGCGACGACAATGCGAGGACTCAGCGCCCAAGTGGACCGCCATTTCCCTCTGTGACGCAACATTGCGCAGCCGCAGCCGCCGTTTCAATCCAAGCGGAGCCGCTGCCGCGGCCGCTGTTCGCAAAGTGTTCGTAAATCGTTCGCTGAGCGAGCGGCCTCGGGAATCGTTCTCCGCGTAGCAGACGACACGCTCGGTTTGAAAATGATTGACAGGGAAATGACGTCAATTTGACGACACCGAAATCTCGGGGCCCCGGAAGGTTCGACGTTCCACAAGTCGCTACAGGTGGCGAAAAAAACCAGCCGCGGCGCGTTCCATCAAGTTGCGCGTAGAGTGGAACTACTAACCTCGCCCCATATTTTAGTTTGAAATTTTCCTGCTAGGGGCTCTCAATAAGGCCAGAAGGCGTAGGCGTCAAAAACAAAACAAACATGTTGCATCTAAACAATAATGATGATAGTACATGCAGTGCCATCTCTTGATTGTGTATCTTAGTTTAGGACGCCACCGCTACTTTTATTTTTCGTTGCACTGTCAACGGTACAGTTTCTCTTCTCTAATGTGGTTATAGGTAGGTGTACCGTGGGCACGCCCCGCGGATGACGACAGCGGAGCGGCGCTGGCCAATCGCGTGCGGCGATTCCGAACGCTCTCGCTAAAATGCCATCTCCGATAGCCCCCCTGCTTGCGCTTCTCCTGCGTTCTCGCTGCTGTCCCGCGGCGTCGGCGCCTAAACCCGCACTGCGCATGCGCATCCTCCTCCCACTCCTCTCCTTGTTCATTTCCTCTCCACTCGGCATTCCTCCTCTCCGAACGGCGCGCGTTGACCATGGAAACGCTCTTTCTTCGATGAACGCTTTACCAGCTCGCAAGGCACGAGAACGCGTCCTCGCTACCCTCGCCCGCAAGACAACGCTGACGCAGGTAGCGTCTGCTAGCGTCAAATCGATGCCAACGCGACACCTAGTCAAACCGATGCAAACGCGGTGTGCCCCCCCCCAGTGCTGCTTCGCATCGCCTCATGGTCCCCTTTAGCGGGAGATGGTGTTTTAACCTCCTTGGCCTGTACCAAGTCGGGAACAATAATGAAAGATCTTGTTTTACGTGCCAAAACCAAGACGTGATTATTAAGAACGCCCCCGTCTTGGAGGCCTCCGCAGGTAATATCGACCACCTGGGATTCTTTAACGTGCAGCTAAATCTAAGGGTGCTTTCTGCATTTCACCCCCATTGCAATGCGGCCGCTACGGGAGGGTTCTCGTCCCGTGATATCGAGCTCAGGAAGCCAACCGCTACAATAATGCATCAGTAGCGCCACTGAGCAGGACGTAGATGGTACATGTACCTGTACGCACCGCTAAGCCACCACTAATTGCTACCAGCTCGGGTTGCGGGCTCTTCGAGGTGGTCTAGTGGCGTGTGGGTGCGTTCGTAGTGTGGCGCCAGTGAGGCCTAGGGAAAAAACCGAAAAGAGCTATGTACTGTTCTGCCTCAAATTCCGCTGCCAGCACGTGCAGTTCCACCAGAGACCGACCCCACAGCGTGCCTTCCCAGAAGGCGTTCGTGCGTCATCAGTTGACGTCGTTCGACAGCCACCTCGCCGGTCGACGAGAACAGTGAACAAGGGACGTTGGGAGGACCCCCCGGCATGACTGCAGGCACGGACCGGCACCGCACTCCAGCCGCTTCGTGGGAAAGAACGAGGAGGAAGCGACCCAACGAGTGTAGAAAAGCGGGTGCATGTGGGTGCACCGGCGGCTGCTCACGGAGACCCGGCCGTGTCAAGGGCTCTTCACGGAGACACGGCCGTGGATTATGTACATTATTGTATAAAGTCTTTTCTCAGTCCTCTTCGACCTGTCGTCCATGCTGGCACCTCACTCCCGCGCCTCTTAGAAGCGGTGGGGCTACGAACGTCCCCGTACCCCAACCGCCCTTCGCAACAGTGGTGGCAGCGGTTAGATACCAGCGGACCCCGTGTCTTCCGCTAGCCCCCCCCCCCCCCCCCATTTCATAACAGTACCCGTTCCTGTGCAGAATACGCCAGCTGATGTACGAGCAGACTCGCGTGGCTTGATTGACCTTAGTTAGGACCAGCTCCTGCGGGAATGGTCGACACATTCCATAGAGATTCGCAGCGATGCGTTACCGCACAGCTCTTAGCGTATTAGCTAAACAGGTTTCAAAAAAGTTAATGTCTTAAAATTTTTGTTAGACCTTCTTGGTATTGTTGATTGGTGGTGGGCCCCAGCTCTTACCCAATGTTCATGTCATCCACTCCGGCGATTATTTATTGTCCACGGATCTCAATGAAATTTGCAATGTATGTTCTCCTCGGTACTGTAATAATATATGCCGAGCCAGGCAGTTGCATATTCCCATGCGGTCCGCTCGGTGTTTTTCACGTCGTTACCTTCAACGCTGCGTGCCCGAGAAGGCAGGCTGTCATAAGCAAAACGGTGACACTCCAAACATCAAATCGTGGCTGCACGTTCAGAAAAGCTTGCATACTTCAATATATCATCGGATGACATCACCACTGTCATTTTTCTGGCACCATCTCCATGTTTCTAATGGCGGGGAGGCTGTGACATCATCGCATACGCTGCACGAACCACCTACTCATTTCGGTTTCGGTTCGAACACATTTGTTCGTTCAGTTACCGAAGGTTATTGGCGAGTTTTTTTTTTAATCAATGTAATTTAAGGAGAGGTTGGTGCCCATGTGCGGCGCCGGCTACTCCTCCTCCTATTGGCGAGTTCCTGAGCAAATCGAACCATCCTGCCCGCTGCCGGACTATCAATACCATTTGAAAAGAGCGATATCAGAATATGGCGAAAAAAGTAACCGCCGTAGTTCCCCTTCAATAGAATTAAATTGAATCTTAATGTCTGCTTTTATTTCACTAGTATGCTTTAATGTGGCTTGTAAAGGTCGTCGTAAAAGGACGGAAAGTACGGTAGTCCGATATGGTGGGGTCTGCGCCGGCACAGGCGCGCAGCCACGTGGCGGACATGCCGTGAAGATGGCAACCGTTGTTAAAAGTCGTGGTACTGTATAGGTATGTGCGCGGGTTGACAATGAGGAACCGGCTTGAGAGCTCTTTGAAAGCCGCTGGGAGATGTGTAGTTCGGGTAACCTGTCGAGGAATTTCTGTAGTCAGCTGGTTAAGAGGGGGTTTGGCACCATCAGGTGGGGTTTGGCACCATCAGATGGGGTTTGGCACTGACCTCTCTCTCCTCCGCCAAAGGTGCAGTAGAAGGAAAGGGTGATGTAGGAGGAGTGCCCAGCGTGAAAACTGGTGATTTGCTGTGAGGGATTTAGGGGTGGAGCAACCAGCGTTTATAAGTTGGCCCCTTGTCCCTGTCAGAGGGTTGGAAGCCAGTTGTAAGGCTGAAGGTTGTTGAGGACGGAGCGGATAGTGCTAGAGAGTAAATCTAGTACGAGTCCGAGTGGTGATTCTGGTCGTATGAGCGGTGCTATGCACTGGTCGGCTCTGCCGAGTTGAAGCGACATTCGCACCTAAGTCCTGCCAACCGAGGCCGCTGTCTGTAAATTGTATATACGGTCTTGTATATAGTCAAGTTGCGTTTGTGTGAGAAAAAGTCTCCATCCTTCAAGTAGGAACACCACAACCAAGGACAGACAGGCAGCAGGGAAGACTTCCACCCATCCTACTTCGCAGCGGCAACGTCAGCTGGAGGAGCTCGGCTCCACGAGGAAACGAAGAGGTAGGAGGAAGGAGAAGGTGTGAACTGAGACAAGTTCACCACATGAGATCACCTTTTACCTTATTTCCAAAATTTACTTGGCTTGTACATGCCTGCCGCGTCCTTGTCGTCATGTTTCTATGTGTATACTTGTGCGTGAATAAACTTCATTAAACAGCGATATTTGAACAATCTGTCGCGTTTTACATTGTATCTTAATGAAATGTTTCGCACTCATACACGGTGTCGCATCAGTGTGTTGACGTCTGATTCCAGAACCTGTTTTTCGTGCTATTGTTTAAGAGTTGTACGAGCTAAGCGTACAATAAAATTTCTCTTTCTGAGCGATTACTTGCACGCGTAAGCGGTTAGCGCGCTGGTGAACAGTTCCAAATGAGCGCTGTTCCAACTTTAGCATGACAGAAACGGCGTAACATTTCGTTTAGTGTTAAGCGGCTAAAGCGGTCTGGCACCAGGTGCAACGCCTCTGCGGCGTCGGTACTCTACGCTTTGCAAAGCGAACGATGACTGTGCACATTTACAACTGTCATATTTCATCTTTCGTGGCGGCATCGCTGCTTGGAGCATGCACGGCGCCCTCTACGGGCCTTCTATAAGATACGTCTATGTGAAACTGCCCGGCAGGCCAGAGGACCAATGCCGTACCACGGAGTACCATTTTGTGTTGGTCCGCCCTGACTGGTAAAACTGTCTGTCAGGGCAGAACTGAACAATCACAGATTGGAAATAGGTCAGGGATTGATCATTTCTGACTACACAGACAGACCAATCATGGGTGGCCAACACGGAATAGTATCCTCACTTCGCGGCACAGGCCCTGCTTATAGGAGCCACACGTGATGTCATTATCGTTAATCGTGACCGATATGAATGTTTCAGGCGACATTACTGTTTATTTTAACAGCGGAGCTGTAGGGGTCGGGGATGTGCTATGCGTGAGAGTGATTTTGTAGTTCCTGCCACGCACGAAGGGAGAAGCAGACCCGCTCTTGCCCCAAGCCCACTGCTGCACTATAGCCATTTTACTAAGGCCAGTGTGCAATAATGTGTTGGAAAGGTTCAGCGCGAAGTTGTGAGTTCATTCGGTCCCCAGCGCAATGGGGACACCTCTTGACAACCACACTTGCCGATAGGTCACGATTAACGATAAAAGATTGGCTTCGCTGTTCCAACGCTGTGGACTGAGAAGAACTGGCTCAATTTTTTTTCACGAGGTATTCGCGGCACATTGTTCAGCAAAGCAAGTAACTCGTCCTTGCGTATCGGATGGTAAACTTTTAAAGTTATCTTTTCGGCTTTGACATTATAATTTGCGCAGCATTTCCAGGCGGATCCCTTGCTGTGGGTACATGCCAAATCTCCGGAAGGCTGGGAAGAAGAAGATCTCGACGTTTGCTCTGGTTCATCAGTTTCGTTCGGGATATTACGGAAAATGTCAGGTTCGGGTAAGATATAGGCGGAACATTTAAGTGCCGTGATTTTCTCTGCGGTGCACCAGTTGACTACATGTACTTTTTTATCCACAGGCAGCGCCGAGGTGGAGTAAGTACTGATGTGAATTGGTGTGAATGATATAGCGGGTATATAAACGTTTGTAAGCAGCCGCAAGGACATCAGTAGTTTTCGATGCGACAATTAGGTGCTATGGTGTTCCTGGAATGCAAGGCATTTGTGGGAACGAAACCACGAAATGATAAAAGTGCGCAGAAGTCATCGACAATGAATTTCAATGACGCGAATGGTGGTGCGCCTAAAGAAAATTATATGAAATCGAGTTATTATTCATAATGATCAACATATGTAGCAGTAGCAGTCAGTCTGCAACTTTTGAACACCCGCTGTAACAGTTTGCATTTGGCGACGAACGAGCCTAGAAACGCGTGCAGGCTTGTACAGCAATCGAATAAGCAAAACGTATCCGCCTACGAAATGAAGCTACTTTGCTGTGACACAGGCTAAAAGATCGGCGAACTGACTAGCACAGGGCCTACCTCTGAGATTGTGCTATACTGAACTGACGCAGTACTGGCGACTATGCCAAGAAAAAAAAGTACCAAACCAGTACGCTTGGAAAAGGACCTACACGTACAGCATGTTTTCCCATTTTTTTTCTTTTCTCTCTTCTTTTTTTTTTTTTGGGGGGGGGGGGGGGGGGGGGAGGGCGGTAAGCTTTTAAAGACGATAGTCTTGGAATAGTTGAATGCAGCCTCCTATATTTTTTCATGCCCACGCAGTGGAGCGGCAGAGGCCGTGCGCGGCCCTCCCCCTTCCTACTCGGTTTACGCCTGCTTTCTCCGCAAGGGGCGCTCGCACCCCATATTTGCCTGTATATGCTGCGTAGCGTACAAAGCATAGTTCGCTACGTTGCAACGTATTGAGGCACCTCGAAGTACCTACCGAAGTGGCTCTACAAGCAAAAGTTGTCCCGCGTCCGTCGCGTTTGCCGCAGGTAAGCTTGTTCGTCTTGCGGAAGCAACGGTGTTGATTGTATTCTTTTTTTTTTTCGTTTGAACTGTCGCGGAAGCATGACAAAACTCGCAACCAATGTGTGCAGTGCTCGAGGAATAAAACGCGGCTTATAAACATTCAACAACAACAAATAGTATGTGCAATTCCACGTGATAAGAACGTCATATCGCTGCAAATCTGACCGCTAATGTTAACGTGGGCTCTGATGTAAGTGTAAGAGGCAGCGCTACGCCATCGTAGCACAAATTCGGAACGCTGGAAATGGAAGTACGTTAATTACATAGCCTTAAATTTCTTGAGGATCGTACAATGAATTGATTACATGAACGTGTATTGTTGAAACAGCGTTCTGAGCTTTAAGGTTCAGTGTCACTGAGTGAAGCGACCGTTTGTTTACTCGATTTTACGGGACCACATGTGAGTTGCTAGCGCCGTCACAACTATATTGTTTACTACTATAAAAATGGTTATTTACGGTTCATATTTCATGCTGCATTATTTTGACATACCAATTTGGTTTTCTATCTGGAGTGTGGAAGCAGCTGGGGTGCCGTGCGCCCGACAAGATGCCGTACTGCTGCGTACCACGCTGCAAGTCTTCGAGCAAACAACGGAGGCCGGGCATATCGTTCCACGAGATACCAAGCGATCCCGAACTGCGAGCGAAATGGCTAAAGGTCATTTCTCGGGACGACAGGACGCCGAATACGACGTCGTGTTACTCGACTGTATGCAGCCGACACTTCGGTTCTTCCGACTTCAAGGAGGGTTGCAAGATTCGCAAACTTAAGAAAGATGCTGTTCCCAGCAATTTCGAAGAGTGTCCTGCGTACCTGCAGCCTCCGAAAAAGAGAGAGAGAAGCGACGCGTCTTTGAGAAAACGTGAGGCAGCTGCGCCGGAGAACACACCCGCCGAAACGAATTAAAACGAAGAGCAGTTGAGAGCCACCTGGAGTCCCCTTCACTTCCTCTCAATAACTTGCCGTCCGTCAACGTCGCCTCTCAAGAGTTATCACTAATCGATTGCACCGCAAGCGAACTGCCGCTACCCCTGGAAAACGGCGTAAGCGAGCGCTGCATCACTGCGACTGTAAGCCTGCCGCTAGCAAGGCGCGTTTATTATTATTTTTTTTTTTATAACACTCGGCGACGGGCGACGTTGGTCAGTGGGGCGCGTTTCGCGGCATCGGCTTTTCGTTTGTCGTACCCCGGCCGTATCCGTTAATTTTCTTTACTTTCATCATATGTGTCCTCCGCGTCTTCTGGGGACTCGGGCACCCCGCTGCGGGGCTGTGAGGGGGGATGCTTGGACGGTGATCGCGGCAGGGACGCAGGCGGACCCCAGATGGCCTGGACCTTTAGGATGCCCCGCGGCGCTCCAGGTGTACGTGTATACACGACCTTGTGAGCGCCCGCGCGCGCATGGAGGAAGCGGGCGGTGGTTCGGAAGGCAGATCTTCCGAAATTGACGGACGAGCTGATATGGTAGCCCACTCCCAATGCTCCGCACCGCGGAGAGACAAAGCTTCCACCCCTCTTGCCTGAACGGAGGCCCGGGTGGGCCCCTTTTGTGCGTGAGCACGCAGCGATAGCGGCACTTCGGTCGTTCTGCTAACCGCACCTCGGGCGTCATTACGACGACCTGGGGCGGCTACGCTGAATGTGGCGTCGGCATGCAACATGCCGGTGGTGACAGCCACGGAGACGCGCGAGCCGTTTGTTGTTCGCTGTCGGAAACGCCTGTTTTTGGTCACTGGGCTGTGGCCCGCGCGTGCCGCGGGATGGCTTTGGTTCAAGCGTTCCTTCCTCGCACGCCGTGGGGTAGCATGCGTCTAAGCACAGCGGGGTGCCGATTAAACGGGTCTGAGTAAGAGCCAGTACGGCTCGGCTTGTTGGGATAACCAGAAGCAGGCGCGCGGACGGTCCAACTTCCCCATGGGAAGGTTTTCTTCAAATAATAACTCTTTCGGGCGAATCTTTTGGGCGCCTGCTTGTTTCCGGTAACAGCGCCCGAGCAGACGCGACACGTGCGCAAGTAACGCGTTTCACGTGCGCCATATCTTTACCATCGCCCTTCGACCTTGGGTGGCATGGTCTGCTTTTTATGTGTGTGTCTTGTTTAGTGCAGGTGAATATGCTTTTTTTATTATTGTACAAACATACCCCTCTCACCGTCAACAGACTGGGTGGTGATTTCACCAATTGGACCGCCCCAATTGAGGAGGCGGGACAAAAGGTGGAATCGCTGCCCAATGCCAGAGCGAAGTGAATATGATTCGCCGGCTGAGACGTTAAGGCGGAGCGGTTGTGGTAATAAAGATGGCTCCGCCATGTGACGGGAGAGGCTGAACGGGAGGCTGAACGGGTGGAAAAAGTGCTACGCACTGCCGGCTACGCCGGAGTAGGGTCGCCCTACGTGTTGTTCAGCTTCAACTTTATTTTTTATGTACCAGTCAACTCCCTGTATTCCCTTTTTGTATACTATACTGTAAATACAAGTTTTCATTTCCATTTCTTTAAACGGAAGTCTCTGAGCCCGTTCTTCATTCGCTTCACGTTTGCCCGCGAGCCTATCGCCGCCATACCAGCGGCAGCCAGCTCCTTCCCAACTCGCCCATGCCGTCTCGGACGGTGCGTTTAGGACGCCGAGCGGGGAGCTGGAATCTCGGAGGACCTTCGACACCACGGTCACAACCTTACTGGCGCAGTCGACAGGATAGGTTCGCGGGGCGAAGAAACGGCGAAGATTCAGAAGAAATCACCTCCGTAGAGGCCACCTGGCAGCACCTCCAGAGCAGTCGCAAGCACAGTCCCCGGAACAGAGGCCCAGGCAGCAACGGCAGCAAGTCGACGGCTACGACAAGAGCGACAACAGGGCAACACGACGACCAAACCAAGGTGACACCACGACGCCGGGGCCGTCAGCCACGAGCCAACACGCCGAAGCTGTGAGTTTTCTTTCCTATTACTGTATTGCCACTGCGGGGTATATAAGCTAACACAAAGCGCTGCGAAATGGAGGGTGGTGAGAGCGTGAGTGAGGTCGGGAGTGTGGTCTGGAGTAGCAACGGAAACGTTTTGTCAGAACGACAAATGGAGTACCATTTGAAGCTAGCGCAAGAACGTCGCCAAGCGCTCGAGCTTGAGGTAGAACTCGCCAGATTACATTCGACGGCTTCATCGAGCAGCCAGGAGCGCGTTGGCAGAGCGGGGGAGCACAGCGCAACTTCTGAGTGGCGTAAATACGCAAAAATCCTAATCGGAGCGTTTCCCAAATTTCCCGCGGACGCTGAGGTGCCAGTATGGTTTGAGTCAGTGGAACATACGCTAGAGGCCTACGAGGTGCCCCGAAGCTGTTGGGGTCAAATAATTTTCCCACTCTTAGCGGAGCGTGTCGAGTATTTGGCTACTCGTTTGACACCCGCGCAACACCGAGACTATGAGGCCTTAAAGGAGGTTGTCCTTGATGAGCTCAAGCTGTCGCCTCTGGAGTATCAGAAAAGATTCCTGGGAGCGCGCAAAAGGAAGTCGGAATCGTGGAAAAGCTTTGCAACGCGGTTAGGCAGCTACCTAAATTTTTACGTAGCGGCTAGAGAGGTAGCCAATTTTGTTGATTTGATGGAACTCCTAGCCTTGCTGATCAACTGAAGTCCGCGCTCTCGGAGGAGGCGTTGAGATACCTGAGACTGCGGGAAGGGGCTGCGTGGTACAGGACCGGCGAAATCGCGAGGCTGCTCCAAACTTTCGAGAACGCTCACGGTAGCGCGGAGGCAGCGAGGGGACAACAGACGCGTAACGCCGTAGGTAAAAACATGGAAAAGGCCGCCGATACCCGTACCGGGGGCGGCCTAGGGCAGAGTCAGGTGCAGAATACGAAGCCGAAAACGGCGTACACCCCTGGAAAGCCGCAGAGGCAGGCCGTCTGCTTTGAGTGTGGGTCGACCACGCACATTAGGCCGAATTGCCCGCGCGTTCGCGAGAGGTTGGCACAGGCACCCGCGACCTCCGGTCAAACTGAGAGACTCACGGCTCGAGTCTCCATCGATGAGGCAACGGCAGGAGACCGCTTGTGGAGAGTGGCCATCGACCATAAGGGCAGGACCCTGAATGCGATAGTCGACACGGGGGCCGAAATCACAGTGGTGCGGGAAAGCGCCCTGCCAGAGGAGGCTACCCTGTCACACGGGAGCGTGTGCCTGCGAGCCGCATTCGGGGAACGAGTTGAAGCTAAGCTGGTAGAGCTTCCATTGACACTGAAGGAAGGGAAGCCAGTGTTTACGAACGTTGCAGAGGCCACACCGGTGTTGTGCGCAGTAACCGATAGGTTGAGCATAAGCGATTGCCTGCTCTCGGCGGCGGATTGGGACGCGCTTCAGCAGGAGCAGGAAGAATTCCGCGAGCCACTAGCCGCTAAAGCTCCCGAATGCCTATCGGAGAAGCTAGAGACATCCGAGACGTTAGAAGAAAAAGGTACCTAGCTTAATAAAGCCTGATACCGGCGGGAAAAAGGACAGTTAGCACGAGCCGCGGGTTGCTAACCATTAGAGCTTCGCAGAACGAGGAAGAGGAGCTAGTGGCAGCCGTGGGAATAGAGGAAGGTGCACCAAACCCGATTAGCTCAGATACGCGCAGCGAGGGCACCTCTAGGACGGAGACGGAGCACGCAGAAATGGAGAATGGGGGCGCGGATACACCTGGTGGTTCGGGTGCAGTAAGGAGAGACGCCGCGGCTTTAATGGAAGAGCAAAGGAACGACCCGACACTCGCCCGTGCGTGGAAGGACGCAAAGGAGGGAAAAGGCGGCATGATAGTGGTGGAAGGGTTGCTATATCACCAAGACAGAGTGTTAGGGCAGCCGCTAAAACAACTTGTATTGCCCACGGAGCGTCGCGCCGATGTCCTCGGCCTTGCTCACGAATCGTACTGGGGCGGACACCTCGGGTGTCGCAAGACGAAAGCAAGGATCAAGCTTAGTTTCTTTTGGCCGGGCATCGAAAAGGACGTGCAGGAGTACTGTAATAGTTGTCACGCGTGCCAGATCAGGGCCGACAGCAGGCGGACCGACCGCGTGCCCATTACACCGCTTGTCAGGCCGCGATACCCATTTCAGAAAATAAATATTGATGTTATAGGGCCGATAGATCCCCCGACCAGCCGTGGCCACCGCTACGCGCTTTGCGTCATAGACCTGTGCACCCGCTGGCCTGAGGTCATATGCCTGAAATCGTTAACGGCCAGGGCTACGTGTGATGCACTGTTGGAGATTTTTAGCCGCACCGGGATACCAGAGGTGGTGTGCTCTGACTGCGGGACGAACTTCACCGCCGCGCTTACGAGCGAGTTCCTCGCGCGCCTCGGCTGCTCCCCGCGTTTTTCAACACCTGACCATCCGGAAAGCAATGGGGCTGTAGAACGGTGGAATCGGGTGTTTAAGAACATGTTGTTCCACGTGATAGGCGAACACGGGCGGCAGTGGGATAAGTTCGTGCCATTCCTGTTGTGGGCGTATCGAGAAGTTCCCCACGATACGACAGGCGTGTCACCGTTTCATATGATGTACGGAAGGGAACCCGTCGGGCCGCTTGCGCTCTTAAAGCGGACTTGGTTGGGAGAACAGGAGATACCTGGGGCGGTCGCCGAAAAGCCCTCCGAATACATGAGGAAGCTTAAGAGACAGCTCGAGATTGCCGCGGAGGCCGCTGACGTAGTCGCGACGAAAAAGCAGAGAGCATACGCCACACAGTACAACTTGCGCGCTAAAGAAAAGGCGTTCGAGCGAGGAGATCAAGTGTTGGTGTTTGACAGCAGCCGCTCCGGTAAAATGCAGCCTAAGTGGGTGGGACCATGCACCATAACGAAGAAATACAGGTCGCATTCCTATTATGTAGAGTCCCCAGAAGGAAAGCGTATGCTCGTGCACGCCAACCACCTACGACCTTACAGGTGCCGCGTCGCCGGCATTGGCGTCATGTTTCATGATGACCATGACTTCGGCGAGGTAGAGTATACGCCGCGCCCATCCACTGCTCGCATCGACGTCTCCATCCTACCGGCTGAACGCCTGGCACATTTGACGCCGTCGGATGGTGCGCTGGTGCGGGCGGTGTTTGACCAGCACGCGGCCCTGTTTGCTGGCGATATAGGCATAGCGAAAGTAGGCGAGCACCGCATTAAATTGGTTGCCGGGGCCGTGCCGAGACGCTGTCGCCCTTATCGCATCCCTGTTGCATTGAAGGAGGAGGTGTCGAAGCAAATCTCCGAGTTATTGGCATTGGGATTGATCTACAGGTGCGAGAGCTCCTTCGCGCATCCGCTCGTGTGCGTGCCCAAGAAAGGCGGCACAGTACGTTTGTGCGTCGATTACAGGAGCTTAAACGCGGTCACCGAGCCAGATGCGTTCCCGATGGGGTTTCCGCAAGAGATGATCATGAACGTGGGAAGTGCTAGCTACATAACTCTTATAGACCTCAGGCGCGGATACTGGCAAGTGCCCTTAGCTAAAGAATCGCAGGAGGCGGCGGCGTTTGTATCTCACCTCGGCCAGTTCGCGTGGAAAGTGATGCCCTTCGGGCTCAGAAACGCAGCGGCTAGCTTTCAGCGAAGCATGAACCAGCTGTTGTCCCCGCATGAGGAATACGCCTGCGCGTACTTAGATGACATCGCGGTGTTCAGTGGGTCACTGCAGGAACACCATGAGCACCTTCACGCGGTCTTCACCACTCTAACTTCCGTTGGATTGGTAGCTAACTTGGAGAAATGCCAAGTGGCTGGCTCTTCTATCCGCTATCTCGGACATATTGTCGGATCGGGAAAGCATGGCCCAGACCCCACTAAGCTCGAAGCCATTAAAGGGCTACAGGTACCGCGGACGAAAAAGGAACTGAGAAGTGTCCTGGGTCTTTGCGGGTATTATCGGAGCTATGTTAGGGACTTTGCCGCTATCGCCAAGCCGTTGACCCAGCTGACCGGTAAACACGTGCCCAATCGCATCCCCTGGACAACAGAGGCCAATGAGGCGTTCGAAAACCTCAAAAGTGCCCTTTGCAGCGCAGTCGAGCTGAGCACTCCCGACACGACCAAACCATATTGGCTCTTCACCGATGCGTCCGCGATCGCTGTAGGCGCTTGCCTGGCCCAGATGGCCGACGATGGCACCGAGTGCCCAATTGCTTTTGCCAGTCACCGCTTCACGGCCGCGCAGATGAAGTGGTCAACTATCGAACGCGAAGCGTTTGGAGTCATTTGGGGACTAAAGAAATTTGACACATGGGTGTTCGGAGCCAAAATATTTGTCGTCTCTGACCACAACCCACTCGCGTACCTCACTCAGTCTGTGCCACAGGGGGCAAAACTGATACGCTGGGCTTTGGCTCTGCAGCGCTATGATGTAGTAGTGCAACATAGGAAGGGCACGGCGCACGCTAACGCCGATGCACTTTCCCGACTGTCGAATCTATGTTGGGGAGAGACATTGTCGGCCTAGCATCCCGGCTACCCCGCAGTGACGGTCAGTGTAGGAGAGGGGACAAATGTGATGTGCCGTGTGTGCAGTGACTATAGTGATTTTTCGGCGAACTTTCAGCCATGAACACTCACAGTCGGCGATCCTGGTGCCGTTACGAACAAATCTCAGTGGTATTTTGAGTGACTGTATTCCCTACGAGGCACAGCATATGAACATTTTTGTGTGACCACCAGTTAAGTTTTCTTTCTGTTCTCTTTTGCCGCCACAGTATGCCTTATATTCAGTGATCATTATAGCGTAGACCGGGATACTCCGTGGCGCTTATGTGTAGAGTGTCTACCGGTGTGCATGCCTTCTTTTTTTATTCTTGACTGCATTACTGCAATGTGCATACCATGGAATATGTCGCGTGAATAACAGTATGATGAGAAGTGGGGCCCAGAGTTCTCGCGCTGGATTACCCCGTACAGTGAACTAGGCTGCTGATTTGTTTATATTTCTTTAGTTTTTTTTCAATCTCAAGTTCTAGGGGAGCAACGAGAGTAGCTCTGGGGGACGGGAACCTCCTTGCAGCCTAAGCGCTCGGCGGGAATGTTAGCGGTTCTTGTGTTTGCCGCGCTCGGGTTACCACGCCTTCTCGCGATAACCGCGGCCGGCTTTTTCATCGTGTTCCCGCTTCGGCAACGCTGTAACCAAGTCGTTGCGAAGTCTTGGGTGGGGGGTGTAAGCCTGCCGCTAGCAAGGCGCGTTTATTATTATTTTTTTTTATAACACTCGGCGACGGGCGACGTTGGTCAGTGGGGCGCGTTTCGCGGCATCGGCTTTTCGTTTGTCGTACCCCGGCCGTATCCGTTAATTTTCTTTACTTTCATCATATGTGTCCTCCGCGTCTTCTGGGAACTCGGGCACCCCGCTGCGGGGCTGTGAGGGGGGATGCTTGGACGGTGATCGCGGCAGGGACGCAGGCGGACCCCAGATGGCCTGGACCTTTAGGATGCCCCGCGGCGCTCCAGGTGTACGTGTATACACGACCTTGTGAGCGCCCGCGCGCGCATGGAGGAAGCGGGCGGTGGTTCGGAAGGCAGATCTTCCGAAATTGACGGACGAGCTGATATGGTAGCCCACTCCCAATGCTCCGCACCGCGGAGAGACAAAGCTTCCACCCCTCTTGCCTGAACGGAGGCCCGGGTGGGCCCCTTTTGTGCGTGAGCACGCAGCGATAGCGGCACTTCGGTCGTTCTGCTAACCGCACCTCGGGCGTCATTACGACGACCTGGGGCGGCTACGCTGAATGTGGCGTCGGCATGCAACATGCCGGTGGTGACAGCCACGGAGACGCGCGAGCCGTTTGTTGTTCGCTGTCGGAAACGCCTGTTTTTGGTCACTGGGCTGTGGCCCGCGCGTGCCGCGGGATGGCTTTGGTTCAAGCGTTCCTTCCTCGCACGCCGTGGGGTAGCATGCGTCTAAGCACAGCGGGGTGCCGATTAAACGGGTCTGAGTAAGAGCCAGTACAGCTCGGCTTGTTGGGATAACCAGAAGCAGGCGCGCGGACGGTCCAACTTCCCCATGGGAAGGTTTTCTTCAAATAATAACTCTTTCGGGCGAATCTTTTGGGCGCCTGCTTGTTTCCGGTAACAGCGCCCGAGCAGACGCGACACGTGCGCAAGTAACGCGTTTCACGTGCGCCATATCTTTACCATCGCCCTTCGACCTTGGGTGGCATGGTCTGCTTTTTATGTGTGTGTCTTGTTTAGTGCAGGTGAATATGCTTTTTTTATTATTGTACAAACATACCCGTCTCACCGTCAACAGACTGGGTGGTGATTTCACCAATTGGACCGCCCCAATTGAGGAGGCGGGACAAAAGGTGGAATCGCTGCCCAATGCCAGAGCGAAGTGAATATGATTCGCCGGCTGAGACGTTAAGGCGGAGCGGTTGTGGTAATAAAGATGGCTCCGCCATGTGACGGGAGAGGCTGAACGGGAGGCTGAACGGGTGGAAAAAGTGCTACGCACTGCCGGCTACGCCGGAGTAGGGTCGCCCTACGTGTTGTTCAGCTTCAACTTTATTTTTTATGTACCAGTCAACTCCCTGTATTCCCTTTTTGTATACTATACTGTAAATACAAGTTTTCATTTCCATTTCTTTAAACGGAAGTCTCTGAGCCCGTTCTTCATTCGCTTCACGTTTGCCCGCGAGCCTATCGCCGCCATACCAGCGGCAGCCAGCTCCTTCCCAACTCGCCCATGCCGTCTCGGACGGTGCGTTTAGGACGCCGAGCGGGGAGCTGGAATCTCGGAGGACCTTCGACACCACGGTCACAACCTTACTGCGACCATGCAGGTGGACAGAGTTGTACAGGCATCGTCATTATTCTCGGCTTCGGCAACGGACAAACGAAAGTGGAGACGTAAGGAGAGAGACTTGAACGCGCGAATTGAGCGGCTCAAGAACACCGTCGACAAGACAAACAGGAACTGCAAAAGCTCAAGAAAGAATGCTGTGTGTCCGCATTCCCGCAACTTGCGGAGAAAACGAAAGAGAAAGACCTGGCCGCTTCAATATTGGTGGAACAAGTTCTGAATTTCGCAAAGAAGAAACCAACGTCGTCTGAGGTGACAGTGCGCCATGCTGTGGTTTTGCGTAACCTCTCGACTCGTGCATACGAACACGTAAGGAGCACAGGTATTCTTTGGCTTCCCTGTCAAAGTACCCTCGAGCGCTTTATGGGATCATCACGTGGGGAAGTTGGCGTGACCGAACTCGTGAAGCAAAGGCTGTCTACAGAACTCGCTCCTCATCCCTCGTTGCAAGCGAGCGCATGATCTTTAAATGTAGACGGAATGCGCGTGAAACAACGGCTACTTTATCACAAGCGAAAAGATGCCTTAGTTGGCGAGGTGGACTATGGTGTGAACTTCCCAAAAGAAACAACAAATGAGCCTGATCTGGCCAATTCACTGATGTGTTTCGCCCTTAACGGCCTTTCAGTTTCGTTCAAAATACCCGTGGCGTACTTTTTCGCGAGAAACTGCACTGGCCGTGAACTGCAGATGCTCATGAGACACGGAAGTTGAAGAAAGAGGATTTTTCGTCGTGCGCATAGTCACAGACAACCACAAGATCAACGTCTTGGCTATGCAACTTCTGTGCAACGGAAGCCTCAAGCATTGTATTGACCACCCTGGAAAACCGAATCGAGAGCTCTTTCTTGCATTCGTTGTTGTTGTTATGCGGGGTTTAACGTCCCTTTCTTGCATTCGATCAGTGCCACCTGATCAAAAGCGTGCGATCATAGTTTTTGTCCCGTGACATCGGAAAAGGTGGCGAAATATCAGCGAACCACTTAAAGAGCCTCTACAGAATGCAGCGAGGCAGCCTTGTATAGCCAGAACGATTTTCGACGAGAAAATCCGTATTCCCAGCGAATATGGAAAAAATGAACGTGCGGAGAGCAGTGCAAGTTTTTAGATGCGCAGCAGCTTATGAACAAGCCCTGTCCCGCCCTCACTCCGGCGTCGGCGTAGCCTACCCCCCTTAGTACTCGGAGCACCCGCTAGATGGCTATGCATTAGAGCGGTCGC
This sequence comes from Hyalomma asiaticum, assembly GCA_013339685.2. Classification (NCBI taxonomy): domain Eukaryota; kingdom Metazoa; phylum Arthropoda; class Arachnida; order Ixodida; family Ixodidae; genus Hyalomma; species Hyalomma asiaticum. Next base: position 83,689,996 of record CM023483.1, read on the forward strand.
TCCACCCGGCGCGTCCTCTAGATTGAGTGGAGACCGCTAGTGGCGCTGTAGTTCAAGACATAATCAATAAAAGCGCTCGCTCACCCTGGCGAGCTCTCTTCTACAGCAGCTGTCATGCAGTGCACTTCGACGAACGAAGATAGCATCGCGGCGGCGCGGGTGCTTTGCGAGCCCGCCCTGCCAAGCGCTGCCAAGCGATCGCTACCTGAGGTTAGTGGCGCCGATGCGCTCTTTGAGCGTGACTTTCTGGACCATGCGACCGCTTATGGTTCGATAACAATCTGACCAAGATCTCGACCATCAAGAACGAGCAGTCCCGTGCCGCCGTTCTGCAGCGGGAGTTTGCCGCCGACGATGATCACAGTGAGTACGCCGTTTGCCCTACGTGCAAACATTCGTTGGTGGCAGGCAAACTCCCCGCGATAAGCGTGACGAACCGCTACCGCTACCCGCCCGAACCCGAGCAACTGCCCGAGCTCAACCCGGTGGAGGAACATCAGGGGCACCTCGAATGGAAGGACCATGAACAGCGATGAAGAAAATAAAAGATTTACCTCAACTTTAAGTCGACTCATGGCTGCTTCGCATACTATTCAGGGTTCCCTTTATGGGGAGATGGGGAGATCTCTTTTTTTTTTCTCCTCCCGTGACAGCTGCAATGAAGCTCTTGCAAGAGCAGGCGGGCCACACGTGCGAAACAAGCTTCGCGGGTGTGGGACCGACGGTGCAATTTATGGACACCATGTACCGCTGGTTCGTGCTCATGGACGCGAGTAATTGTACCCGGCACATACATCAGAAGAATGCAGAGTGCAAGCAGTCTGAATCTGCAGGCGATGAAAGGCTTATCTCACTGGTGACAAGCTTCCTCGACTACCTGGCCGATCTCAAAAGTCATTGCCTGGCAAAGAACTTCCTAACCAAAGAGACTTATGAGGGTCTTGTGATCCCAACTCGTTCGAACGTTGAGTGCATTAGATATCTTATGAAGAGATGTCCTTTCACTTCGTTTTGACGAGTAAAATGTCATCGGACCCAGTCGAGTCGTTCTTTGGCTGGCTGAGGAAATCAGCAGGATCAAAAGATCAAACGGACATCCGCGCCGTGCTCACAGGCATTGAGAAAACTCTCAAGACATGTGTCGCATCGGCGTCGAGTACAAGCAGCAGAAGAGAGTGATTGCTTGTCAACGCTGCCGCAACAGAAAAACACAAGGGAGCAAACCAGCGAGGAATTCCCTGCAGATGCACGTAGAGAGCTCATACAGCGACTAAACCGCGATAAGTCTCTACTTCCCACTCTGGTTGTGGCCGGATTGGCTATGGTCGGTGGCTGCCTCGCCAGAGCCGTACGAGAAAACTTCGAATGTGAGGAGTTCTTCGCGATCTTAACAAAGCCAAACGCCTCGACACCATCGGACTCGCTCATTAAGCACCAAGACCGCGGTGAACTTCTTTACCCGTCCGCACAACTTCTAGATGTTGCCCCGCCACGGTGGTCTAGTGGCTACGGTACTCGGCTGCAGATCCGAGGGTCGCGGGATCGAATCCCGGCCGCGGCGGCTGCATTTCGATGGAGGCGAAATGTTGAGGCCCGTGTGCTGTGCGATGTCAGTGCACGTTAAAGAACCCCAGGTGGTCGAAATTTCCGGAGCCCTCCACTACGGCGTCTCTCATAATCAGAACTGGTTTTGGGACGTTAAACCGCATAAATCAATCATCAATCATCAACTTCTAGATGTTTTCTACGCACTACAGAAGTTCGTCGAAGTTCTTCTAGCAAGAAGAAGGCGTATGCATCACCCTCTAAAGGAGGCTGTGAACAATGCTACCGAAACCTTCCGCGAGCACAGAGCTTTGATGTGTTCGAAGCCAGGGCACCAAGAGAATTTGCTCAAACTCTTGCTTACAAAGTTCTTTCGCCCAATATTCACCGATTTTGCTCTGAAAGCGACAAACAAGACGTCGCCGAAGTATTCGAAACAAAGCCACTCTCACGAAAGTCCCTGAAACTGTGAGCTCGATCTCACAGCTGGGGGCCTAAGCGAAAGGTCCAGTTTTCACAATATGGTCTCGTGTTGCTTGCTTTCAATGTACTGTGGGGATGGAAAGAAACGCGAACAGTGCGGCATCTACATTCTCTGCTGTTTCGCATTTCGTTTCGAATGGTTGTAGCCTGCATGATAATTAAAAGCCACTAGAATAAAACTATTCTAGCATCTTTTTATTCCCACCAGGGCCACAGCGGGATGAAAACACCGCTCCACACTGTTTTCGTTTCTTCCCATCACCCATGTAGATCATGAACAAACACCAATGCAACCCGTGCATTTATTTTACAGCTCCATCTCTAATACGAACACAGGTTTCTCTCCACAAGCACGCGCGCAACCGCGTAGTCGCGTCGTCTGCTCTGTGACTGGGTATGAGGTGGCAGCGGGGTATTGTGGCGAGCGCATCAACTGGAAGGTACGGGCGAAGCGTCTCGCTCCGCTTCCCACTCGGCAGGAACGAATAAATATGAGGCAATGTTCAGCCACCTGGCCAATGTTTAAGCACTTTCCTAACGTCCAGCCATCTTGAACTGATAGCTGCGTTCATACTTGTGAACTTTGTCGATCAAAAAGCAAATGTTACGCATATCTTAGGCGCAACATCAATACGTTTATATTAGGCGGTGTGTTCCTTTACTAGAAAATACACAGATACGAAATTCTAAAGACCCTAGTGTTTGTTAGGCTGCACTAAAAAAAATCCACGCATATTCACGGAGTGAATGATGATGAGTGGGCGAAGCTCCGGAGGTTCATCGGTAAAAACCGTGAATCTTCCGTGAATCTTGCCCAGTACATCATCAAAGACGTGACAAACACTGTGTGTCGCCATCTAGCGCTCTCCTATCACACTAGAGCACACAGCGAGCGCCTCTGCGCCATCTATTGATCAATTCACGTACTAGCTAAGCAGCACCGCAGCGCTCGGATGGACGGACGGACAGGACAGACAGACTCCCATACTACGCGTTCCCATACATCTGAATGAAGCGAGCACCGCAGCGCCATCACGCCATCTAGTGAGCACTTCACGAACTAGAGGTGGCTACTACAAACGGAGGATGGACAGACCCACGGCATAAGGAGCTTCGCCCCTAAAATGCGACGTTATGCGCGAGAGAGGCCTCTGCCGACGATTTGGTGCTGCAACCTGGGAGTTGGCCAAAGATTCTGCACATACTCATGTTTCCCGACGGCGCTGCCTAATGGCGTTCATATCTCACGCAGCGTAGTTCGGCCGGCAGATGACTATCATCTTTCGACGACATCTACAGTGAAGCACGCAGACACGCAGCCATTTTTTTTCTTTACACTTTATCTACGACAGCTCACATGTACAGCGCGCAGTATCCAACTGGAGTGGAGATATTTTCCTAAATGTGAAGCCGGCGGCCGCCATCTTACCAGAGGCATCGATTAACAGCATCCAGATAGCACAAAAGAAAAAGCGCTTTCCTCACTGCTCCTTAGCACATTTGAAGTGGTCATCTTTGCTAGACAGACAATGCTTGATGTGCCTGTTTGTGGTACTCGTTTTTGGGTGAAACCTGAACGTCGCCAAAATTTGTGTGCCACATCGTGGCATTGATGCTCAGTCAATGGTAGTTTATTAATCCAAAACAACACGCTTTTATATTACAAGTGCTCTATACAATACATTAGCAGATCAAGAACGCTTGAACTGCTACTGGTTTCTGGACACTTTGGCAAGCTCTTAGGGCTGAACCAGAGGCAAATGCCGGCTTCACCCATTGCGGTAAGGTGCAGCAGGCGTTGCCACTCCAGCAGTATCCAATGCCGCTCGTTCTATTGTCCGCCATGGTGGTACAGTGGTTATGGTGCTCGGCTGCTGGACCGAAAGACGTGGGTTCAATGCCGGCCGAGGCGCTCGCACTCTAGACGGAGGCGAAAATACTGGAGGCTCTTGTACCGCGCGCTCCTTTTTCGGCGCCAGTTAAAGAACCCCTGGTAGTCCGAAACGCCCACAGCCCTCCAGTGCAGCATGGCGTGTAATCACCTCGTTGTTTTGGCGCGTAAAACCACAGCTATATGTTATTACTTGTCATTATTGCGATAGCCTAACGGAGCTCGTGTAGCAGAAAATGCGGCGTCTGAAGGCGGCGCCTACGCCGCATACCGACGCAGCGAACGCCCTTTGTCATGTATCAAAGATGCGTTGGTGAACCAAATAGAGTTTGTCAATGTAAAATCGATGAAAAAAAATTAACGACGGCCTAACTACAACCTGCACACATGATAGATCGGACTGTGATTTGAATGTACCAAAACATATACTTTTGTCACGAGGAAATTCCAATTCAACCCGTTTTCCAGCATTTCTCGTCTACCATCTAGTCTGCCAACGCTGCCCACGCCCGGGTAGCGCCTCCTATAAAGGCCCGGGTAGGTTACTTGGTTAAACATAATCCAGATGTCGTTCACCTCCTAGGCAACGCAGTGCTGAAGTATATATAGCTGATTTTAATGTGTGCTGTATAAGAAGGCGATGCTAACGAGGTCTGATAAAGCTATCCCGTTCCACCCTTAAAGGTGAAGCTTTCCTGCACATATTTTGTGAGTGGTTCTACACGCAACAGTATAACAGGCACACATGTGGGGTTGCGTACATAACGGCGCACGCACTTTCGGCCTTGGTGTAGCAATTGTGACGACGCTGGCTTTTGGGATGATTGGAGTCTTCGTTTCTCGATTTTGGGCACCTTCCCGTTGCACGATTACATCTAGGTGCATCTATATGCACCTCACATGCGCGGTGTGCTGACAGCGCTCGTGGGCTTTCCTGTTTTCGCAGTGTGCAAGTCAAGGAGGGAGACAGGAACCCTTGCTATCTCTGCATGGGTGTGTGCTTCTTACTGGTCGTCCTCTTGGTCGTGCTCGCCGCAGTCATCGTGCATTGCGTCAGGCCGAGTAAGTTCGCGAGCACCAGCGGGTACGAATGGACGCCGATGCTCTAGACAGAAAGATATAGAAGCGACAATCGGGGGGACACCGTCATTCTGGACTTGCTCCACGATAAGTACTTCTGACCGTATTCAGCTAAAGCATTTACTTTTGTGCTAGCCGAAGTTGGCAGATGTACTGCTAATATTGGTCAAGTATGGGTACATTATTGATATGCTCAACGCCAAGCGAGAGTCAATCCGTAGACGAGCGACTAGGACATACGCCTTGTCTGTTTTTCTGGCAAAAGAGACCCCTTTGCCATAAATGAAAAGGTAAACTTATGTCGCGACAGTCGTTACGCGTAAAGTACCCTAGTGACACTGCATCAGCGCTTCCGTATTGTGTTCACGCGGTATCGCGAGTCAAAGGGCAGCCACTTGTATTAACGGTGATACAGACCGAAATGAAGAATGTGCGCTGATTAAGACGACATCAGTGGAAAGCTTTCGGGTGTCAATGACTGCTGCATGTAGCACCTGTGTTGCTTTGACAGGCTGAGGTGACTTGGTTCAGGCTCAAGCGTTACGTCTGCTTTGACTAGCCTTGAATTTATAAGCCTGTAGAACACAGTTTTTTTGTGTGTGTTTGTTTGGAAGGCATTCATTCGCACTAGTAAGGGCAGCGCTGCGCTGAGACACATTCTAGCATTTACAGGTGCGGTTAGCGAGAAAGGTCACTGATGTGCAGCGTACAAATGACAGAAGTCTGTTTTTTACCATGTTTTTTAGCTCTGCGATATGGAGCATGTAAAAAAACATTGCTTAGAAGCCGTACCAGAGGCAAACAGAAGCACGGCAAGCGATTAAACGCTTGTTGACGTTCGCATGTATGAACAGTTCCTGACTTTTTTGAAATGGGCTCTAGTGAGCGAGCAAATATATTATGATTTCCAGTATATCTATTGTAATAAATACACTCTCATTTTCCACTCGCTTGCGCACTACAGATTTGTCTGGGAACGGTACAACCGCCGGTAAGTACACGTGCTAATGTGTACCTTGCGACATAGTTATCATTTATATATGATTTTGTTGAATAAGCGGACCAAAGTAAACACGGACGCACTTTATTTGCCCACTTGTCATGTTAACGGATTGTTTCGTACCTACTTGGGTTTGGGTTGTCTTACTGTTACCGTATACATCAGTATACCCCGCAGAGCTATGTGCGGAACTCTGCGCAATGCAAATCGTATAGAGTGGAACGTTACCACAACGAACATTGATACAGCGGAATATCGGTTATAACGTACAAAATGTGAACTCTGGTTGAACACGCTTGCTTTGAGTGCCATTTATTTCTTTATGACGAAACCGGAAACGCGCTAGCCGCCGTGATATCGGCTGGCGGAGCCATATTTGGATAGAGCTAGGCTCAAAATATGAACGGTAGTGTAAAAACTGAAATCAACATGTAAGGACATTATATAACCACATTTTCTGGGAAGATCTATACCTTTTCATAAAGATGTCAGCGCAGACTTGTTTTATTAAACGAGCTTTGTTCTGCTCACCCTCTCGCGTTCACCCTCTCACGTTCACCCTCTCGCGTTCCGGTCTATTTAGTTTGAAATTCCTCAAGGATACAGATGAGCATTACTTCTTGTAAAGTACCTTTGAAGTATAGAATAATTCGTTTTTGTATCTGATATTATTGCGCGAAACAGAGTGCCAAATTTTCTCTCCTTTATTATAACTAATATCTCATATAACGAAATAACTGATTGCCCCGACGCAACGATTTTCGCCTTTATATATAGAAGAACCCAGCCAATTGCATATAGCGAGGTTTGCGAGAGCCGAACTGCGTTAAAGTTATACAGGGTAGCCATAAAGCTAAGCCATCTTCGTTGATTCTTGTTTCGAATGCGCCACTCGTGCTCCGCTCCCGGTGGAAATCTTTCAGACCACGGTTACTGCGTTTGCTTGTCGCGTGTTGCAAGAGATGCTGCGAGAACGCCCCACTGCACCATCACATGCGCGGAGCGCTCACGAACGCCTATATGTGGAACTGAGGAACAGAAGGTGCTCACGAGTACTTCGCTATCGGTCAGAAATTTTAGGCCAGGCAAACAATACCTGACTGACTGATTGCTGGTGTGTCGAAAAAGAGTCATGATATGATTAGGAGAAACGCCGTAGTGGAGGCCTCCAGAAATTTCTACCACCTGGGATTCTTTAACGTGCACCGACATCGCAAAGTACACGGACCTTAACAATTTGCCTCCATCGAAATGCAGCCGCCGCAGCCTGGATTCGATCCCGCGGCCTTCGGATCAGCAGCCGTGTGCCATAGCAACTAGACCACCGGGGCAGGGCAGGTCAATATTTTCTGTCCATCACACGATGTCACAGAGCCGCAACAGATTACCACGACGTTCTGCGTACGCACCTTGCAGCGAATCAATACGCCTAAAAAAAGAACAAAAACTAGACTTTTATTAACAGCCTGAGAGTGCCCATTTCCAAAAGGAAAGGCTGCTTGTTTATTGTTATGTGATTGATTTATGGTGTTTTGGTGACAAAAGTAAACGTGCAAAGTGGTCAACACCGCTCCATTTTAAGGGACACGGCGTTCCTGAACATCTCAAAGAAACTGCCCTGCATACATCAGACGAAAGCTTCAATAATGCAGACGAATGTACAATGCCCCAAAAAGCACGGCAGATTAACCGAGAGCGTCAAACTGCCTTCACGTGTCGAGCGCGCGTGTGCAGAGCAGCAGCTCATTCCCTTTGCTTACGTCACACACTAGAGGGCGCCACTCAAAGATCGCGAGCTCAGTACAGTAAATCTAAACTTTCCGTAATAGTGGAGCTTTTTGGAAGCTCTTTAAGTTAATTCTAGTACAATTAAACCACAAGATAACGAACAAGGATATGACGATATATGTCCCATATGGAACATCCGAAGTACTATCATTATGCATGTGAAATGTATTTTTCACAACGAAGCAGATATTCGGTATATGAAACTTCGAGCGCGCGCTACGTGTCACCAAATTGCCGCGAACGTGCTCCTCCGTCGGCGCCGGGTGGTATTCTGGTGCCGTATCCATGCAGCGGCGCCGTCCGGCTGCGCCCCTGCAGGTTGTTCAAGCCTTAGAGTTCCATTACTTTACCGTAGCTGCCCTCACGACTATGACGCTACCTACTCTGCGTGTTAGCACTCCGACGTTGGCACTGCAGCATTGCGGTGCTCATTGATGGAGTGGCGCTCACTGATGAAGTGTTCTGGTGAAAATCGCTGCTTGCTACAAATAGGCGTACTTTCCTGTGGGATTACTTTTAGGATAACTCATAGCGGCGAGTGGCATGATTTCTTGAGTTAGCATATTTAGCTTCGCTGCTCACACCATTACGCATCACGAACTAGGTGCAGGAATCGCTTAAAAGCGGGCTCGGTCATTTCGAAATACTTCATACATCGAGCAAATTCTGGAAAATCATACTGTAAAGCGGTTGGTCGGCGCAGCGAACTCTGACGCGCCTATCCGGCGGTTTTAAATGCGGAGCATTTCTTAGTCGCACGATGTCGCGCATCGGCGTCGGCGGCGCCGTCCACACCCCCACTGCGCATGCTCGGCTCGTCTCGTGCCGGCCCACCAGGCGTTCAGATTGATTGTGGTTCGGTTAGGAAAGGACGCTCATTCCTGCAGCCCATGTAGGGAGCACGGCTAAGCGTCCGTGGGGGTGGGGGAAAGGGAGTGAAAGAGATAGAGAGGAGAGAAAGGTCGCAGTGGAGGGCTCCGGAAATTTAGACCAAGCCGAGCATGCGCAGTGGGGGTGCGGTCCTCTCCCCCGTACTCCTCTCCCTCGAACGCGGGCGGTTTGTATATAAGCGGCGGAGCGCGCGTTCGGAATTCAGTCAAGGGCGTCTTTGCGGACCTCTCCCCCATACTCCTATCCCTCGAACGCGGGCGGTGTGTATATAAGCGGCGGAGCGAGCGTTCGGAATTCAGTCAAGGGCGTCTTTACTTGGCTTTCGCTTGACTTGACGCTTTGCTTGACTCGCATCAATAATAATAAAGACAAAATAACTATTAAGCATTCCCAAACCATACTCAATTACGCAACATTCACGCGATACCCCCACCACTCTGCCACGCATTTACTCGAGTTCCTGCCGTGGGAAGATGCGGGCGGTATTTTTTGCTCATAATGAGGTTTCCTCGAATAACCGTTGAAAGGTGCGGAGCTGTTGTTGAGCGTTCCGCTAACCGGCTTTCGCAGACGCACCCATGTGCAAGGCAGCGCTGGAGTTGACAGCCTGTGACTCCGAGACGGAGCAGTTCTTTTTCTACCACGACCCGGACAGACACGTCTGCCTGGTGCGGTGGCAGCTGGACCCCGGATGCCTCGGAGGGAAAAACCGCTTCGCGAGTGCCAACGAGTGTAGGGATCGCTGCGTCCGAAACTCGTCAGTTCAAGGAACAGGGAGGAGTGAGCCCATCTTTCTTTTATTGTCACTGATGGACAGGCGAGACTTTGCGCATTTTTCCCGTAGTGTACTCCTGATGGCCCTACGAAGGTAAGTGACAGTCGGTGAATGTTAAAGGGGCCACTGTACGCCACAGGGAATACACAATTTGGTGTCCAAATACAGATAGTACCCGCTTGCTCTTCCATCGGTATATTACGTCACAAGATGCACCGACTACGTCATGTTTTTATTAGATGCGAAGCAGCTTATCGTCGAGCCTGTTCCGTCCCTGCGCCGCCCACACTCCCACTGCGCATGCGCAACAGCTGACCCAAGCTGGCAAGGAACGAGAACGCGCCCTCGTCCGCGAGTGACAACGCTGACGCAGGCAGCGTCTGCTAGCGAGTTTCTTGATTGAAAAAACCGACTTCTCGCGCTGCACAAACGTTCAGCGGCCACACCTAATATATAGGCACCGGATCTTGACCAGCAACATAGTGCTGGCGCAAGATTTCTCTTGTGCGTAGTTGAACCATAAGGATTCGCAGCGCGCGCGTTAACTAAAAGTAATCCGGAACTGGGTACGATCTACGACGTGGGAGCGCAGGAAGCTCATAAAGACCAGGAGCACAAATGACAACGCGTGTGTAAATATACAGACATGTCACTCATTTACATGCATGAGTGGGCAACGTCACGGGTGGTTTACGGGAGCACCGAACGATCCCCAGTGCTTCGCCCACTCGTGATGGTTCACTTCATGGAGATGCGTGAATTTTATTTTATTTTTGGCGTTGTTAAAGATGATACACTATACTATCTTTTCTTGCTAAACTCAAAACGAACGAATAAAGCACTGCTGAGCAATCTTCCGCAGTATCTAAATCAGCCAGTGATATATAGTTGCGACTCAAGCGACGTAGTCGGTACTGCTTTTGACGTAATTTGTTGAAAGAAGGGGTAGGAGATTTCAAGCTGTACTTTAAACAAAACTGCAAATTCTGTTCCACCGTTGGCTCGATAATACAGCCTTCATCTGCGCTGTACTACTGTGCATTTGAGCGCAGTAGTACTGCAGTAAAATACTGTAGTAATACTGCAGTAATACCGCGCTCACGAACGACCGCACTGTTTTCTAAATATGCAGAAAAAGCTTTTGCAGGGCCCTTTTATAGGGAGAACTTGCGCGAAAAGCATGATTGGATTTTGCTTCCTGACAAACGCACAGTCGCATCGATTTGTACCGGACAGCGTTGGTAGGACTGCTTTAAAGACACCTACACGTGCAGTGCACACACATTGTTTTCGTAGTTACGGCGCCACCAATAAGAGAGCCAAAGGTTCCATTGTTCCCTTTACCAGCGGCCCGTACTATCCATGTGAACGGTCCGCTTGTAAGCAAGCTGTAACTTGCATCGCTAAGTTAACCCGCTTCGCTCAATGGCCCATCGCTAGCTAATCGATAATAAACCTTTGAAACTGCTGGGCTTGGCTTGGCGGTGCCTTGGCTAGCCCTGCAGAATGTCGATACCTTGTGATAATTAAACTACCTATAGCCTATGGATAGCTAAGCGATAATCGATCAATATTCGATAAATCTCGGAAGTGGCCGTGAATGACTTGGTGGTGCCTAAGTTAACCCTGGAGCATGTCGACACCATACAAAAGCCGATCGATACCTGTTCAAAAATATATCGGTAATCGATGGCGCTTGGGAATTGTCGTGAATGACTTGGTCTTTTATCTAGGTTGAAATTTGATTGACTATGACATCGCTTGACTGCTAGGCCTGAGAATCGGCCAGCTTCGATGTGCCGTAAGCTTCGCGCGATCTGGCTGATACTTCCACGCTTCTTATTTAATTTTGTACCACAATTCACGACGACTGTTGACTGAAGTTCCACACAAAGCTGACGAAACTAGTTCTGCGTGTGCGGCCTCGTGTTGCCCTATTGCAGCAAAGCAATGGATGGGGAGGTTTAGATACTCTGAATGTCTATGCACTTTTGTACATTCTAACAGCAAATTATCCTTTCATCGAGTATATTCACGTCTCGCAAAAAAAAAGTGCTTAATAAATCGCGCATAGGTCGGAGGCACAACAAATTTTCAGGAAAACTGGGTTGAAATATGTCGCTACCATTGCTCTCTGGCTCACTTATTAAACAGGTAGGCGAGTTCATAAAGGCTGCTTTTGTTTGAATGTTTGGATCAGTGAACCCTTTTACTGACGTGTTTAAGGCGGCTATCATACACCTGTGCAGATCTGCCGGCAGAGTGCGTGGAGCCGGTAAAGTCTGCTCCGTGCAAGGATGAGGAGTTTAAAAAGCGCGACCATCCGTACTTCTTCGAAGACGGCAAGTGCAGCGCCCAGAGCGGTTCCAAATGCCTGTACGGGCCTAATCGCTTCGCCTCGGATCAGGAATGCCGTGAAGTCTGCCTGGACGCCGGTACGACATGCCATTGTGTAGTTAACATTGCTGCCTTTAAAAAGACGTTAACCAGATTTTTTAAAATTAAGTTCCAACGTCTTACGTGCCAAAGACACGAGATGATACAGGGCACAACGTAGTGGAAGGCTCCAGGTAAATTTTGTCAGCTGGGTTTTATTTGAAGCCTACGTATACGGGTGTGCTTGGCTTTAGCCTTCGTTAATATGCGGCCGTCGTACGCGGAAGTCGAACCCGCGTCCTCGTGGTTGGCAGCCAAATGCCACAACTGCTAGAAGACAACGGTAGGTGTAGTGGTCGTTAACGTCTACATGGTCACATGATAAGTCCGTCCCGGCCTTCGAGGCGACGGTGACACTGTATTGTCTAGGAACGTTAACTAGGGCACGGCCAAAGCACATCGTGACTGACTCCATGTCTAAATTATATCTAGTTAGCGGCATTAGGTGAAACTGTTCATGTCTTTACAAAACGATTTTGTGCAGTGAACTAAGGCGTCATGCACGAGCAAAAGCTGCCTACCTCGAATACTTCATAACTCATCGCTCATTGAAAGCACGTTTAGAAGTCACCTTTACTACTGTTGTATTGAAACTAACATATAAATAAGCAGGTAATGAAGCGACCAAAACTGCGGTTTTAATTGAAATGTAATTGTGACTTTATGCTTTTGGGAATCGAACCTATATATATTGGGCATTGCTTGCGCGACGCCCATTAATTGAGCTATATTTCGGCGACTTCACGTTTCGACGACGCCCATTAATTGAGCTATATTCCGGCGTTTCGACTTCACGTTCTTCAGTGACCAGTGCTTCGGGACATATGCAAATGGCGTCGTCACTCGGCGGCTGCCACAGCATTTCACCATAACTGAATGCGCAGTAGGCGAAGAAGCAAATACGTCTGACGATCAAATGAAACTAGCTATCAAAACCGACTCATGGATGCCTTGGTATCGAGGCCCACTGAAACAGCGTCGTTACCCACACATAGACATGCTACTTCAAGGCGCATAGTTTCCCAGGAAATAAGACGACGCTGTCCACAAGAGCTTCATAGGCTACACATTAAAATATTGAAATGCCCTGTGAAAGCGAGTGCTTCGTGCCATGCTATTGAAATTTTACACGTATGCTCCTTGGGTCTCTAGATCCTTGAGCCGTTTTCGATAACTCGTTTTGTTCGCGAGATGTGATTATTTTTTGCCTGTTACTAATTCAGTTACGGCGGGCCCCTCGGCCATCACCGAGAGGTGGCTTCACCCGCACCTGTCCCCGTATCCTGGGATTGTAGAAGTTTCTAAAAATGCCCCGTACTGGTCAGCACTAAAACCCGCATTCATCATGCGTGCACGTGCTCTAAGAGAAACGACACAGGGCTGTCGAGTAGCTAAATACTGTGGCGCAACGTTATTCTCTGCGAAAAGGTTACGGCCATGACTGAGCGGCAGGCAGCCTTTGTCACGAATCACTTGATACCATGTTCGCTGATTCATAGAAATTTCTGGAGCATAAGATGTATATATGTACTTCTTTCCTGTCGAGCTGATCCGTCCTGCCTCGGAGTGTCGCCTGGGCATCATTTTATAGCAGCAGAAATCGCGATGAAACTGGCATATGGTATAGGCATATGGTATAGGCAGGCTACAGCTTTATATGTACTACCCTTTTCGACGTTTGCTGTTGGTGGAGTGCCAGCCTGAACCGTGCGCTGTTGATGTGCAGGGGAGCCGGCGTGCCGCTTGCCTCGGCTTCAGGGTGCCTGCCGAATGAGCGAGAAACGCTTCATCTATTACTACGACAGTTCGAAGAAGGCGTGCTTCACCTGGCGCACTGCCTGTCTGGCAGGACCCAACCGGCACCAGTCGCTCGCCGGATGCACCGAGACCTGCAGCCAGAATGTCTTCAAGAGACTGATGAGGGGATGATACCACTCGTTCAACTAGCACATGACGCTTTTTTTCGGAAACTAATTGAAGGCCAGTGATTCCGAACACTGTAGTAGGATAACCATATATATTGTCACGCATTCTTGTTCCCCTTTTTTATTTTATTTTTCACCACATTCTTCATTGAAGGTCTACCCAGCAACCATTACCACAACCCACCAAAACCAGCACCATCATGGTGGTTTTTGTGGCGGGCATGGTGGAGACATGGGGGTGATGTGTGCTTCGCCGAGTGCACAGTTCAGCTTAACCCGCCCTGCCCTCGGAAGGATATGCACCCAAATGACTACCCTTCGAGGTATCGAAAGAGGGCGTCAATTTACAACAGCTGCACAAAGACCGTGTCTTCTCTGGTTGGCGAAAGACCCCTACCATGTCCGTTTGTTTTAACTTCCTGCGCTCTTTCCACCCTTGTCAATTCTAGCCCACTGAACGCAGGTGCATGGGAGGGTGAGGCGATTAAGCTGAGATAAAGAAATTGCACTCACTCAGGCACACATCACTCACCATGTTCTTACTGTGCTCACCACAAGTGAAGTGCAGTTTTGGGGGATTATGGTGATCTGTGACGGCCGGACTTTCAATAGCGCTATTGTTGTTATGCACTTGTCGAGTGACACCCAAAATGCCTTTAACTTCTACGAAACCTTCTGCAACTGCATAGGAGGCGTGTTTCATAGTAGATTGCATTATCGCGGCCAAAGTCTCTCTTCCAAGGGATCGCTGGCCACAGCGGCTCGCCGGGCTTGATCGAGGGCTGTCGGCCGGCTTACCAAGCTCAGATCAGCAAGTCGCGCTGGCCACGTTCGTATTTGTCGTATTTGCCGGGACTGTGCCACTCGTGATTTGTTTTTGCGCCCGAGGAAAGCGTACTTGGGATCGAGACTCGCTTAAAAAAATCAGGTTAGTCCGGTTCATATAAAGAAATTTAAGAAACTAGGTTGGATAGTTGAGAAGTTAAAATGAAGTTGAAAGCATCGCATTACGAACTTCAAAACGTAGCAACGAGAAGCATTGGCTACTATCCTTGCTTTCTGGTTGTTCTCTCAGCCAGTGAAAAAAATTACACCATCTCCCCGAAGGGGACCATGGGGTGATGCGGAGCATCGCTGGGAGTTTCAACGGTGCATTTAACGGCAGTGTTTACAGGTTTGCAGTGTTTTCGGTGTTACCTTTGCGGTGAACCTTGCGGTAAACCTTGCGTGTTATTACGTTGTTAACTTGGTTCGGTACCACGCATCGCGTGACCGTTGTCAGAGTCTAGGTTGATGCTGATGCGTACTTGCGTCAACCCACTCGCTGACGGAACTGTTGCTTCCATCACACAACACCACCAACTTCTTTCATCGGAGAAGGAGGAGATACTACTGAAGCGAAGCGCGCGCGCGCTCTCTACCCGCTTTATTCATTGCAGCAACTGTTGGAGAGGTCGAAGGGAGAGGAGAGTCGCGCATGCGTTGTGTGAGTGCGGACGGACGCCGCGCGCGCGCTCTCTACCCGCTTTATTTATTGCTGCAGCTGTTGGAGAGAGGGAAGGGAGAGGAGAGTCGCGCATGCGTAGTGTGAGTGCGGACGGCGGAAGCGTGACATACTCGCGAGCAAGAGATGCTCCGCATCTAAAATAAAGAAAAGGAAAGGAAGCACTGCCGCCGACTTTTCGTTTTATACAGACGTAACCCCACAGGGTTAGAGACGTGGGAAAAAAGTTGAATGTAAGCGGACGGGCTAGGTTACTGATGCCCACGTGTGTTTTCAAGTGTACACGGGCAGCAGCGATTGCTGTGGAATATGAAGTATAAATAGAAAAGTGCATGACAGCGCTTCGCCGACTTAACGTCGCGAGGGGGGGTACTTCAACATCAGCTAACACTCCCAAGTTACTTGGATTTCTACGTCGAAGCTGAAGGGCGGCGCCTCCTACATTACGAAAACTAGCTTATTCAACTCAAGTCCAGCCGAAAATTGAGTGCGCCCCTTCCATATGTAATCCGCATCACGAATATCTCCTCGACCTCCTGGAAGGCAACCAGAATAGAGAGAGACATTTTATTATAGGCAATTATACCGATCTGGTCAAGTGTAATTAAAATGAAACTCGGCCTCTCTTTTCAACCACTTTTTACTGCCAGTGACGTTGCTCGGGCATTATTAATTCAGATTCAATTACGCGATTGGTCAATCATTACCAAACCTGGAAAAGGTATCATCGACGTCACAACCGCTGCGTACATCTTTAGTGACACCCCAGTGTATCCACACAATACTTCCGCATTCAGTAGGATACGTTTATGGAATGATCTACCAGGCAATATTACCTCCCAATCAAAATACAATGAATTTCGTGATGTACAAATCGATCGTTTTCACGCTTCTGCAGTCTAGTATATCTTGCTTTCTTGTCTCGACTGATTTTTTTTTCTCCGTGCTTCGTAAGCTCTACCGCCTTGAGCGGTAGCGTTCCTCAGGACATAAATAAAATTGTCTGTCTGTCTGTCTGTCTGTCTGTCTGCTTCCTAAACGTCTTCACTTTCATTTTGATTATGTGGATGTGTAAGTGGTTGCATCAATGCCATGCGATGCGGTCGCTGTGATATGATATTTTTGCTGCATGTGTTTTTGGCCATTTCTTTCTATTTATATGTCTGATGTGTTTGCGTTGTTTGCGTCTTTTGTATTTCTAATTCCTTCTTTATTTACTTATATGACTGTGTGCATCGCATCTTACTATGGTGCAAGAATAGTTTATTCTTGCACTGTGCCCCTTACCCAATGCCTTCTAAAGCCTGTAAGGTACTGCAAGTAAATAAGTAAATCATATGACTTGTTTTATGGTATGTCGACGTGAATGTGGCATGCGCAATGTAGAACATCTTTATCTTTGCCAAAGATAATTTGGGGGTTTGGTAACCGCACAGCCCATGCGTGACTTTGCAGATTGTAGACTTTGAATGTGCACTATCGCGGATTAAATTAGTCACTAGGGCTGTCCCACAAGGCTCGCTTTTAGGCCCGTTATTATTCCTTGCGTACATTAAATATCTTCCAAACTGCCTAACCAGCACTTCATCCAAACTATATGCTGACGACACCACTATACTTCCATATTTACTTATAGCGAGTGCATGAATACTATATTTTAACAAAACTTGATACTGGGCTAGATGGTGCAAGTTCATTGTCACGGTAATATAGGCGCAGGAACAACATTCACATAGACACGAGGAGACAGGACAGGCGCTCACTTTCATCTACCTTTATTTTTGGCTACGCCGACAATATATACACGTACCACACGTATGCTCCATCAGTCAAGCACATCGCCACCGTCATCCGACATCACATATCATTACACACATCCGTCTAGATATTTTATCTCTCCTTTTCTAAGATTAACAGATGTATCGCTAATGCATTCTTTACCCTTCTTGAAAATAAAATATGCTTCTAACAGTTCACGTGCCGTCTGTTCCCTTCCCCTACCAAGAATTTTCGTTTCTTTCCAGTTTGGCTCGCAACCACTACATTTTGCACAGTGTTCTGCCATATTACTTCCACCGTTCTTAACAGCCCGTGCGTGTTCCATTGCCCGGTCATTGAAGCAGCGGCCTGTTTGACCTATATACGATACACCGCACGTCATCGGAACCTCATAGACCACCTTAGTGGCACACTTAGCATACTCTACGCCATGTTTTTTCTCGCATTCTCTTCTTTTTGCTCCCTTTCTTGACACACGTGAACACAGTAGCCCAAGCTTCTTCGGCGCAGAAAAAACCACAGGCACTCCGTACCTGTTGGCCACCTTTTTCACATGGTGTGCGATTCTATGTATATACGGTATTACCACCGGTTTGGTGGCGGTCCTTTTTTCTTTGTCAACCACTTCTCCGAACAGTGACTGTTTTGTCTTTCTCAGAAGGCCCTCAGTGACAGATAGAATCACTTCTGAGGGGTAGTCCGCCGAAAGCAACCGCTGTACTTGCTTAACAAAACTTGAGTGCATTTTGTGCGGGCAAGACTTGGCCACCGCCGATCCTAAGAACATATGGGTGATAGCCCTCTTGACAGTCTTGGACTGCGCAGAACGGTAGGGTAACGGCTCTTTTTGGGCACGCGGGGCACACTTCCAACATACATGGTCGTCCTTTAGTGTCATGTTAATGTCTAAAAACTGTAGCGACCCTTTTGATGGTAGCTCGTGCGTAAAAACTAAGCCCTTCCCATTATCTCGGAAGCTGTCCAAGATGTTACCCACAACTTCAGTGTACGTCATATCGGTTAGCTTGTCTAAACAAATAAGATAATCGTCCACGTACCTAAACACTTTCTGCACACCTTTTCCCGCAAAACAGCGCTGAAGGTCGCGGTCAACGTAGGCTAAAAAGATATTGCACAATACTGGGGCCACGCAGGAGCCAATGCAAATACCCTTCTTCTGGCGATAGAAATTACCCTCAAAGGAGACGAACGTTGTATTCAGGTAAACCTGAAGGAGACGCAAAAAGTTATCAACCGACACACCGCAGGAGTTCTGGAAATCAACCACCTCTCCTCCCTCTATTGCATTCCTTACAGCAATATACAGGTCAGCATGGGGCACAGAATAATACAAATCTTCAACGTCTACAGAGAAAACAAAACCTACAGACGAATTACCCTTGAGATACTTCACAACTTCGTCAGAATTCTTTGTAAGAAAGGGGTCACAAACCACCAGCGACTTCAAATGTTTCTGTAAATATCTGCTCAGGACAAGCTGCCACGTACCGCGCTCACTCACAACAGACCTAAACGGCACGTTCAGCTTATGTGTCTTCGCCGTAAAGAACACATTAAGGCCATTCCCCTTTGTATTAACAATATCATTCGCTAACCTGCTAAGTTCCAAGTCCCTGCACAAGGCAGCCGTTTTGCACTTCACCTTGGTGAACGGCACTTGCACTTCACCTTGGGAAACGTGCCGTTTAGGTCTGTTGTGAGTGAGTGCGGTACGTGGCAGCTTGTCCTGAGCAGATATTTACAGAAACATTTGAAGTCGCTGGTGGTTTGTGACCCCTTTCTTACAAAGAATTCTGACGAAGTTGTGAAGTATCTCAAGGGTAATTCGTCTGTAGGTTTTGTTTTCTCTGTAGACGTCGAAGATTTGTATTATTCTGTGCCCCATGCTGACCTGTATATTGCTGTAAGGAATGCAATAGAGGGAGGAGAGGTGGTTGATTTCCAGAACTCCTGCGGTGTGTCGGTTGATAACTTTTTGCGTCTCCTTCAGGTTTACCTGAATACAACGTTCGTCTCCTTTGAGGGTAATTTCTATCGCCAGAAGAAGGGTATTTGCATTGGCTCCTGCGTGGCCCCAGTATTGTGCAATATCTTTTTAGCCTACGTTGACCGCGACCTTCAGCGCTGTTTTGCGGGAAAAGGTGTGCAGAAAGTGTTTAGGTACGTGGACGATTATCTTATTTGTTTAGACAAGCTAACCGATATGACGTACACTGAAGTTGTGGGTAACATCTTGGACAGCTTCCGAGATAATGGGAAGGGCTTAGTTTTTACGCACGAGCTACCATCAAAAGGGTCGCTACAGTTTTTAGACATTAACATGACACTAAAGGACGACCATGTATGTTGGAAGTGTGCCCCGCGTGCCCAAAAAGAGCCGTTACCCTACCGTTCTGCGCAGTCCAAGACTGTCAAGAGGGCTATCACCCATATGTTCTTAGGATCGGCGGTGGCCAAGTCTTGCCCGCACAAAATGCACTCAAGTTTTGTTAAGCAAGTACAGCGGTTGCTTTCGGCGGACTACCCCTCAGAAGTGATTCTATCTGTCACTGAGGGCCTTCTGAGAAATACAAAACAGTCACTGTTCGGAGAAGTGGTTGACAAAGAAAAAAGGACCGCCACCAAACCGGTGGTAATACCGTATATACATAGAATCGCACACCATGTGAAAAAGGTGGCCAACAGGTACGGAGTGCCTGTGGTTTTTTCTGCGCCGAAGAAGCTTGGGCTACTGTGTTCACGTGTGTCAAGAAAGGGAGCAAAAAGAAGAGAATGCGAGAAAAAACATGGCGTAGAGTATGCTAAGTGTGCCACTAAGGTGGTCTATGAGGTTCCGATGACGTGCGGTGTATCGTATATAGGTCAAACAGGCCGCTGCTTCAATGACCGGGCAATGGAACACGCACGGGCTGTTAAGAACGGTGGAAGTAATATGGCAGAACACTGTGCAAAATGTAGTGGTTGCGAGCCAAACTGGAAAGAAACGAAAATTCTTGGTAGGGGAAGGGAACAGACGGCACGTGAACTGTTAGAAGCATATTTTATTTTCAAGAAGGGTAAAGAATGCATTAGCGATACATCTGTTAATCTTAGAAAAGGAGAGATAAAATATCTAGACGGATGTATGTAATGATATGTGATGTCGGATGACGGTGGCGATGTGCTTGACTGATGGAGCATACGTGTGGTACGTGTATATATTGTCGGCGTAGCCAAAAATAAAGGTAGATGAAAGTGAGCGCCTGTCCTGTCTCCTCGTGTCTATGTGAATGTTGTTCCTGCGCCTATATTACCGTGACAATGAATACTATATTAAACCTACTTAACTCTGACCTGAGCAGCTTATTTGTTTGGTGCACGAGAAATAAACTTCATGTCTATCCACCTAAAACCCAACTCATGTTCTTTTGCACGCATAAACGTCTCGTTGCGCCTGCGCCACCACTCATTGTATAAAACCATGCTTTTTCACCTGCACGCGAAGTCATCTTGATGATTGATTGATTATTGGGGTTTAACGTCCCAAAACCACGATCTGATTATGAGAGACGCCGTAGTGGAGGACTCTGGAAATTTCGACCACCTGGGGTGCTTTAACGTGCACTGATATCGCACAGTACACGGTCTCTAGCAATTTCGCCTCCATCGAAATGCAGCCGCCGCGGTCGGGATTCGATCCCGCGACCCTCGGATCAGCAGCCGAGTGCCATAGCCACTAGACCACCGTGGCGGGGATCGCTCCTTAAGCTGGTCTTACTTCGTACAGTATCCAAGTGTGTCAGTATTACATTAATTCCTTCGTCCCTCCAGCTAGACCGTAAGAATTTTTGTTGCGTATTAAGCATCGAGAAGGTGATTACCACGCGTACTTGTACTTTGCTTAACGTTTAACAAATAAAACATTTACAAGGTTATCTGTCGCTTGGCGCAATCCGTGCCTCAAGGGGGTTGTACACCAATGACAGCTGTCGACAGTTCTAGCCCAACGTCGAATCCGCGTACACTCCATGACTAATTCAAATGCCAGAGATAACGCGGGAATATACGAAGGCGTGTCTATAATTAAAAGCCGACACGTTTCGCTTCGGAATGGATAGGGCTTGGACGTGTGGGTTGCATGTCAGGCTACCGATGACTGTGCTCGCCGGTAGCGTTGTGCTGTGAGCATTTACTCGCTTGCACTGTGAATGCTGCTTGCTGAAAGTTTGTCGAATTTCCGTCTTTGTAGTTTGTACCTCTCTATCATTTACTCCCAAAGACACGTGACAACAAATATGTGTATGTATGTATGTATGTATGTATGTATGTATGTATGTATGTATGTATGTATGTATGTATGTATGTATGTATGTATGTATGTATGTATGTATGTATGTATGCTTTCTGATCAAAACGCGACACACATAGCGACAATCAGGGTGAGAATGGACTACTCGGATTACCGAGCACGCCGTTCTGGCCTCGTATTCTTGGCTTTCTGGATCACGAGCGTGACACATGGGCAGAATCTGAGGCTTCAGTGCTGCAATTCTGCGTCAAAGAGCGAAATATTACAATTGAACCTACGGAAATCAAGAGAGCCCATAGGCTGGCAAAATATAAAACAAACAAAACCCGTCTAATTATTGTCAGGTTTCCTCATTTTAAGACTCAAGAAACAGTTCTGTCATGCGCGTACAATCTCATGGGTTCCATACACCGAATTTCCGAAGATTTGTCCCCCCCCCCCCCCCCCCACACACACACATGCACTTAAAGCAAGAAAGCATCTTGATGAATACGGAAGATTCTAACAGCAATCGTTTAAACTTCGACATGACAAGCTAATCGTTGGGAGCAATACCTATACTCTGGACCACAACATTCAAAATGTTGTACGCCACCCTATAAACGCTCAGGCCCCAGCCATGTTAACCCGCGAAGAAAGTCGTTTTCGTTCCTATGTACCAATATAAGAAGCATACTTCCTAAAGCATGTATTCTACAAACCCTAATTAACAGAACGGAATCCAATTTGTTTGCGATCACGGAGCCATGGCTCAACCGTACCGTCACCGACACTGAGTTGCTGCAACTTTTCCCAGATTTTAATATAGTTCGACGTGATCGTACTTGCAAACGTGGGGGTGGCGCTCTAATAGTTAGCCATAAAGGCCTTTAGTGTATCGAAATTAAGACATTCTCGTGTTTAGAAATCATGTTTGTTCTCTGTAATGCCTATTATCCTCCCACAATAATCGGTGCTTGTTGTCGTCCTCCTGGAAGTGACCCACTTTCTGTATCCGAATTCCACAAGCCTAATCGCTCCTTAACTGAATCTTATCGACAATTTCCGGTACTGCTTTTCGGCGACTTTAATTTTTCGACATCTTGGACTAACCTAGCATGGTGTGGCTTCCAAAAACAGTATAGAGAGCGATTTCGTCAATTCATGCCTAACTTTTGGACTAACGCACATCGTCAATGAACCTACACGCTGCAGTGATAATTCCCTTAATATTCTTGACCTTACACTTGCAAAAGTATCCCAGATGACGTTTTTGTCAGGGCTCAGTGACCACTCAGTAATCCATGCATCCCATTCCAGTCAACTATATCATCCAACAAAAATAATTTTTAGGTGGGAGGACCCCGCCAGGAGTCCTCCCTTTCCTAAGTGCACCAACGCTTGAACAAAATCAATTTCAATTTCAATCTAACTCCGCTATAAACTCAGAGCACGAGCACTTCGCTGCTTTCCCTCTAACTGAACTTTTAAAGCATTCCGTTGAAGCAAACTGGCTACTATACAAGAACAAAAAGTTAGATCTATTCACTGAGCATGCAACCAAAATTACTGTAATTGAGATAAAATTGTCCCCGTGGTTCAGCGTCAGATTGAAACGCCTAAACAATAAAAGAATGGCTCTTTCGATAAGTAAACCGGTCCAATAATTCATGTGCGTATGCGCTGCGGAAAAAGAATTCGATACACCGTGCTAACATAGAAAAACTTTCCTTTTTTCACAGACATTGCGCGCTAGTGTTCCTGCGCTCCTGAAATGACCATGCACGCGGCACGACAGGCTGACATAGGCGCTACTCAGCGGTGCCACTTCATGACCAGGATGTCGAAGCGTGGGAGAACCGAAAATTGTACCTGAAACGCAATTTTGCCCGAAACTGAATCCCAGCCACAACCATTATTCTGGGAACGTTCGTGAACTCGAACCGAACCTGAACCGAAAAAATAATACCGCTTATCGGCTCCAAACAAATAGCTACGGTGCCGCGATCGGACGATGACGCATCGTCGCTGCGATCGTTTATGGCCCCTCTTTCTGTTGTCCTTTATCCGTTTACTTAGTTAACTCAATTTAGGCTCAGGTGTATTCCTCTCTTATTATTCGTGATTCCCTTTTAAAGGTAACATGATTCCATGTGCTGACCTGAAGTACAGAAATACATATATTGTAACCGCAAGCTAGAATTTGCGATCATAATGAATATAACCTTTTCCCAGTAAACATTCGAAAATATTCTCGTGTTAATACTGCGAAGTTGACAAAGGACTTTAAGCGATGAATGCATATATTAACCAGAAAGTCCAGCCGTCAACCGACAAGGTGGGTTGGCCCTGCTGTATAACTACGGTATTATTATACGCCGGTATGGTCTATAAAAAAAGCTGTAAGCAAGGATGTCTCGCCTTTATGCAGCCTTTCAATGCGCTGTTTCGATTTACACAAAGTCAATTATTCGGTCCGTACTCTCAACGTCTTGGCTTTCATGCAGAATTACGCATAATGCTCTACGGTCTAGCGAATGTATGTCGCCTCAAAAAACATAGACGGCTAGATTGAATCTGTTTAGAAGCTGCTGCATGAAGGAATCGCAGGTGTGATTCATGGGTAATGGCCTCGTGACTGCATTCACGTTATAAGGCTTGAGGATGAGGCGTGGAAGCGTGATGACATTATATAGACCGCCATATAGAAAGTTTTATAATTTCTTAAGGCTCAAGACAGGAGGGCTCCTGACAAGTCGAGCAGCTCTGGCATGACTGGCATTGATGAACTTCCGTATCTCCAAGTCTGTCTTGTTAAAGTTTCGAGGAAATGGTTAAAGAAAAATCTCACCAGTAGCTGATATTGCTTGTTGAGGTTCATTGGTGACTTATTCACTTACACAGTTTATTGCTTATTCAGTTTAATGTTCTGATATTTCCCTTTATATTTCGTTGCACTTCGTAAATGTTCTGCCCAAGGTGCCGCTAGTCGAGCAGCTGTGGCATGAGTGGCATTGATGAACTGCCGTATCTCCAAGTGTGCCTTGTCAAAGCTTCAAGCAAGTGATTACACATGCACCTGACCAGAAACTGTTTTATTTCATGCTGAGGTCTATCGGCCAGTGTTATTTATTTACACATTTTGTTGCTTAATCACCTAATTTTAATTTAATATGCTAGTCTCCATATTTGTCTTTTGTTGCGCTCCGTGTATGTCCATGTTACGTTATCGTGGTGTGATAATAATTGATATTTTGTGCGCCAGAACCA
Source organism: Hyalomma asiaticum (assembly GCA_013339685.2). Lineage (NCBI taxonomy): Eukaryota > Metazoa > Arthropoda > Arachnida > Ixodida > Ixodidae > Hyalomma > Hyalomma asiaticum. The sequence goes on from CM023483.1 coordinate 83,714,651, forward strand.
TGAAATGATTATGAGGCATGCCGTTAGAGGGGGTTTCACAAATTTTTACCACCAGTGGTTCTGTAAAACGCACCCAAATTATAACTACACGGGTGTATGGCATTCCGTGTCCATCGAAATGCGGTATCTTAAACTTACGCCTTTTGTATCGTAAGCACATTACAGTCGCGGCGGCTATGATGGGATGTGTCACGGCCGTGGATGTATCCACCGCATCAGCGAGAACGACAGTGATTCGCCAAGCGCGGAAGTTTTCACAAATGTGCTCATGTTTCATCCTTCCTTCTTCTTTTTCGACCTCGTGCCAGCGGTGCTTGATGCCTTGGTGTATTGCTGTCGCAATGGGACTCAAAATCTGGATGCTGCTTCGTGAGTTTCATCTAACCATTATTATTGAATTGTTTTTTTTTTTACTCATTCACTCTACAGCCTGGTTTCTTGTTATTACTCTGTTCCTATTCTTGCCTGTCTCGATTTGTATGTCATGGCTATTATGGCTCGCAAAACGTTCGTACGGTTATCATGTCCTGTGTCACAACTGGAAAAAGTTGTGTCCACATGGAGTACCCAAAAATATTGTGTTCACTAGTGCGGAAAAGGTTTTCTATTTACGATTAAAAGCCCACGTTCAAATTCCTTTGTTCAAGAACTTTGTGTTTTCTTCGAAAAAAAGATGTAAAGCGATTGTTAATCAGTCAAGATTGATTTTTAACTAAGTGTAACGGGTTCAAGAAGAAAAGGAAATTAGCTTAGCTTGCCGTCCGGGCTTACGCGCACTGAAGGTATGCTTTGATGTAAATGGTTTAATTCTGCCATAGGCTCTGCACTGCGGTAATTATCTTTCACAATTACGGAAACTTAGAGACGTAACAATTAAAGGTGCGTGCCTACTACCACTGGCAACAAGAATAGGTTGCGTCTTCAAATACTCAGTGACGCAACATATCCTACTAGGATTCATATAAAAGAGGCCTAAACGACAAATTGCATGAGTCATTTGCGCTAGGACACTAAAAATGTGGACAGCAGTTTCGCACCCAAATATGCTTGAAGTACACCCTAGCAAAAAAAAAAAAAAAAAAGAAGAAACCACAGAAGACACGCTCTTAAAACTGGCGACGTTCCACGGAGCATTTTAGGTTTTTATAAATATCTGCTGTGTGCATGTGGAATGAGCATGTACAAAAAAACGGAATTCCATGTTTCAGGAAAATGTGAAGAACATTGCCTGAAATCCACAATAGCAGAGTAATTCCGATGTAAAAGTAAAATTGACTATCCATATAAAAGAATTATTTGTCCTAAGCTATTATTCGCTTAGATATTGCTTGAGTAAATTACTTGTTTCTTATCAAAAATTTCCGGACCTTAATATCGCATTCGGTCGTCAATCTGGTGGTCCCGTTGTCACTGCTAGGTTGCCGCAGGGTGTAATATCCTCGCGAGCTAGAGCCTAATCACATGGCACTTAATATTGCACACTTCTTTCAAAAATCCCTTTCCTCTACCCCCACGGACGCTTAGAAGTGCTCCCTACATGGGCTGCAGAAATGAGCGAATTAGCTTCCTTTCCTTAATTGAACCACAATCAATCATCAAGTTCTTGGAAGCCTGAAAAAATTACGACCTTTTTGCATCCAAATGGGAAATTGTGGCGGTTACTGCACCAGAGTCGTCAATCCTGTTCTGGCGGGGGATTTCGTCACCGTGATTAGGCCGCACCTAAATCCGCCTTTGCAATTTCATGAAAAATTGTCCACGCGGATTTCGCACTTGCACGTTAATCTCCAGGAGGACATAAAAAAGAAAACGGCGTCGAGAACTTACGCCACCGGGGTTTGAACGACGGTTCCAGGGCACGCGACGAGGATGCTCTATTTCTGCTCTACGGCTACCTGAGAAATAAGCGTGGGCAGGGCACTTAATGAGGAGGCAAGATAACCATTGGCCATTAACGGTAACAGAGTGAATCCCCAAAGAAAGCAAGCGTAGCAGAGGGCGGCAGAAAGTTAGGTGGGCAGGTGAGATCGAGAGAAGCTTGCGGGGCTAACGTGGTCGCTGTTATCACAGGACCAGAATGATTGAAGATATGTGGGAGAGGCCTTTGCCCTGCAGTGGGCGTAGACAGGTTGACGATGATGACGACGCCTTTATATGAACGCCGACTAAAATGTTTTACAACTTCTCCACTGAAAACTTTACGCTTAAAGCAACAGTTGATGACTTGGCTTACTAAATAACCTAAAACAATGAAAGAACTGTCAGATGTTCAAGACGACAATAGGTACTACTAAGGTAGTCGCAGTCTCGTAGCGCAAGAACAAATCCGTCTATAGTAAAACGTACGACGTACAGGCGCTCAAGTCGGACTAACACTATAAGCGGACCCATTACGTAGGCGCGCTAGCATTCGTGCGAATTTGCCGCTCTAGACCACGCCCGCTTGCGTCTTCCGTCATGTTGTTGTGAATGTCTGTCCATGCATGGGCAAAATTATTAGTATTAGTAAGGCAGATTATTAGTATTAAGAAAAGAAAACGTGCCTGGGGCTTATCTACGCTCAAAGGCTTTGTTAATTTTGAAGCTGGTGGGACCTGTTTCAAGCAACACCATTTGGGCTGCAAAAATTATATACTGCCAAAAGCCAGTGACACCGCGTTTCGATGATTCTTTCGTGTAGGATTTTTGTTTCTTGTGTGCGAACAATCGGCCCCTTGGACACCCGGGATCTTGGTCTCGAACACCGGCGGCCCGTGCACCAGTTACCCACGAGAAGAACATTAGGGCGAAAGTTCTCGGCTAAGCGTCTTTTGTGATTGAAAGGTGTCGGCCATCCGATTGAGGTTGACGCTCACTAGACCTCTGAATCGTTTTCAGGCAGGAAGTGGTTTAACGGGGTTTCCACGCAGCGCGTGAGGCTCGTAATGACCGTGGGCGAGCCGCGAGCTGGCATTATGTTTTGTTTGCTCACGCGAACCCCCTTTCTTCTTCGCGCCCTCGCCTCCTCCAAGCAGTGGTCGCGTCTCCTGTATAAAAGGCGCCGAATCCCGTCGCAAAGTCAGCACTGGCCTGCCTCGGAAGCCATGCAAGCATCGGTGAGTAGAGCGCGAGGAACACGACTTAGTGACGGGTTTCCACATTGGACGGGAAGTGCCGGAGAGCTGGACACGATTTTGAGATTGAGCAAAAATTTAGCAGTCTTGTTGAGAGAAATGCTTTGATCAGCGGGTATATTACGCATTTGATGTTATTTAACGTAGTCGAATATCTTCCTTTGTTAAAATCAACATAACCAGATGCTGGCACTTGAGCGGTTAAGCGCTCATCACGTGTTATGTATTCAGTATTTTCCGCGTGGGTGCCAAAAATTGGCTGCACATTGCTTGGCTGCTGAGGTGACGGCTTGGTCTGCGACCTCACTGCCGCAAGCTGTCACTTCTGTGAGCTTTTGGAAATTTGGCTGTTGCTTACGACAGATGACTGTCAACCTTGCTGGTGTCGTTCGCCGAGAGTCTTAAATGAAGTAGCTGTAAAGGTTGCTTTTCCCAGCGATCGTGGTTGCTGTGACCATTCTACGCGATATATGATATCATATGTAGTTTATAGGGCGGAAAAAAAAATCTCTAGTGTTTCCTGAAGCGGTCGCCTAAGGAGACGCCGAAGCGAAAGCCTTTAGCATCCCCTATTAGAGAGCCTTAGGAAAAATGGGCTTTCGGAAGCCTTTATTGAAAGGTCGTATAATACCCCTGTGCTCTAATTGATTATCGCTTAAGCATGAAAATGTACGGAAGTGAGTACAGCTCGATCCCGTGTGGCCCATAGGCCCACGTAGCAGTGACCTTCCAAGTCGCTGCCCCGTGTGCGTATTATTAACATTATTAACGCGTGTATTAACATTATTTGACGTTGTAGTTACTGCGATGATCGCTGATTACGTCTTATAATGAATCGCAATGCTGTGGCGCTTTTATGAGCTTCCTGTGGCCACGTGACACTTCTCGTGCCGTCCGCGGCGACACCGGCTTCTCCATAATGTCATTGCCAACTCGCTTTAGGTCGCTTCCTCCTGAGTCACATACGTCTTTCGCCCTGTAATACGCATGCTACGCAATATGTGCTCATCAGTGATAGATTAACGACTTACAAGGAATTCTTCAAGGCCACTTCCAGGCCATGTGTATCAAAGACGCTGCCTCGCGTACCATTTTGAAGCGAAGTTATATGATTTACAAGAAAGCGCCAGCTATATTTTTCTTCCGTCCTAAAATGCACGTGCCTGTAACTACTATAGTAGGAAGGAGTTGACCCACATTATATCTATTTTCCGTGCCTTTTAGAAATAATGATTGAGTTTTCGCATATCTGTGAAGGACCTGATCGAACAGCTCAAGTGAAATCGAGTCATAGCGCTTCGTCGTTTAAAGATCAATAGTTTGAGGTCACTTTTTTTTTTTTCGAATGGCGGAATATAGAGAACTCACTTCTGTATAGCTCACAAAAATTTGTGCCAGTCATAGTGTGCACTCTCTTCATTGACAGGACACAAATGGTATGCCTTCTTTTCGCGAATAAGGTGTTAATACGACAGCAAACCACATGGTAGGTAAGTCCCTAGATATTTTTCCGAAGTGAGGAATCTATGGACTTCAATGGCAGTAAGCATGCATCGAAACCGCTAAAGAAAACTACCATGGGGAAACCTATGGAGTTCCTACAGAGCTGCGTTGCACTTAGCGTTCCTTTCCATCTTTTCGCAGTGTTTTCGGGAACGAGCAGTGTAAATGCGTTCGTGCGCACTTTGTTGGCTAGGCTCGGTCTCATAGCTTGGCTGCCGGGTGGCACGCGAGAAATATTATGGCCTGCTTTGTTTGCTAAGGCGTGAACAGCGCAAGAAATCAGTTGTAAGTTCAGCGCTGTATCTGTGCGGCTCCTCTCTTGAGGTGTCTTTCTTGCGCAGTTGACCTTTACTGGACGGCGTTTTTTTCCTCCAGGTCCTGGTCCTGCTCGCCGTAGCGGCGATTGCCTCTGCAGGTATCCTGCATGACGGCGGCGACGATTACGGCGGAGGTGGTGGCGGCGGTGGCTTCGGCGGCGGCTTCGGCGGCGGCGGTGGTGGTGGACATGACATAGGCGTAGCCTCCGTCTCCTACGTCAAGACGCCGGTCGTGGACGTAAAGTACGTCGCAAAGCCTGTGGTCAGTTACGTGGCTAAGCCGGTAGCCACCGTGTCGCATGCCCTGAAGCCCGTGGTGACGTACACGACCATCTCGAGCGGAGGCGGAGGATTCGGAGGAGGTGGCGGTGGTGGCGGATACGGTGGCGGCGGATACGGTGGAGGCGGTGGTGGAGGCCACGGAGGAGGATGGCCCTGGTCATGAGCGGGGCACCCTTCACTCTGGCCACGTGCAGCCATGTGTGTCCATCTTGCGACGGCGTAATAATGAACTCGACCACAGCCTCCAAAGGCCTTCCCATCAAGGCAGTGATGGTGCTTTATTGTCACCTTGTGCGTGAAAATACGAGCAACAATAATAGGGCCGTGGGCCGAACAAGAGTGCGCAAATACCAAAGAACTCGGAAATAAACGACTGGCTGTTAAATCATTCATTCATATTTCTGTCATATCACTGTCGGAACAACGGAAAACGTCACCTGGACGATATGCAGACGCTGTCAGTACGCAATACACACATAATGTGAATGTTTATTCTGGCACGTGTACATGTACGAAGAGGAATATGCCATCAGGATGAGGCAAAAGGCAACGCACACGTTACCTGACTACGCCAGCACCCCAACTCCTAAGCAAACGGCACAGCAGTGCGATCAGCAAGCAAAAACGTTCAAGAAAGAAAGAAAAAAGAAAAAAGCAGCAGTCTTGCAAAAAAGAACATCAGTTAACGCACGTACTAAAAGTAATGAAGGAAGTTAGTAATTTGACGTTCATATCGTATCTTTATGAATGAACGCATGCAGTTGAAAAGGTAAAGGCCAAGCAGCAAAAATATATATCACAAGCGGTAGCATACAAGAGCATGTATAAAAAAGCGCTAGAAACACAAGCAAGATAAGAAGCATTAGAAGAAAGCAGAAGTATACAAAAGCACTAAAAAAAAGGAAGGTAAGAAAAGGAAAAATAACAATATAATAGAAACTCTTCAGCCTGCGTGGAATAGTAATCTGACTTGCTTTTTAAAATGATGTAGAGGTCTGCTTCATTGTGCGTTTTCTATTAGCGAAGGAAAACTATTGCGTATCTTTACTATTTGATGGTCCAGTGATTGAGTGCCGTAATTTCTTCACGGTCAGATCGTAACGAATCGTAACGATCGTAACGAAACCACGAAGTGGCTGCACTTAACACATCGACGGCCCAGATTCTGGTGGGAAGGATGGCACCGGCAAAGCCCAATGCCTTAAGTTATGACGAAGTAGTCGAGGTGTTCAATGTCCAGTATGACCCAATGCGCAACGAAATCGCTGAAAGTTTCCAGTTTTTCAACCGCTGTCTGCATGAGAACGAATTTATTCAGGATTTCCTCGTTGCAATCCGGCGCATAGCAGAAACTTGCTATTTTGGAGATTCGCAGACCAGGCTACTTCGAGATAGAATCTCCTGCGGTGTGCGTTCAAGTGTTGTTTAGAAGCAACTCCTGGAAAAGAAGAATTTAACATTGGAAGAAGCGGAGTCTATAGCAATAGTCGCCGCAACTGCCGAAAGCGACGCAAGGATAATGTCTGTAGACGTACCGCCCCGTCGCAAACTACCATCGAGATCAAGCATGGGAAGCGCGGACCGATTGGAGTGCGGAAGGTGTGGCAGTTCTAGAAATGACAGCAACAGCTGCAGATGGGCTAAAGCCCGGTGTTACTCTTTTGACCAGAAGGGTCATCTGGCAAAAATGTGTCACAGACGCACTGGTAACGATGTTGACATCAATCGGCGAGTTCCTCACGTGAAATCTTTGGTAGTGGAAGACGCTGCTTTAGAAAGGGATAGCAGCAACGAAAGTGCGCGAACATGGACGTTGGCGTCAGCACGAAAGAATGCTATTGAGTCATCAGTTTGACGAACGTTTAGTTGGGGAGGCGTGGTTTTATCCATGGAAGTAGACAGGCACGTAGCCAGGAATTTTTTTCGAGGTGGGCCCAAAAGCGTCGTTGTCATCATCATCATCATCATGACTTATTAACCCTGAAGGCCCTTTTCAGGGTATTACATAAGGAAGGGGGGGGGGGGGGGGACAAGAGCGCCAATAACATTATCATACAATGCTTAAAGAACTTGCCCGGAAATATAGAAGACGCTTAATTATTAGACGAGAAAGAGAACAGAGTGGAATGCAGCCCGAGAGGCGAGTTAATCCGGCATGGAAAGCAAGTTTTCGACACTGCAGTAAAGCTATAGTGCGTGTGCAGGAGAAAGAATACTTCCTAACCAAGTAACCTGCACGAAAAAGAGCCACTGAGCTACGCCTGTTCTTGAAAAATCTTCGCTAAAAGACCTAAACATGTATAACTTGTGCCGAGGAATCGCATTAACAAATGTAATGTTACATGGCAGAATAATAATGCGCCACTACACGTCGTGGAAAGTGGATTCCATAACGAGTTCAAGGAATTATTTGAAAGAACACAGGGCTGCATGCTTTGTAGCTCTGAACCCATTACAGAGGCATGATCAACATCATCATTATGAAACAATATTCTTCAACTTTTCCGTCATCATTATTACGAAGTGCTGCTCTTTGAAGCACTTTTGCCGTATCGTGCCATGTGTCACGCGGCAGGCGACGTGCGCAGCCCCATCAGCAATCTGTCTTGGATCTGCGATATACCTGATGGCACCTCCTCGTAAGGTGCGGACCGCTGCTGAAGAAGCGAATCGCAGAGCTACGCGTGCGGCTGCAGCAAGACAACGTGGGGCACAATAGACAGCTGTGCAAAGAGAAGCCGAAACCGCAGCTCGCCGTCGACGCCGGGCCGTGAGTTCGGTTCGTTCTCGGGAAAACGACGCCAAGAAACTCTCAAAGATGTGCAGTTATAGAGATCTGCAGGTTACAATACCACAGTAATTATGGCGTAGTGGGTACTTCCCTACATGGCGAAATGATAAGAGTTATGGCACAGGGGATACCTACCACCTCTACTTGCACTAGTTTCCTCAAGCGTTTAAATTGGCCTCTAAGAAAGTCGGTCCTCGAGCTTATGCTGTTACTGTCCTGCGGTTCCGCGCAGGCCTGGCTCTCTTTTCTAAAAATTTGCGCGATAGAGGTTACAGACACCGGCGGCGGACAACTACGGCGCCACAAACGGCTTTTGTGATCTCATAACAGCTTACGCTGTAAAAGAACGACCATGCAGCTTGGTCGAAAAGAATTGTTCACGCTGCAATTTTCTTGCGTCGCGGTTTCTCCATAAACACAGCGAAGCGATAACTTCGTCGACACTGACTTGCATCCGGTGAATGGACGAAAGAGCCAGGCCATTGAGCCGCCCTTCAGCTGTCCGGTTCCTCAAGTATGTTTTTGCTCTTTTCAGTGTCGAAGAGCTGCGTTCTGCAGCAGCTCTATACTCACTGGTAACGTTGCCAATATCTTAAGGAGTGTGTGAAGAAGAGGGCGTTGTGGCTTTCAGCTAAATCTTCCGTCGCGAAGCGGGGAAGTTCCTCCTCTTGCATGGCTTGCCATTTAGTTTTCCAGATTTCCCGTTTACCTTTTAGTGTCAGGATATACGCTGTTGTCATATCTCTGAGGTAAACATCGAAGGCTGGCTGCGCAGATTCCAATTTTCCCTTGCAGGTGTGCTTTGGCAACACAAATTGCAAACTTTGCAGTGTTTTCCGATGGCTTGCAAACCGCCGTTTGAGGGAAGCTTTCAGGTCATCTATCTATGGAATGCACGTGGCTCACAATGCCCTTCCGCAGAACTACAAGCGGCCCTGCTTACCCTGTTTGCTCCTTTGTTTTACTCCTTCCGCCACGCGGGCGCCTGCCCCCACGACACAGGCGGCAGAAAAAGGATGGTGGGGTTCGCAGAGGTGCCAAGGGTATTATACGGGGTAATGGGTCGTCGAAGCCGTCGCTTTCCATACAAAAGTCCCCTTTTCCAAGCTTTCGGCTAGCTTCCGCCGTCCTGTCGTGGAAAAACTCTGCGTCTGCGGCAAAGCAAAGCCGTACGCGTGCGTGTTCCCACGCCGCGCAGCTATCAGTTACACAAAGGACCTGAATGCTCCCTAAGTTGCCGCGACTTCGCGACTGTATAAATGACGCCCGCATTACACCACCTGCTAGCTCTGGAGCTACAAAGACACCTCTCCTTTCGTTAAGAAAGACATTTGCTCAGGGAATCCACGGGCGGAGTCATCGCTATCCTTTTCTGTATGTCCTGTCATTCTTTACACTGTTCCTTGAAGCAATCCAACTATGGAGCGGCGTGGCCGTAGATCAGAATCCTCGTTTTGCGCAATATAGTCATGGTCGCTTTTGCCCAGAAAACCCGACACAACCAACCAACCACCTTCCTAAACATAACTGGTGCGACGAAGAAAAGTCGCACGAAGTACGGTCAGATAACGTCGTTTTCTCTGGTTTCGAAGCCGTATGGCAACATTTTGTTCGTTCTGGTAATTTCGTTCGAACAAGCTTGTCTTACATATATTAAAATGTCCTGCGTTGCGATGTTCTGTGCCTTTTTCCGCAATGACAAAGCAGTAAATGTTTCCGATAATTGGTTTCAGTTGGTATGACGACACGGCCGGTCGCTATCTTGGGAATGTTCGGTTATCGGGTTGCGATCTGTTGCAAAATTGGAGGGGTCATTCCTGTGCTGTCGAAATGTTTCTTTGAGGTTTTTTTCGTTTCGCGATGTGCTCGCATCGCATATTTGTATACAGTGCCTTGGGCTCTCTCCTTCGGTGAACGGCCTTTGGGAATATGTAGAGAACATGTGTTCGTAGGCTTGAGAGTCACTCCGATGCCTTCTTTTCTGAGAATACGGGCGATGATATTGCTAACGCCTCAGACATATGGGAGAGTGTGGTATTTCTGTTGTGGTGTTCATTAAGGAGCCGGACGCTGAATTCTCGGCAAGCGTAGCCGTGCTTTTGGAACTGAAGTGCTTTCGGAATAAATTCTCTTGGGTAGCTGTTCTTAGTGAGTTCCTTGACTATCATTTGTTCTTCAATTGTTTAAGTGCGCACGGCGCTACTTGTACTTGTGCCTCTATACGCCTCCATTAATGGTTGACTTGACGAATTTCGGGGGGGGGGGGGCCGGGCCCCCTGGGCCCCCCCTTGCCTACGTGCCTGGAAGTAGATACGGGTTCCCCTGTGTGCGTAATATCGCGACAGCTTTTTGATAAACATCGCAAATGCTGGCCAAGCTTGAAGCCCTCGCATGTGAAGCTGCCAACTCGACGGCTGACTCATATCAGTAACAGTGGAAGTGCGTGCGTGAGTCAGCCGTCGATTAGCTTAAACAGAGAGGAGATGGAATGCCTTAGCAGTGGTCTATCGCGTAGACCGGCACGTGTAACCGTTTGACAGGTGGCGCTACCATTCCGAGCATGCGCAGATAAGCTGTGTGTCTTCCTTCTTTTTCGCCTCTGTGCTGTGCATCAGTTGTTAGTCGGCGTTCGTGTTGTTCACTTCTCCCCTTGTGTCCGTGTCTTGCACGCCTCTTCTTTTGACTATGGATCTCTCCTTTGAGTCTTTTTGTGTGTGTGAGAGCGTTTGCGTACACTGAGTTCTTGATGGCTCTCTTCAAACTCTCACTGAATTCAGTTGAGATCGGAGATCCCAAGGAGTGCGGTTGTGATCTGCGACTGAGAGTCCGCAGAAATAGATGCTGCGGCATCTGGCACTAGATATGTACCCTCTTTTTTTGTCAACCTCCGCTGTATTTCCTGACTTTGCGTTGAAGTGCGAAAGCTTTGTGAAGAGGCCACACTCGTGAAAGTTCGCGAACCTGCGGCAAGAATGAGAATGAGCGAATTAACATGGGTACACTAACCATGCAACTTGTTAATGTCATTTTGACCGCGTCCTGAGTATTTAGCTCGATTGTACTGCACTGTCATGACTGAAGCGCATTGGTGCTATCAACACCAGAAACGATATATTCAGCTGCTTGAAAAACTAGAAGTTTCTTACCTTTTATTGTATGCTTGGTGTGAAATCCTCTTGCGGAAAGACTCTGATCCAGGACTTCTTTCCCATTTCCTTTTTGGGGAACACGAAAACGCTCACTCTGGGACCGCGTGGCACCCACAAACGCGACGCCGTGTCATGTTGCACGACGCACGATATTTCCTTTCCGTCACATCGTTGTCTTTCCCGTCACGCAGCTGACACTGCCGCACACACACACACATAATCACACGTGTACAAATTCAAACCGAATATGATAAGACACTTAGCCAGGGACGAATTCTGCTAGCGCAATGAAATGCAGCACTAAACCAGCTGAAGCAGCGAGCAGACTGCAAAATCCACGCATATCCACGGATTGAATGATGATGAGTGGGCGAAGCTCCGGAGGTTCATCGTAGATCGTGCCGAGTTCCGGATTAATTTAGTGAACGCGCACGCTACGAATCCTTATGGTTCAACTACGCACAAGTGAAATCTCCCACCGGCACTTCATTTCAAGTCAAGATCCAGTGCCTATATATATATATATATATATATATATATATATATATATATATATATATATATATATATATATATACGGCTCTCCAGCGGTTCTCCAGCGCGAACAGTCGGTATTTTTCAATCAAGAAACTCGCTAGAAGACGCTGCCTGCGTCAAGCTTGTCTCTCGCGGGTGAGGGCGCGTTCTCCTTCTTTGCGAGATGGTAGCGCGTTCATCGAAGAAAGAGCGTTTCCATAGTCAACGCGCGCTTTTCGCTCTCTCTGTCTCTCTCTCTCTCTCTCTCACAAGACAGCAGATGGAAGAGTGAGAGAGCTCGCGCTCCGGGAGGCACGCGCCGAGGGCGCGCCTCCCACACGCGCCCTCCTAGTAGCGCGTTCCTAGTAGGTAACGTGCTACTACAACGGACGGACAGACCCAAACCTTAAGGAGCTTCGCCCCTAAAAACCTGTCGTAGGTTGCCCGTAGTTATGGGCGAAGCATGCGTGCACGCCTGGCACGCCGCGCCTCCCCCTGCCACCCGAGGACCACTAGCGTGACGTATGTCGTCGGGAGAGAGGGACATGAACAGGCCTTGTCAATAGTCTAGGTGGTGTTGAGCAAGCAGATATGCGGTCATTTTCTTCTTTCTTTTTAGGGGCGAAGCTCCTTAAGGCGTGGGTCGTGCGTCCCCGATGTATGTAGTTGTTGTAGGTAGCCACCTCTCGTTTAGTTCTTGGAATGTCCGCTAGATGGCGGTACTTGTATATGAGCGCTGGAGGTGCCGCTGCTCTCCGATTAGCTGCTGCGCGGGGCTGCGCCGGGAGCGCTCCTCTCATTCTCCTGGATCGTCGCCGTACGCGTCGGATCGCGCTTCATGGACCATGGACGAAGAGAAAAAAATTCCGAACGTTGTGTCCGAAGCGCGGAATCGAACCAGGGACCCCTCGCTTCCGAACGCGCGGCGCTAGCCACTACGCCACGAAGCGCACATGGACACATGCACCACGATGACAGTAAACACCCAATATTAACGAAAGACTGCGCGTTTTTAACGCGTTTGTGCTAGCGCGTTACGACCCGTGTAAGATTGATTGATTGATTGATTGATTGATTGATTGTGGTTCGGAAAGGACGCTAATTTCTGCAGCCCATGTAGGGAGCACGGCTAAGCGTCCGTGGGGGTGGGGGAAAGGGAGTGAAAGAGATAGAGAGAAAGGCCGTAGTGGAGGGCTCCGGAAATTTAGACCACCTGGGGTTCTTTAACGTGCACTGACAACGCACAGTACACAGGCCTCTGGCATTTTCGCCTCCATCGAAAATGCGACCGCCGCGGCCGGGATCGAACCCGCGTTTTTCGGGTGGCAGCCGAGTACCGTAACCACTACACCACCGCGGCGGACACCCGTGTAAGAAGCTGGTGTAAGACGCTGAGGCCTCTCCGCCTTTTACTCTCTCAGCAGTCATGTGATGGCGTCGGCAAACGCGGTGCGCGTTCCGGCCTGTGTAAGGGGCTGCGTGAGACGTCTTTACACGATGATCGACTGGGCGAATTGCACGGAATATTCACGGTTTACCGATGATTCCCTCCGGAGCTTCGCCCACTCATCATCATTCACCCCGTGGATATGCTGCGATTTTTTAAATCTCCTTGGACATGCCTGACCCGTACTCTAGACGGCGCTGCACCACCTGTGACAGCCGCCACATTAACTTCTGGGGCTTTCGGGCCCAAGACCATGACATGTTTATGAGAGACGTCGCAGTTGACGGCTCGTAAATTCCGACCACCTTCATCGCACAGCACACGGGCCTCAACATTTTGCCTCCATCGAAATGCAGCTGCCACATCCGGGATTCGATCGCGCGACCTTCGGGTCAGCAGTCGAGTGCCATAGCCATTGTAGACCACCGCGGCGGGTTACGTCTGACAGCCGGAAACCATACGTTAAACGTTTGCAGGTAGTCTATTCTTATGCCTTCTGCACATCGATAATGAAGCCGTCTACAGTTATTTCGCTGATTTTTGCAACTGGTCCTAGAGGTGGCCAATAAATATGCACTTTTCGCAGAACGTGTATCAAGCGCCATTTTAACGCGATAGCGTTAATAAGGTCACCTCTGGGGCAGTCCGGTGTCGTTATCGGCGTCCGGCTGAAATGATCATCTAGAGCTACTTCTACCGCCGTGCAACCCTGAGCACACCAGCCCTCCGTCATAGCGCAGGTGCTTCAGTGAACGAAATTCATAGCGTTTTCCATTGGGCGAGCAGGAGCACTTCTAACTGCGCTCAAAGTGCTCTCGCGAGTTGCGGCGCCTTCCAGTGGTCGGGCAGGAGCGGGGGCGTTGTGTTTATTTGGTCGAGGAGGAGCACTTTTTCGGCGCTGAGGGCAGCCGAGAGCAGTTCTTGGTGCTCCGCCGCCAGCGGCCGAGTAAAGAGAGTGCGGAGGAAGTCACATGACCTTCCTTATGTCACTTCTGGTTTTATGCCCGCCGAGCGCGGCAAAATTTTGGTCACATGACTCCTGACACCACGCGCGCCCTCTATTTGCTCTGCTCTCGGAGCAGCGTGATTGTTCCATTCGGGAGACGAGAGCAGTGTTGTACGGAACGTCGTTCCAAGGAACGACGTTCCTGGAACGAGTTCCTTATGCGAGGAACGAAGGAACGCCATCGTTCCATTTAGGATTGGTGGAACTGTAACGGGAACGCGTTACATTTACGAAGGAACGGCAAAGGGAACGGCGTTCCTTCTGTACACGTTCCACTCCACGATGATCGCACATACGTAGCACATCATGCAGGGCGGATAGGCTGGGCTACAACAAGCCCTCCCTGGAGTCCCCGTTTTCCTGCCGCCACTATCGCTCCCTCATAGAAAATCACACACGAAAACGCCATTCTATTGCGGTTTCGCTGATTCGACGAGGGTGATGCTTCCCCTTCACTGCGGCGGCACGACGTCACGGTATCCCACTACTCCTTCGCGGTGGCCGCTTAATATGGCCGTTGGACAAATAGTTTCCGGCTGTCAGCCAGCTGCACGGCAACGCGGGATGAACTGCATGCAAGAGCAAATTTACTTTCGTCCCTTCCCTTATGATCCCGCCGCCAGGACTCCCGAGATAAAACACTGTCAACACGTGCTTTACTATATCGCCTCTCCCCGCATTGGTTGTGAGAACGTGGTTACGGCCATGGTTGTCCATACTTGTAAGACACTCTGTGAGTCAATCTCTTCAAGGTATTTTATTTGAACCGAATGGGCCGCGCCTTAATTTAGCGTCAACAGCCCCATGCCCTCGGCAAAGAGCAGAAACGAAAGGCTTTTCGAAAGGATATACACGTGCTAACGTCAACGTGTGCTGAACATGCTTACGTGCGTGCGTGCGTGTTCGTAATATTGAGCGAAGATAACGCCGCTCTAACCCAGACCTGGTTAATTATGGTTGGTGACGCCCAGTTTGTTTCTAATAAAAACAATAGTTTCATTGCTATCATTACTACGCGACCAAAGGGTTAGCTACACAGGAATAACCAAACATTTTAACGCCCCCCCCCCCCCCGCAGCACCACGTCCACTTTACTGTACCAGCCTCATTTGCTGTATACCAATGTCCTGTGAATTATGCTTGTGTGGTGTGGGCCATTTTCGGTTGGCGTCGAGTCAAATTATGCATCTAAGGCTATTTATTTTCGTATTTATTTCCGGCACCAGAACAACATTTCACCCTTGCCTTAATGTCGGTGTGCCTCCGAACTGAACAGGCAAATAATGTTTATTCCTAATGCCACGAAGAAAAGAAGGAAACAGTCCCGCGTTATTTAATTCAGCGGTAAACGCACAAAATAGAAAAATGTTAAAATTCCTCACACCGGCATACATTCAACGCAGCTATAATTAACATCAAATGTACAGTATATCACAAATGCTTTAAAGCGATGAGAACTAAGTAAAATCAATATATACAGAACTGCCAATTAGTTTATTAAAATGCTACAAGGGCTGCCAATTTTGAGCAAAATCGTTTAGTACCGGGAATGCTGACGACATCGGGGTATCTTGTCCAAGTATTTGCGCGCCATGCCATGGGTGAGGCACAAACCTTTATATGCTATCCTAAATCAAAAGGTCTATGACTAGCTTTCAGTATCAGATGCACGGCTGTTACATGCATTGGTGCATGTGACTAACTACCTATTTGCACATTGTAGGCGCACTATCCTGGCTACGCATCTGAAGACTGAAGTGGAAAGTGCCGTATGTGTCGCACTTGTAATAAACTAGCACCAAAATTGCAGTGGAGTTGTCCGTAGTATGTTCGGTGCTCCTTGAAAATATATGCCTAGGAGTGTTTCTTTGGATATTTCTTTGTCTCCAGATAATATGCCGCCGGTGACGTTGAAATTCTTGAAGTATGCATAGGTCGATGCGAGATTTAATATGTTCACTTTAATTTGCCTCAGTATTAATCTTTAATTTCAGAAATCAAATGTAACGTTAATGTAACGACACGTTCCAATTTTTGAAATGTAACTGGAACGCGTTCCTTTTCTATTAAAGGAACTTGTAACGGGAACTCGTTACAAAATCGCGAGGGAACGAGGAACGAGTTTTCGTTCCTGTTTTGGAGGAACGTGTACAACACTGGACGAGAGCACACGTCCCCGCCGCCCCCGTGTGCTGCTCTGGCTGCTCGTTCCCCTTGCTCCTGCTCGCCCAATGGAAAGTGCTATCAATTTCTCGACATAAAGTCCGTGAAAAAATCGCCAACTGTGATTTCACTACCACCTACACACACGATCGCTCGCAATGTAATTCTATTGCGAGGATACTTAACTATCTTACGACGAAACTCAAACAATTCTAGCGCATTATTGAGAAGGCGCCAATGCGGTGTCTGTGCTCGTGACATTTGCATAAGCATTGAAAGCTTTCACTGTTCTCGTACGTCGACAGAGTGAGCTATGACGTCATCGCTAGGGCAAAATGCGCCGCAGCGCGTGCTCGCTCTTCGCACTCGTGTGACGGGCTCGGTACCGCTTTTTGGTGCCAGGCGCACTCTGGAGCTTTCCACATCGGGGTGTACTGATGGGGCATCTACGTCAACTTGTACCCGACCCCGAGGCAGGCCACGCAGTACGGAGATAGAGTGCGATAACGGAATGTTGTGCCATGACACCTACGCAATTTTGACTCAAGAACAAGGCAAGCAAGGGAATAAGGAGGCGATGAGATCGGGGCATGATAGCACTATCGCGTTCCCCTCTTGAAGGCGAGCTTACGCGTCCCCCCCCCCACCCCACCCCTACCCCCATTTTTTCACGACATTCTAGTATAGTTGTTCCTTCGATCTTTAACCGTTCGTATCACTTTACGCAAGGTGTTCGGATACAAATATATCTTGCTGTCCTGCTAACACGCGATATAGGGTCAAAGTACATTGGCGTCATTTGTAACTGGGCTCTAAAAACATTGCTATAGGCTACTTATCACCGCACTATGCATTTTGCTTTTCAACCAACTCAACTAACATATAAAAACTATATAGGTGTGTGCGAACATCAAATGTTAGAACAGCAATCGAATACGAATATTTAGTTCCGAGTATCGCATAATGTTAAAAGACACGTGCCATTCTTGAACTAGTATAAACACTTAGTACACTATAATTAATTATGTTAGAAGGAATACACCAGCACAAGATCTGCGATTGCGCGAAAAAATTTTCCGATCGGTACCTTGCGGAAAGCGTATGTAACCGGGACAACAATTTGCACGTTTGACAATTTCTCTGTGTGTTCTTTTTTAACTGGTAGCACGGCATTCAACAGTCGACCCGCTGTGGAAGCTTAAAGGGGCCCTGGGACACTTTTCGAACATAGCAAGAAAATGACTGGAGTCACTCGTGGGGCTCCTGTAAACATGTCAGCCGAATATTACCGCACTACGTGCAGCATTGAATTTGGTTTAAAAATACATATGAAAAGTGCCCGCTCTTCTTTCAGCAAAACAAGTCATAATTTGGCATGGAGCAGGCAATAATTAGGAGAACTAGCATTGGCTGATTCCCAGCGATAGTCACCGCAGGCGCCGTGGAGTGGCGCCACGTCCCCGCAGTTACCCCACAGATAGGGGTGTACGCCGTTACAGAAACGCACCTTCGGGACTCGGAAGAGCCACCAATTATTGCAAATTATGTGTGGGAAGAGTGCAAAAGGACAAAATCAGAAAGAAAAGGTGGGGGAATCGGTATGCTAATTCATCGGGAAGCAAATTGGTGAAGGGTTACTTCGACATGTGAAGAAAACCTCTGGGTACCTGGAACGGTAAGCGGGAAGAAACGATGTTTCGTGTAGTTTACATGTGGACTGGAAATAACTGCAAAGAGAAAAAAAGATAGTGCATTGCATGAGCAAGGATATTCAGAAATTTGGTAACGGGGCCGAAATAATCCTGTTAGGAAATATGAATGCTCATGTGTATGACCTCGACGGATGCACAGATTATAACGGGAGGTTGATGCTGGAGCTCTGCGAACAACACAGTCTAGATGTAGTTAACATGAGTCCTAAGTGCGATGGGCAGGTAACATGGGAGGTCGGAAGCAGGCAGTCAACAGTCGATTACTGCTTCATGACAGAAGGAATTCACCACAAGTTGAGAGAAATGAGCATAGATGAGGAAGGGAGTAGCAGCTTGGGAAGTGACCATAAACGCATAACTTTGCGAATGGGCTATGTAGACCGTAAAGAGAGCATCTAATTAAAGTCGGGCAGCTCTTTTCTAAGTGAAAATCAAATTATGAACATAGTCGCAACAATCGATGACATAGTGAGCAGAACGAAAGACAAAGCGTGGGATTATAATGAGCTTCTCCATCTAATAAGGACTGTAATTACGAAAGAGAAACAAAAGAGTTGCTGGAGGGGAAAGCGAAAGCCGAAACGATGGTGGAACAGGGAAATTCGGGACGCAATTGAGAATCGACGGGAAGCATCACGAACACATAGGTAGGCAATAAAGGAGCAGAGGCCACAAGACGAAGTTAAGCAAAAATTGGAAACATATCTAAAGAAAAAAGGCCTGATACAGAGTTTCGTTGAAGCCAAAATTAAAGGCCAAAGTGAACGGTGGATGTCTGACATTCGCGAAAAGGAGGCCGCGCATCTAAGCTTTTCTGGAACCACCTAAAATCGCTGGGTAAGAAAACTTTAACTATATATGCAACGGCAAATTGTGGATGAAGAAGGAAATAAATTGGAGGGGTACGACGCACTGAGTTATGTTCGAAACGTAACAGCCGATTCCTAAAGAAGAATGACGAGCCTTCCTTTACGACGTGGAACAGTAGCAAGGAAAACAAAGTGGAAGAACTAGTTCTGGAAAAGTTCAATTGGAAGAAGGCAGAGGAAAAGATACCCAAAAGCACGGCCATATGATTAGATGGGGTTAGCATTACTATAATAAATGAGCTACGAAGAAACAGCAAAGAAGCTCTGTTAAAAGCAATTGAAAAAAGCTTACAGAACAGGCGAATACCGGACAGTTGGTGGCAAAGCTGGATGACCTTCATTTCTAAGGGCAAGGGAGAGAAAAATAACGTTCGCTCATATACACCAATTAACATCAGTACTCTACAGGTTAGCGATGCAGCTAATTAAATTAAAAATGCAGATATGGACAGAGCATAATGGCAATTTTGGCGAACTCCAAAATGGATTTCGAGTCGACAGGAGATTACATGATAACCTTTTTGCGCTTACGCAGTGTATAGAAATAGCAGGAAAAGAGAACAGACCATTACACTTGCCATTTTTGGGACAAAGGGTCCCTGAAACGATTTTTTTGACATTGTGTCATTGATTAGGCAACACAATTGTGAAATCATTCACAGCATAAATAAAGCGAAGCACCCTGCGCTAAGGTAGCTACGGGCTTATTTCTGTCGCATTCCTCCTTACCAATGCTGTTCCTCCTCAACTCGAACAGCTGCGGAGTGCGCGCTAGCGACGACTGCGCCTCTCACGTCAGCCGCTGCGCAGAGCCCTCCGTATAGCGACATAGCACCGCGATGTCTGTGCTGAGGTCGCCGGCTTCGGCATCACTAGCCTCTGTAATAGTGCGCCGGCGACTCGTGTGTAAGTAGTCTTACAAAGTAGATGTTACAATGTCGCCGAGGCTGGGAATGCGTGACGAGAGGGTGAGCGTAATGTGCGCGCCATGTTGACTAAGCCAGGGTTTTCTTCCTGCGTTGATCATAATTTACCGAGGCCGCCCGAAGGTTCATGGTCAGCGCTTAGAGTCGCTTTTAGTTGGTTGAGTTTTCTTAATGGCGTGCTTGCGTTGATGATGGTGGTTCGGTTATTCCCTATAAGGAAGGGACGCTATTTCCTGCAGCCCATGTAGGGAGCACGGCTAAGCGTCAGTGGGGTCAGGGGAAAGGGACTGAAAGTAATAGGAAGATGAGGAACGCCGTAGTTGAGCAGATGGATGGAAAAAACTTTATTCATTGTCCTGCAGATTAACGGCCACGGCTAAGGTCGTAGTGGAGGCTCCGGAAATTTTGACCGTCCGGGGTTCGTTAACGTGCACTGCATGACAATGCACAGTATTCGAGCCTTTGGCATTTTCGCCTCCATCGAAAATGCGACCGCCGCGGCCGGGGCCGAACCCGCTTTTTTTTTTTTTTGTTTGTTTGGCACTCGATCGCAACGCAACCACTACACCACCGTGGCGGACGTGTGCTTGTGTTTTGATGACTGCCTGGGAGTTTATGAGTGAGAGTGCGGGTCATGTGGCTGTGTGCAAAGTAACATTTGGCTGTTGTTGACGTGGCCAATCAGTCGGCCAATATGTGTTAGATATAGTAGACCCTCCTCAGTCTGTTGGTACATGCTCTTGGAGGCGCGCGTAGTCTGTGTAATAAAACTAAAGTGCCTGGTGTCCTTCGGGGTCGACCTAGAAACGAGGGTCTGTCGACCGAACGAGAGATGATCAAGGGTACACTAGCGATTTAAATGTTTAGTTAAGTCCATTTATGCAAGTACTTCTACCTATATGCAATAAATAAAGCGTTTAAACATACAGAATGTGTTTTCCTTGACAACAACGGTTAACGATCAGCATCAACACTTCCGTCACAAAAGGCAATAGGGGACAACAGGGTTTGCCGGAACGAGTTTTTGAACGCATCATTAGCATTAATAAAAAAGAGAGTATGCACATTTCATGTACCCAATAAATAATTTTTAACAATACATTTCATGGTAATGCAGCGAGAAACGATAAGAACACAGGTTACGTGCATGCCCACTTCTTCGTTTTATTTTGTGTGATCTTATGTAATTTCTGAACTTCGCATATTTCGTGTAAATCGAGACGGACGGCATCAGGTGACCGGCAAGGTCCATTTCTTCTTTCACTTTTTTTCTAACTTTGTGGAGTTCTGCTGTATCGCACGAAGCATGGATGTGCCTGTCGTGGGCAATCAAGAAAGCTCAAGTTCGCCTGCTCAAAGGAGCCAGATGGCCTTTATAGCACATAAGCACTAATAATAATAATAATAATAATAATAATAATAATAATAATAATAATAATAATAATAATAATAATAATAGGGGCGCGAAAACATATTTGCCATTGGCGCCGTCCTCTTTATCCAGCTACGCCACTGATCACAAGATACAGCACCAATGTGCTAGCGATGCGGCATATGACGTGACCGGTGGTGCGCCTGTTAGCGAAAGATCGGAAAGTCAAGATATTGAAATTGAATAAATTAGGTCATTACCGAATACTCGAGCCACATCACATATTGGATTTTCTTTCTTCTTTCGGATACACGGTTTTCACATCGGCTGCGAATAATCGTTTAGGCAATATTGTAATGACATTCAGAACTTTCAAATATTAGCATGCCTCTACCGAACACATGTTTTGACCAATCCTCGAACGCGCGATTGTGTTGCATGGAATACATACAAACTTACTTCACTCGAGTCGGCGCTAAGATTTCGGCACAGTGCGTTGATGCGAAAAGCATTTGTCTCTTCGGGGTCATCTAAATCAGTCAAATCGGTACGTCGATACCTCTTGCCTTTCTTAAACTTCCAAACTTTTTTGACCTAAAAAAAAAGGTAAAAAAGAGAACTGCGTCGGCCGGGAATCGAACCCGGGCCACCCGCGTGGCAGGCGAGTATTCTACCACTGAACCACCGACGCCGACTGTAGGGAGGCATTTGAAAATATGTATTTATACCATAATTAATCGACTGCACGGTGTATAATGTAATTTTGGGTAATTAACATGAATTTTAGTTGCCGCTCTTCTGCCAATATCGAACAGAAACAAACGCTACGGAACGCGCAATGTTGCGAAACAACGTTCGCGCCTGTGTCACTACCCTGGACCGCATTTCCGATATGTTACAGAGGAGAATTTCATGCCGGAGAGATCACACCGAAGGGTAGCACAACCATATTGAATAAAGAAGCGCAAAATCACTTCGTGTGACAGTGACGCCCGAACAACTGAGATGTGTGGTGCGTGTGTGCCTAGCCTAGTGGCATTTCACAATGCGACATCACGAAATGTTCAAAATGCCCGCGCCGATTTGCCAGTTGTGAAGTGGCGTCATCTGGGGTAAAAGCAATGAAGCGCTGCCCACATTTGTCCATCACACGTTCCGCCCCTCCTACTATTCTACGCTCTCATCCAGGTCATCCATCCACCCGTGTGTTGTCGAAACTTGTGGACTTGTGTGCAAATGTCGCTTTCATGTATATTGGTTGTTCCGTATGTCGGTGCTTGTATTCATTTAACGAGTGTGCTGCAACTCCCGGCAGCGCCGTATGTATGTGCGCTCTTGTAGAGGCCTTAACCTCTACCGCCGGCACTTAATCAGCCTACAAGATCGCATATCTCTCTCGTGTTCCGGTAGAGTCCTATCAGTTTCTCCTAATCTCTGCCTAACGAACTTTCTCTTCGCAGAGAGCTCGCATGCCACTGTTGTTGGCGGTGCGCAGCAGGGACGGGACTTTCTCTAAGAAGCCCGTGGAGCACCTTGCATGCTCGCTGACCGAGTAGTATAAGAGCTTCTGATTACCAAAACCGAAACGGAGAGTTTCAACCCCGCCTGCGGACTCCGTGCTCTCGTCCGTCCGTGCAGCTAACAGCTGTTGCGACCGGCTGCCGTCCGCGGGGCGGTGTGCATGTGTTCTGCGGCACCTTGACATTGTTTTCTCATTTTGGCGTGCAGCGCATGAACGCTGTGACGTTGATTGTCACCGCCGTGACAGCGGTGATACCGGTGCTTCGACTGCATCATCGGCCTAACCGGCGCTGATTGGTGGGTGTGCCCCGGCCGTACGGTCAGGTGCGTTTGACAAGGCTCCGACGATGTCTCTGTGGAACAGTCCCGGCGGGGGCCGCTCCGCGCAGAACTACGGCAGCACGCAGCAAGGATTCGGCGGCATGGATAGCCCGTCACGAGTTTCATCCGGTAGGTTGGCACGATTGTCGCGGCCACCCGTTAATCATCGAACGACGAAAGACACCTGCGACCGTGTAAATGGCATCTACTCGTATCGAACGGAGTGCGGCTGCGTTCCGTGGCGGGCGTGATCTTCGTGATAATGATGTCGATAACGTCCATTATCGTCAGTGCCATTGCCTGCCTGCCACAGTCGTTGCCGTAACGTGTTATTATCATAGCACATACTAGGATTTTGAGCGATTTCCTTTTGAATACTCCGAGGACACCACATCACACGGCGGGCCACGTTTTCACTCGCGGCCATAATGTTTATGTTTGGGTGTATTGATTTTGGTCGACACAGAAATATTCTTTCACCTTATCGTCAGTTAATCACGTGGGTTAGCGTGTGTATGTAGCAGAGGCAGCATACATCTAATCCTCGAAAGACCACTATTCGCGTATGTGATGTACAAGCAAATGAGTGTAGTATATTTCTGAAAGTAATGCAGAGATCAAGAACGATGAATCTGTAGTCAATATGAATAAAAGCTCACTACACTCGGTCTCTAGCTGAACAGTCAAGCAGATTTGGACCAGTTACTTTGTAGAAGCACAGTTATCTGTCACACCTGCAAGCTTAAACAACTTATTTTCAAATTTTAACGAGCAATGGAATGTGTAATGGTATCATCGTGACAACAGTATCGATCACTGCATTTATACTATTTGTTGACAGAGTTCAGATATTAGCCCCTCGAATTTTCATCTTTGTCTTGAGCACTGTCCATTTGGAAGCGAACATGTGCCATTCCTCTTCATTGCCAATTATCATGAAAAGAGTGACTTGCTATCATATGCAATGCTGAACTGCATATACACCATTGTTTTTTATCTTATCATTGGCTAGGAGTACTGGCAAGTTCTTGCTGATAACGGCCTTGTTACATTTAGAAGCCCTGCTGAAGGGTGACAACTCTCTCTGTACAGTGTTGGGAGGTACACCTACATATGCCTCTTAACTGATTTGATATGTGTTTCAACTTGCACCTCACGGTTGTGCCATCAGCTTTGTGATTGACGCCAAAACTCGCTGCTTCCCTTTTTTGTCCACCAGACACATCGCAACGATACCACCAGCTGTGCGACAACATCAGCTCCAACATATTTTCCATCAACAATGACAGTGAGTACAACTGAAAAAACCTTTCTTCATTATGCAAAGAAAAGAGGTGTGCAAACATGGACACAAGAGAGGAAGAGTAGACAACACAAATGCCGTAATTCGTGTTGCCTACTCTTCTCTTGTATCCACGTTTGCACAATGTACCCTTACCAACTCGCTCAGCTTCCTGTGCTTTTAAATCTGACTTGTCTTCTGGTAGTTGTTGAGCAGTGAATCCAAAGCTTCCCATAGTGTTTTGCTTATGGGAGCTTATGCATGGATGTTACATTGCATAAAAAACAGTTCCCAGCTGTTATGATTGACATTTCCGGGATACTGTTAACAGCTGCTTGTCATCATGAATAAATTGCTGAGTTCTACTAAATGTTAGTGAGCTTCTTTACTAGGGTGGCTCTTATTTAGAGCTCTCAGAGGCAGCTTTTTTTCGAATGTTTCAAGTTCAAGTGTCTAGTTCATATGTGTTTGATCATTTTGGTACTTTACAATGCAGATGGCTCATCAAAATACCTTGTCATATTTGTCATAAGAATGTAACCTGTACATGCAGAGTGCACTAGAATGTGAAGTAACTTTAATGACGAGTTCAAAATCTGCGTGTGGTGGCTGTGCACTTAGTACCGGGTTTAGATTACTTGCTCAGTCTTGCTATTGGCCTTGCTTTTGGCCTTGCTTTTGTTGTGTGTATACCTTTTTCTGGAATGTTCACTGGTATTAATAAGGTGTTACACAAACAGCATCATTACATCCACCAAAATGTCTGAATCACGAAGATGGCAATCCAGTGCCTATCACAATGTGTGCAGGCACTTGTGACTAAGAGTGTGAAATTTCCATGCTTCACTGCAGTAACGAGCAGACTCAGTGACGGTGAGAACATCAAACCACGAACTACGAGTGGCACGTGTCCTGGCTGTTTGTACCAATGCCACCAAAAACAACACACACTCATATTGCGTGCATCTGCCTGTGTTTTGCTTCTTAGAGGTGGGCAGTGACAATTAAAACAAGTTTATTTTATGTAGTGTGGTTATGGCATGAAAGGGGCAGGCCTCAAGTGTTTTTACCAGCTGTTTTCTTTATTGCAATGGAATGCTGATTGGTCAGATCGTCTAATCACAGACTGACAACACAGAAAGCAATGTGAGACATTTTTATTCAGCTTTTCCGCTGATATGGTCGTACACACCACACATGTAGCAAACAGTGGCTGACATCTGTTGGGTGTGTTTGCACCAGATTCTGTCAAGCCGCAACACATAAGTGCGACTCCATGGCGGCGGCTAGGCATAGGCTTTGTGTTCCACTGGTTCCTTTGAAGACAGCTAGCATAAACTCCTTTTACTGCGCAATAAGCAAATAATAAGGCATTTTAAATGCAGATTGTAATTTTATGCTTGAGTTATGGTATGTCCTTACAATAGCAACCCATGTACAGCAATTCAAATGACAGCATGGCTCTGTATCAAGGCCCCAGTATGTGACGTTCCAGTTCCCGTGATTGTCAAAACTCCAGTTAAAGAATACAGATTCTTAAAAATTGCTAAAGGAACACTCAATTCCTTGGCTACAATTCAAGGCATTTCCACTGCTCGAATATCCGAACACACGTTCTGACCAGTTGTCTGTCCCTTTAAAGAAGGCCTGTAGAGAACCCTGAGGTAATAAATTTGGGTTGAGGAAATTAGTGCACCCTTGTATGATGGTAGTGTGACGGTGCATGAGTTTTGCAAATAACTGCTGTAATAAGGAATTTATAAGGGTAGGGCAACCTTTTCATGTCCGCTTCTGCTGGTTTTGGCTTCTAGCTTGGGCCCCCCTCCCACTCTCTTTCGCTGCGAAGAGGGGTGGGTGTGGCCAATTGTCATGGCAGTGCCCTGTGCGATAATGTAACACAACATCAGCAAATTATAACTCAGTGTTATGCACAGCAACTGTGCTGCCAAAACTGCATCACCACAGGGCGAACGCACAGTTTCGTAGTTCTGGCAAAATGTGGTGTCGCTTTATGAGCAAAGAAAACAGGTGCTGGAGAGGAGCGCAAAAGTTTTTTTTTCAAATTGGAGCATCCAAGTGACATATGGTGCTGTGATGTGCACACATTGGAATTGCCACAGCCTTGTGTACAACTGAGCAAGCTTGGGTGAAATGTGTCAAAAAAAGAAGTCTGGGCCTGTTTACAGGGCTTTTCACGTATGCTTCAATACTGTCAATGCCATTTGTTATCGTCAGCGCACGTAACTAGGCCCAAACTTACGTTTGTGATGAATGAAACGGCCATCTTCAAAGCAGCTTCTTTTCGTTGGACATTTTGAGTGAATGTTACATGTAAAACTTACATACTGTGCATTTTTAAGTACAAGTATCTAAACAGACATTAAAATAAATGTCGTGAATGCACGCTTGTTCCAGGGAGTGGTGTACCTGTCAACCGAAAGCACCCCACAAAGCACAGACATATGTTAGGTCACCAATAGTGTGAGCAATCGCTGGTTATGGCCAAAATGCCAAGTCAGAGCCGAGGGATGTTAAAAACTAAAACAAATATATTCTTAACTTGACAGCTACATAGAGATGCACAATCTAAGTTACAACACAAGTAATGTAGATGGGCTTCATCAGAACGTGAGAACCAATCATTGACCATCCCTAAACATACAAGCACATGCATTGCAGTTCAAATATAAGCACTAAAGATTCTCTTCATATTCGGCAGTGCCTGTTCTTCAGTCAGAAGTCCTCAGCATAGCGCTTAAAACATCTTTCCAAAAAGGGTTCTTGCGGAAACATGGACACTCTTGGTACACATGGCTTGTTGTGCTTGGTCGCACTCATGCAGTCTACATCACACTTCGTTCACTGGCACTGAGTACTATCTCCAACTTCTTGAGAGCCTGATGGCTTCGCTGCTGACTTCGTCAAAAGTGCAACCCTTTTTGTACGCTTTAACTTGCGTTCTCTTGTTGTATACAACTAAAGTCTGCAGTGACGTCCCTCCCACTCCCTCATAACCCCCAGCCTCTGTTCCTCCACAAAGCCCCAAATAGTTCTTACTTCAAACATTCCATGTGAGCAAATTCAAGTGATAACTGCAGAAATCAAAGTGAATATGTTTTCACTTGTTTGTTAGAATGGAACATAGGAAAACTCATTCATTTTTGAACTGGTACTAAAATAATTCACTGCACCATTTTGAAAAGGTTTCCTGGTTGATTGCTTTTGTGACTGGCTGGTGAGGTAAAATCGACTTAAGCAGTCCGTCTGCCTTGTTGCCAACTGATGCTTTTTTAAATTTGTATCCTACTGTAGTAAAATCGTTTGCTCGTGGGCATGGCCAAAGGTTGACGATTTCCTGTTGCCTTAACGGCTGTGGTTTACGGTCTGGGGCTGATGCCCATGTCGGCGACTGCAGTTCGCAAGGTAACATTGATCAGTCGTCTCTCATTCTTCTCTTTATCTCTGTATATACGTTTTCGTGAACCTCCACCGGACTTCTATGCATGTTTTGTGTGCACTTTGGTGTGCATTGTGTGATGTGGATTGTGGCATGGTTCCTGCAGTGCACGCCGCAGACATGCCACAGTCAATTTCAGTGCTGAGCTTCCCATTCAGTGGCATGCTCCTTCATTTAAGTGGGCACCACATTGTAGTGGTTATTGTCAATTACAGAGGGGAGGAAACAAGTTTTTCTGCCTTTATTTTGTTTGGCCGATCCTCTCTGACACACCCACCCACATTGTAAAAATTGTGTTCTCATGGTGAGCGATACCTTATGTTGTTATATGCAGTGTTTCTTGAATATTGCTGATTCACAGGGCGAAGAGACTTTGCCATAGCATAGTTGCTTCATCCAGCATCGTGTGGTTTTACCACCCGCTGCAATTGCTGTTTTGAATCGGGCTAGCATTGTCATTTAGGAAGCACAATAAAGACCTAGACAAGTAAACTACAAGTGCATGTGAATGGCATGGATGGCTGATCATAGGTATCATCAATCAGAATCATATATCTTGCTTAAATGGACTCAGATAGTTAAATTTAGAACGCACCTTAATAATATTAGTGTCCAAACATGCTCATGACTATCACTTAGATTTTGGAAGTTGAATTGACTGTAAATGCGATGTTCAGTTTTCGAGCAAAGGGATCATATAGCTGCTCTTTACCTTTTTCTTAATTCTTTGCAACAGTCCTCACATCCCGCTCAAGATAGAATGGCGATTTGTATTGAGCCAAGATAAGTTGACTTATGCTGCCTCGGCAGAGCTCCCGCAGCAGAGAAAGCCCACCAGTGATGGATGGGCAAACGTTATGAGCATCCCCTTTATAACAGTTCGGTGGCCCACGGGCCACCAGACTCTATCTTTAAACTTTCCCCGACAAATGCTTGTTTTCCTGAATCAAACATATTACCATAAAAGTTGTCTCTGCACCTACCTGTTTTAGCTTTTAGCATTCTGCTGTGAAGTAACAACGCTGTTTGAACTATCTCGCATTTCTGTGACGGGTCTGGTGTATCAGCACCATGGCGCGGGAGTTCCACTAAAGCAACCACGCTTTCCCCATGCATTTGCACCTAGAAAGCGCGAACCAGGTGCTGACGAAAGAGGCATGTAACACACATGCACAGAGCCTTTTTGTCTGTATCACTTTTGAAGTGTCCCATATTTATGGATTACTAATGTCTCCAAATGTCCACTCTGATAACATTTGCAGCTGTAATACAAATGCCAGCAGTGATGCCTTTTTTTCCTTCATTGCAGCTGCAACTCTCGAACGGGCATCAAGGCAGCTGGGTACACAGGCAGACACTGATGCGTTCAGGGAAAAGCTGTAAGTTGGAAGTTTTGATTGCTAGTAATTGCTTTGATTGACATCATCAGTTTCAAGGGAAGACAGCATTTAGGAAAATTCACTTGCAGTTGCGCCTCTAATTATCAACTAGTGCGCCATTTAGCACGACTATGAATGTATGCGAAGAACATTTTATGAAGGTGCACCTTCTGCCTCTGGCTAACTTAGCATGCGACATGAAAATAGCACAGACTAAAAGGAGACCACAGCCTTTCCTGCATTACAACAGCAGCTGGCCTTTTTACCTGAGGGGATTTCATAAGCTGTACCCTTGTTGCACAGGCATTTTGAAGGCCCCTACGTCAGTAGTCTGTAGGAACAAAGCCGACGTAGGCGTGGGCAGTTCGAAAGGCTGCAGAGCGAGCAGTCTGTTTTAGCCAGTGCATTTGCATGGCAGGCTGTCACAGTGTCAAATTAGTTGTAGTGGCAGTTGCAGTCCACAGCATGTTTAACCTGACATACGATTGCGATGTACTTGAAGATTCAAACAGAATGACAGGGAACCAATATTCACGTTCTAAAAAAGCATTTTATTGTGCCATAAACACACATACGTGTACGGAATTGAGAAAAAGCAAAGTAGCAGTACAGTGATAAGCTTTGATGTTGCAAGAGCGCTGAAAGCATTCCACACAATATGCGGCAGCAACATTACCCCAAGTGAAGATACTGCAATGCATTATAACTCCTACAGCAGTGTAACCAGTTTTGAAGTCAATTAAGGTGACCTTTTTTCAAGAATGGTCATTCATTATTTAGAGCAGTGACTCTCCAAGAGCTCGTACAATTAATCAAAGAAAAGATTTCAGCAGCTCAAGAGTTTGCCACATATTGTAGTCCCTTAAAATCTAGAAAAGCTGTCATATAGAGCCCTTTAATCAAAACGTGCTGGAAAACGCCCATATGACATGGGTATATCTAATCCGTGTGCTGTGAAGTGGATACAAGGGGCTTGCTCAACATTGTCAAACAGGTCATGGTGCCAACCCCTTGATAGAAGTGAACAGTGTGTCTTTCTATGATGGCGAGTCCTGTGATGAAGCCTTTGCTCCTTTATTTCTCTTTCTCTTTCTCCATGTTATAAATG
The DNA here is from genome assembly GCA_013339685.2 of Hyalomma asiaticum. NCBI lineage: Eukaryota > Metazoa > Arthropoda > Arachnida > Ixodida > Ixodidae > Hyalomma > Hyalomma asiaticum. Next base: position 83,744,885 of record CM023483.1, read on the forward strand.
CCGAGAATGCACAAGCAGAAATTTACAGGAGGGTTGTTCAACCAGTTTTGCATGGTAGGGGAGCTTGTGCCACAGTATGCATAGCGTAACTCGGCTACGGAATCTGTGTCAGGGCCCCAAATTTCTATTTACAGATACAGTGAGCTTAAAGTTAGAACATCAGTCGCTTTAAAATGAAGTTACCTTGCATAGATATCATCCTATTACAAAATGCTTTCTCTGTGCAGTTTCCTTTTGCAGGCTTTGTTTGTCATGTGACCGACTAGGTGTTTGTACAGCTGTGGTGGTAAGGAAAGGCCAACAACACAGCTTGCAGGGGAGTCAAACGTGGCTTTATAAGCAGGGCGTCAGTGAGGACACGCAGCTGGCATCTGTGGTTTTCACTGTGAACAGACAGCTAAAAGGCCCCTAGTGCTTTCATACAGAGCAAGAATGCACACAAGTTTGCAGCTTTTGACGTGTCGGTTGCTCAGCTGTGATACATCTACGGCACGGTTTGCTTAGGCATTGGTGTCAAGTGCCCTTAAAGAACAGTGAATGCTCCTTTTAACATATGTCACTGCTTTCTGTTTACTTTATTTCAGTGTCATCATTAGACGTGATTGAGTCATTGAAAGCACCGTGTAGCACCACTTGTGTGCAAACACCAGCTAGATCAATGTATAAGTTAATTGGAGGGCTCCTCACCGGGCGCACGGCAAATTTTAGCCATCCACTGGAGGTGCTAAGCCCCCCCGTAGGGAGCATTCTACTGCAAAGATTTTTCAAATTGGTTCATTATTAGCCGAGATGAGAATGCTTGAAGCAGTGCGAAACCAGGATTTCAGGAGGTGAGGGTCACTGCCAGTATGACACACTCACTACCTGCCATTGCTGCAGGATGAAGCAGGCACGTAGGCAAGGGGGGGCCCAGGGGGGCCCGCCACCCCCCCCCCCCCGAAATTCGTCAAGTCAGGCATCAATGCAGGGGTATATAGGCACAAGTACAAGTAGTGCCGTGCGCATTTAAACAAATGAAAAACAAACGATACTCAAGGAACTCACTAAGAACAGCTACCCAAGGACCTTTATTCCGAAAGCACTTCAATTCCAAAAGCACCGCTATGCTTGCCGAGAATTCAGCGTCCTCCGGCTCCTGAATCAACACCACAACAGATACACCACACTCTCCCATATGTCCGAGGCGTTAGCGAAACTATCGCTCGTATTCTCGGAAAAGAAGGCATCCGATTGACTCACAAGCCCACGAGCACATGTTCTCTACATATTGCCGAGGGCCATTCACCGAAAGAGAGAGCCCAAGCCACTGTATACAAATATGTGATGCTAGCTACATCGGCGAAACGAAAAACCTCAAAGAAACATTTCGACAGCACAAGAATGGCCTCTGCAATTTTGCAACAGATCGCAAGCCGATAGCCAAACATTCCCAAGATAGAGACCGCCGCATCAGTCTTCCTGACACAACGGTCATACCAACTGAAACCAATTATCGGAAACAGTTACTGCTTTGTGACTGCGGAAAAAGGCAGAAAACTTCGCAACGCAGACATTTTAATATATGTAAGACAAGCTTGTTGGAAACGAAATTACCAGAACGAACAAAATGTTGCCATACGTATGGCTTCGAAACCAAAGAAAACGACGTGATCTGTCAATACTCCGCGCTACTTTTCTTCGTCGCATCAGTTATGTTTAGGAAGGTGGTTCGTTGGTTGTGTCGGGTTTTTTGGAGCAAAAGTGACCATGTCTATATTGCCCCAAACGAGGATTCCATCTACACTCTTAGCACGGTAACCTTTAGTTTATCTTATAGGTACACAAAAATGTGAAAATATGCTCCTTTATAAAGGTTAAAAGCGCTTTAACCTTTATAAAGGAGCATATTTTCACATTTTTGTGTACCTATAAAACAAAGTAAACGTTACCGTGCTAAGAGTGTACGGTCAGGGCGCTCGGTAGTTGGATTGCCTCAAGGAACAGTGAAAAGAATGACAGGACATGCAGAAAAGGATAGCGTTGACTCCATCGGTGGATTCCCTGAGAAAATGTCTTTCTTAATGAGAGGAGCGGTGTCTTTGTTGCTGCACAGCAAGCAGGCGGTATAATGCGGGCATCATTTATACAGTCGCGTAGTGGCGGCAACTTAGGGAACATTCAGGTGCTTTCTTTAACTGACAGCTGCGCGGCGTGGGAGAACGCATGTGCATGGCTTGGCTTTGCCGCAGACGCAGATTTTTTCCACGAACGGACGGCGGAAGCTAACCGAAGGCTTGGAAAAGGGGGCTTCTGTATGGAATGCTATGACAACCCATTAACCCGTTCAATCCCCCTGGCACCTTTGCGAAACCCACCACCCTTTTTCCGCCGCCTGTGTCATGGGGGCAGGCGCCCGTGGCGGAAGGAGTAACCAAGGTAAACAAACAGGGTAAACTGCGCTTGTAGTTCTGCGGAAGGGTACTACAGGCGAGCCGCGTTCATTCCATAGATAGATGACCTGAAAGCTTCCCTCCAAACGGCGCTTTGCAAACCATTGGAAAACACTGCAAAGTTTGCCATTCGTGTTGCCAAAGCACGCCTGCAAGGGCAAATTTGAATCTGTTCAGCCGCCCTTCGATTTTTACCTCAGTGATATGACAACAGCACATATCGTTACGCTAAAAGATGAATGGGAAATCTGGAAAACTAAATGGCAAGCCATGCAAGAGGAGGAACTTCCCCGCTCTGCGACAGACACTTTAACTGAATGCGACAAAGCCCTCTCGCCTAACGTTCACACAATCAAGATATTGGCGACAATCCCAGTGAGTAAGCTGCTGCAGAACGCAGCTTCTCGATAATGAAAAGAGTAAAAACATATTTGAGGCACCGAACGGCTGAAGAGCGGCTTAATGGCCTGGCTGTGTCCATTCACCGGATGCAAGTCAGTGTCGACGAAATTATCACTGTGTTTATAGAGAAACCGTGACGCATGAAAATTGCAGCGTGAACCACTCTTTTCGGCCAAGCTGCTTGCTCGTTTTCTTTTCTTTTGCATTGGCTTTTGCTATATTGTAAAACCACTCGCAATGTCATTCTTTAATATTGCTTCCTAAAAAGACTTTTAGCTTTCTGCATCTTTTGTGTCATGAAAGCATCCGTGTTTTGGCTCTTAATGGTTCAATAAAGTTGTTTTCGCGAATATGTCTGTTTTCTTTTTTCTTTTAAGAATTGCTGTCATAAAGTGACTCACGTTTTTCTCGAAGGCCTGTAGTTCAGACAAAGTGTGAGAAATTTGGTAGAGAAAGCGTCCGACGAATATTTTCTTTTATTTCCTGAACATCCGAAAGTGAGCGCGCGATTCCTTTGCATTGCTTTTTTTTTTCTTTTTCTTGCCCTCGTTCTGTCACTGGCTCTGTATGGCCCTTCTTCGTCCAGATTACTTGGTTACAAAGTATTCTTTCTCGTGCACATGCACTAGCTTTACTACAGAGTCAAAAAGCTTGCTTTCCATCTTGGATGAACTCGCTTCTTTGGCTGCATTCCACTATGTTCTCTTTCTCGTCTAATCATTAAGCGCCTTCTATATTCCCGGGCAAGTTTTTTGAAGCATTGTATAATAATGACCATGCTGTTATTGATGCTTTTGTCCCCCCTTTATGTAATACCCTGAGAAGGGCCTTTAAGAGTGAATAAATGATGATGATGATGAAGAAGCTTTTGGGCCCACCCCGAAAAAAAATCCTGGCTACGTGCCTGGGATGAAGTGTACACTGTTGTGCTTGTAGCTGGTCGTCCTTCAGAGGAGGCAGCTGCCTGGTGCATTGCCTTCTGATTGGTTTGCGCAGGTTGCTGCGTGCTCTCGTCAAGTGTTGCATGTTACCGTCCATACTTGTGTTGTATACTGTCTGTACGAACTGTATAGTACGCAGGGTCATCCTCCTCATCTTGGATCTTAATGCTTGTGAGAACAACTTTGGCTAGCATTAAGTTGCATCCTACTGAGTCAGCAGCTTGCATAACATACAAGAACATTCTGTGTTATTCTCTTTTGTAATTCATATATTTATTCATTTGCCACTTCATGTGAAAACTATACACCAAGATCATTCCTAAAGAAAAGAAATCTAGCTTCTGTCCTTGCCATGTTTTAGGACAGTAAGTAACGTGACATTCATTACAGAAGGTTCGAGACCTTTATAGCAGTCGCCATCGCCCTGTTTTAAAGGACATGTTTATGATCTATATCTGCCATCCACCACTCTGTAAGCTAACCTTGAGTGTTATGAAGGCGAAAACAGGCATTCATCCATTTGTAGCACAGAGCTGTGTATGTGAGCAACATCTTGGATGTTTGCGGCTAATGGCTGGTGCTGGGAAATACACCAAGGAAGGAAGGAGCTGTAAAGGCGTTGTGATGCTGTAGCACCTTGAGAATTCTAGCACACCCTGTTTTCCTTGACAAGTTTTTTGCCAACCTGTGCAGTCACACGACACAGCAGAATGCCAACCTGACGATCAAGAGCACCACAACCGCACTACAAGACCTCGCAACGCTGGTGGCTCAGGGAGACAAGGTGGGAAAGCCACTGTTTTTTCTTCAGAGAGGGGTACAGGAGAGAAAATGAGTTTCATATATCGTAGCAAAGTGCTTTTCTAGCGTACAGAAAAATGCCACTCTTGATGCCAGAAAAGGCATAGCCAGAAAAGGATGCAGATATAAAACAGAGGCAGCACTGTCACATTCCAGTTTTCGCACCAGTTAACTGTGGCATTACAGACTGACCGTGTCTTTTTTTTTTTTTAGGGGCGAAGCTCCTTAGGGTGTGGGTCGTTCCCTCCTCTGTAGTAGTAGTAGTAGTATGTATGTAGCCACCTTGCGCCGCCGGGGGCTCGCGCTCGAGAGCTCGCGCGCCGGGAGGCTCGCACTTGCCCTCGGCGCGTGCCTCCCGGCGCGCGAGCTCTCTCGCTCTTCCATCTGCTGTCTTGTGAGAGACAGAGAGAGAGAGCGAAAGGCACGCGTTGACTATGGAAACGCTCTTTCTTTGACGAACGCTCTACGAGCTCGCGAAGAAGGAGAACACGCCCTCACCCGCGAGAGACAACGTGGGCGCAGGCAGCGTCTTCTAGCGAGTTTCTTGATTGAAAAATACCGACTGCTCGCGCTGGAGAACCGTTCACTGGCCACCCATATATATATATATATATATATATATATATATAGGCACTGGATCTTGACTTGCAATGAAGTGCCGGTGGGAGATTTCACTTGTGCGTAGTTGAACCATAAGGATCCGTAGCGTGCGCGTTAACTAAATTAATCCGGAACTCGGCATGATCTACGAGGAACCTCCGGAGCTTCGCCCACTCATCATCATTCACTCCATGGATATGCTGTGGATTTTTTTTTATCATATTTAAATGTGGGAACATGTGAATGTAGGCTATGTGAGAGCCGGCTATCCCATTGACTGTGTCTTGTTCAGGCCCAGTCAGCTGTCTTTAGTAAAGTTGGCTGCATTTCATTTTGTAAGTGCAGAAGGCTGAATTTGGATAGCTTTGAGAACTTTCGGGAGAAAATAGTTTCAGTGCAATGCCACAGGTGAACTTGGCAAACATGTTGAAATTTCGTCTGCTGTCATAATTAGGCAAAAAAAGGGAGCTTCCAATGCAAACGAAGAACACTGGGCACATCTGCCACTTTTTGTTGGGCGCAGTCACGGAATCGTCTGCTAGCACCTCCGTTCAAACGTTTTTGTTTGCTTAGGAAGGAGCACTTTTCACAAAACCTTCACTCTCGTGTTCTGGGGTTCATACTGCAAGCGATAATTATCTAGCCAGGTGTTCTCATTGCAACATTGCTTATTTATTTACTCGCTTATTTGCCTATACGTGCCCATGCATTCGATGCGAGTGTTTTGGGTTGCGAACATTGCTATATGTAGTATGCATTTTTACTGCACACAATAGTATATATTTCTTTAATATTGTGCCATTGGCTTTTACACTCTATTGAGATAATATTTTATTACTAGCCCCGCTACGGTGACTTAGTGGCTATGGTGCTCAGCTGCTGATCTGAAGGTCACGAGATCGAATCCCAACCGTGGCCGCTACATTTCAGTGAAGGAAAAATGTTGGGGCCTCTGTACTGTGCATTGTCAGTGCATGTTAAAGAACCCCAGGAGGTCAAAATTTCTGGAGCCCTCCACTACGGCGTTTCCCTTAATCATGCCATGGTTTTGGGACGTAAAACCCCAGAAATCAATCATTGTATTATTATTTGCTATTGCAACCAACATACAAGATTGGCAGATAGCAAAAAGAGAGGGACGATAATCCAGCGAACAGGCAGCTAGCTACAATATGCTAGCTACGACTAGTGCATGCATGTTGATCTGAGCAAAAATAAAAAGCAAAGCTAAACACGGGCCTCAGTAGAGTAAATATACAATGTCGGCACAATTACTTCGCGCTGTGAAATTTGCTTGGAGGCCTGTTGTGATCTTTACTTCGAGTCGTGTTGTGTTACTTGAGATTGGTGTATTTGTTACATCACAGATGTACAAATTTGCATGCAGTGCTTATAAGCTGATGTTTAAAGAAGCGCATATCGCATGATGCAACTTGGCAGAGATACGCATCGCACGTGCACTGCTTTGAAATAATTAAAGCAAGGTGTGCATCAAATGTGAGACAGGTTCTTAAGATAATGCTCGTTTTGGGGCCATACACGTGTGCTGGTATACTGTGCTCGCAAACCACAGCTTTCATTTGTAAACGGCAACACGGAAAGGTCGATCAGTCATGGTCCCTGTCACATGCATGACGTCTGTCTGTTGGAGATCCGTAAAAATGGGCATGTTGAAAATGTGTTGCTGGCGATTCACGAAGTCTAGTATTTGTCATAGGGAGGGCAAGTCAAGTGCACTGGAACGTGGGAAACTAAGCTAGTCAATGCTTTTATGCATGCCAATGACAGATCACAAAAGAACACGATGCCAATCGTGTCGACAAACCCAAGTTCCAGTGCACCAAAATTTCTTTTTCATCACTCAAGTAAGCAAGGCATTTGATTAGAAGCAGTTTTTTTGTTCGCAGTATTAGGTCGCTTTGATGAGGCTGCACTAGCTGCACATGTTTGTGGAGTACAGCACTATTGTGTACGTTTTGTGAGAGCAGCATGTGCGCTCTGCCTCTTTGTTTTGCAAAAGCGCAGGCCTCTAGTTCTTGACAAGTTCACGTCTGCACTGCTCTTACTTCGGAGCAAGTACTGACTGATTCACATGTGCACGTGAACTCTATTCATTTTGACCACAACCATGCGGCGATTGTGTTGGAACCGGTCTAGTCGACTGGCCGGAGGGGAAAGTTATGGAACTAGTACAGATAGTGCAGTCCCAATCAAAGAGATTGATTGTCATGGCTCTCCCGTTGCATGCACAGCAGTGTGCAGCAGTAGAAAGGCATCACAGAATGATGGCAGGAAAGTGGCACCGAGCAGCTGGTGTATCAAAATGCGATTATAGTTTTTTTTCTTTTCACACCCACAAAGAGATGGCGGATGTCAAGTAACTGCAGAATTGTTACCAGATGGTGATCTAGACTATGAAACAGCTTGGTGGCACTAGCCGCCACCCAGATTCGCAGAAAATACTTTTGACACCCATCCATCTGGCTGTCATTTATTATGCTTCAAACTAATACATAAATAATTTTATTGTTTGTACGTGAAAAACCTGTGTCAACATGTGACCACAACTTGCTAATTAAGATCTGAAGAACTGTAAGTGAATCTGCAAGTGCTACAGCCCTTGGATATCATTGTGTTGTCTGTTGTGCTCTTTTCCAGCAACAAAAATTGCAGTCGAGCCGGCTTCGCAATGAATTCCAGGAGGTTGTCAAGCGTTACAGCAACCTGCAGAAGGTATGTGCTTGCTGATGCCTACTTAGGGAAATGTGTGCTAAATTTCCCTACCTCACGTTTCGCTGGCAGCACTCTGTGGGAGCGAGGTTGTCGCAACAGCTGCATGCGTGCCATTCACGACGATATCACTTCTCTCTGCATCATTGATGGGTAGGCGCAGGAGTGGATCCGCCCCGGCTCGCGCTAAAATTCGATATTTGGGGTGTGATTACGAGGTTGTGGGTAGGAGTGAATTCATTATATAAAGGGTGTCTCCCGCTGCCACTTCATTGTGCACAGTTTACAAATGCACGTTCTTCTATGGAGTTGCAGTGAGCAATCTAAAAACTTTGTAATATTGAGGAATTAGTTATATTGAGGTTTGTTATAGCCAGGTTTAATAGTAGTTATTCTATTGCATGATGTTCTTGTGTCCTTTAACCTGGCTTTGCCGTAGGACACAAGCCTCTGAAGTCATTGTGTGCTTGCCACAGTTCTGCCAATGACACCAGTATTCTGATTATATCCAAACTACCAGTATTCTGTGATGAAATCCAAACTAGAAGAGAAGCTCAGGGGAAGATGGAGGCTTGAATCGATAACCAGATTGCTAAAAACGATTGAGAACAGGGAATGTTGCAAGAGCCAACATTTCGACAAGTGGACTTGTCTTCATATGGTCGCTGTCCTGACGAAGTCAAGTCCACTTGTTGAAACATTGGCTCCTGTGGCATTCCCTGTTCTCAATAGTTTTTAGCGATCTCTTCAGTGTTCTGATGGCAGCACTACCTGGTGGTGATAATACAGCAGACCAGCATGAACAGTCCTCTCTCTTTTGGTTTGGGGTGTCATGCATGGTTGACTCTCACATGCAGGGCGAGAGGGCTTCGCTGGGATGGTCCCTCGGACGCTATCCCGTTCCCCTTATGCACCTCCATTCATAAGACACAACTCACGGCCAATGTAGGCCTAGTTTTCTGGCGTGGATGAACTTTTCGAGTTTGGTACCTTGTTGCTATGGGGGAGTAGAGCATCATCGATTGCACATTGTGTGTTAAATCAGCATACTATGGGGCTGACACCCTGGCTTTTTGAACATACTGTTTTTGAACGTACGTGTTGGGGGAGGAAGGGAAAGGGTTAGTTCCTACGCTCACGTATTCCAATCATGGTCAGAGTCATTTTCTAACCAAAAACTCTTGTTCAAAGGATACATTTAATACGTTGATCTGTTTAAATGTCTTCGTGCCTCCACGTTTGAGCGAAGGTGCACAAGCATCACGAGTCATTGAAAAAAAATTACAGCCTGTTTGCAAGAATGCTGCTGCGTATAAGCAGATACTTTTTCCAACCAAATGAGTAACTTGTATTGCCACACCATTATTTCTATTCAGTGCTTGTCCCTGCTTTCCTTTATTTTGTTTCTGCCTTTATCTTTACACGGCGGAAGCTGTTATGAAGGAGACATTCCACGGTTTTACTTGTGTCATTTCAGGGGATGGTAGCACACAAGCAATGTGCCGGCTACTTCTTGACTCTTGAATGGGTGAAACGTTCGACATACATGGCTCTGTATGAGAAACCAACAAACATTATTGCAATAACAGTGGCTATACCAGAGCAAAGAAATACATGGTCCATGCGGACAAATTCAAGAACATAGCGATACTTTACTGCATGGGTTCTTAAAGTGGGTTCTGTGGGCTTCTCTTCGGGGTTCCGCGACCCATGGATGTATTTCCCCAGTTCCAGGTTTGCCTAGTGTCTAAGACAGTGGACAAAAGGTACATGTTCTAAACGCCCTTCACTGCATGCCTGAGTGTAAAGAAAAGCTCACCTGAGGCTGGCCTTCAGTGTGACAGAGCCACACAATAATTTGTTGCTGCAGGAAATGTGACCTTCGCTGCATACTTCAAGTGTTTGTATACTCTACTGAAATAAATTGCTTTTTTTTATAACCTTGCTTTTTTTGGACTCACCGCTACATATATGTAGCACAAATTAGTGGGAAATGTCATGCTTGAAGGGGGAAAACTGGGTTTCTTCGAACACATTGGAGCATGGGCAGGGTTCCTTGGGACGAAGTTGCTTAAAGTACCATGCTCTAGTGGAAAGTTTCTAATATAGATAGACATAATGTTGGCAAGCAAGGGGGCTACTAGTCAGCAGTTGCACATGCATCGTCTAGGTGAATCACTAGGTATAGACAAATAAACGCCTTGCCACGGTGGTTTAAGGACTATGGTACTCGGCTACTGATCTGAGGGTCACGGGACTGCGTCCCGGTCACGGAGGCTGCATTTCGATGGAGGCGAATGTTGAGGCCCGTGTGCTGTGGTGCGATGTCGGTGCACATTAAAGAACCCCAGGTGGTCGAAATTTCCGGAGCCCTCCACTATGGCGTCTCTCATAATCATAGGTGGTTTTGGGACGTAAAACACCACAAATCAATCATCCATCAATCAGTCCTAAAAATAACCAGAACCTGATCAACAGTCCATGCATTTGTACATCAAAGCGAAATAAGAGGAACAGTAAATGATCTAATAATGGCATCAATGCTTTCTTCAAGAAAGGTTTTGAGTGCTCTTAAAGCATACTTCTGCAGGGCAGCTCTTGTCAGACATGGGTTCAAAGGTTTTCTTAAATTAAATGGTGCATGGTCAAATGTCATCAGAGCCGTCTTGGTGTGCCTTGATGTGGGCAATCTAGAAGGAGATGCTTTCCGTCTTCATCATCAATTCACAATCGCATTTGCGAATTTCAGCCAAGCTAATTATTTCTAAAAAATATTTTTTGTATGTGTTCATGTGAGTCCACTAAAAGTGCTCAAAGAGCCGGATCCATATATAAATCTAATCCGTAATATGCTTAAGATTCATTTGTGTTGCTAATAAAGCAATATCTGTTTTGTCTATGGACACGATGTCTGTTGCGTCTGTGGTGTCTAGTATACTGTACTTAATAGGAAATTCACCAGAATATCCACACTCTGTCAGTATAATGCTTTGTTGTTGACCTCCAATCAAGCAGGATGTGCACAGGTCCTTGAAATCCTTGAATACCCTCGAATTTTAAAAGTCTGTTTTCAAGACCCTTAAACACAGTGAATGTCTCACCAATCCTTGAAAAACCTACAACTTGTGGAATACAGTACACTAAATTTTAATTTGTATTTTTCATCATAAAGATGGTATTTGTTGGTGAACTTTTTTTTTACTTCTGAATAGAACTGTTTTTTTGTTCTGCATGATAGTGCCATTCTGTGTGATATGAACAAAATTGCGTTAAGACATTTGGTAAAGCTATCTTTATGAATTTTTCTGTGCAGTACAATCAGTATTGCATTACAGTGCTTCTTTTTGTTCAGTTAATATGCCAGGACTTCGGAGAGGATTGCCTAAACTTCTTACAATGCAAAAGAAAAAAGAAGTGCAGGTCTCGGTAGGTGGCCTTGAAAATTCTCCAATATGTGTTTGAAAGTCCTTGGAAACCCGCGAATTGTTTTCTTGGGAAGCTGTGCAAACCGTGTCAAGGAGCAGCCTGTCACTAAGTGAAAATTTAATGAAAGGCTTGCTGATCATCACAGCGACAAACTCACACTCGGGTCTTTTTCTCCCGCATGCCTTGTTCTGGTAGTCCGTGGCTACCCGACAGAAGTACACAATGTATGCACGACCGAGCGCTGCAGCCAAGCCCTCCGGTGGCGGAGGCTCACAGACTGGTGGCTGGTTCGACAGCCAGCAACCGCAGTCAGAGGAAACGGCGGCATTGCTCGATGATCCAGGCAGTCCCCAGTCACCCACACAGCAGCAGCAGCAGCAACACTTAAGGCAGAACATGGATTACGAGCAGGTGTGTGTGGCTTTCGGTATAGCTGTGTCACATCACCATCCATTGTAGCTCAGTGGGTGTCATTGTGCACAGGACGGCATGGGCCGTCAAGTGTTCAAAATACTTGAAGTTTAAATGTAAGTTAATGAGGCCTTTCGATTTCTTGGGATCACTTTCTTTTTTTAAAAACTCTTTGAGTTACTAGGTCATTGTAGAGTAGAAGTGTGTGAATCTTCAAGTTTCAAATTCAGATTGAATAATGCCTGCTCAAATAACTTTATTGAACTTCCATATACCTACTATTTGTACTTACAAATAATTCAACACGATGAATATCGAGAATGTGGTAAATATTGCAGCTGGATCAGGTTGGTTAAAATATACCCTAATATGACATCAAAGAAAAATTCTGAGCCCCGCCACGGTGGTATAGTGGCTATGGTATTCGGCTGCAGATCCGTGGGTCACAGGATCGAATCCTGGCCGCGGCGGCTGCATTTCGATTTAGGCAAAATGTTGAGACCCATGTAATATGCAATGTCAATGCACGTAAAGAACCCCAGATGATAAAAATTTCCAGAGCCCTCCACTACGGCGTTTCTCATAAGTACAATTGGTCTTGGGACATAAAACCCCAAAAAGTAAAGAAAAATCGAAGAAAAATCTGAGTATATATGCAAGCACATTCCATTATGGAAATAACCCAGCCCACATACTGCTGGCTTTGAAGTGCATCCTCATTGTTCCCGCTTCCAGAGACACTGCTTGCGTGACCATTCTGCATGTCATCAGCAAGTACTGATGGTACAGTTCGGTCACGTATGCTGTAAGCTTCGACAAGCACGTAGACTTCGGCCCGAGAAAGCATAGGTGTGTGGCCGGACTTGTCATCACGTGCAAAAATTTGGTCATGCTGCAGTTGCGCGGTGGCCACACAACGGAGTGCACCGACCATTCAGAAGCATGCTTATTACACCCTGCAGCACTGTTGTTAGCCGTTTTGCATGGAGAGTAGCAGCGTTTTTAAATGCTGCTGTAAATAGGCACAAAAGTAATGCTGTCTTGTAGCACTCATAACAACGACAATGCTCAAGCACGACAGAGCAGCACATGGATGGAGAAAAAAGAAACACATCAAAGCACCAGAACATCAGCCATAAAGATGAGTTCTGGCAAATACCGGTACCTCACAAAACTGGTAGTCACCATTTATATGGTCACCATGAAGGGTGCCACTGCCGATCAGAACAGCAGATATTCCATCTACTGTTGCCACTCCCATAAAAGCCGTACATACAGTTTTAGAATTCAGTGGTGCACACTGTAAAAAGTTGGCAAAAAGTGAACAACTTCTGGACAAGTGTGTGGAATAACCATATGCCGTGGGTGTCTACAGAAAACAAATGTAAAGTTGCAGTATGCTCTACCATCCCTAATTTCACTTTTGTGTTGCTGTGACTGACTGACAGAGTTGGCTACCCTCCTGCTCCTTTCCCCTCTTTATTTTCGTCCTTGGATTCTCAAGTTTGAATAAAATAGGTCTATTTGAAATGTTGTAAATGCAGAGGCTGCTACTAATAGTAAGCTCGGTTAAATCCGACAGCGTGTTAGCGACATTTGCTTGCAGCTATTATGCTGTAGTGTTGCAGCTGGAAATCAACTTTCGTATTCATTTGACTCAAATTATTGCTATACAAAATGAACATTCTGAACCCTGTGTTTTCTTGCATTGGCAACCTTTTTAAATCTACAAGCAGGCATTTTCAGTGTTCTTTGGTATTCGATGTCATTGGTATTCAAAAATTGGTTCAATATTTTGCCTGCCATGGTGATCTAGTGGCTGTGGCACTCAGCTGTTGATCCGAAGGTCAGCAGCTGCATTTCGACAGGGGCAAAATATTGAGGCCTCTGTACTGTGCGATGTCAGTGCACATTAAAGAACCTCAGGTGGTCAACATTTCCAAAGCCCTCTGCTATGGTATCTGTCATAATCATATTGTGGTTTTGGGACGTTAAACCCCACAAATCAAATCAGTTGATTCAACACTAGAACTTTTCATTACAATTTAGTACTATTTGATTTAAGATTTAATTTCACGATTTCCATACCTCCAACTTATATGTCTACAATAAATTCCTCTGGTAACGTCTTTGGTCAAAAGTGGGCTGCCAAGATGTGGATGTTTAGTGCATAAAAAAGGCAGATATTCATGCATCAAAAAGTTTTGTAGTGGCATTCATTGTATTGTAGTTGATTGTAATTGTGGGCATAATGTTAATTACTTGTTTCGATGGAACACTGCGTCACGCCGCAGACTTTTTCCTCCCTGCATGACATGTATTGAGCTTACTCCCGGGCTGTGCATTGCTTTGCTGGTTTGCAGGCAATGCTGGTGGAGCGGGAGCAGCGCATTCGGCGGATCGAAGCAGACATGCTGGACTGCAACCAGATCTTCAAGGACCTGGCAAACATAGTGCACGAACAAGGGGACGTCATTGGTAAGTATGGAATTCCCTGCACTTTCATTTATCTTGTCTGTGTACAGCTGGGTACAGGATGTCATGGGCCACAAGCGTTTAGAGTACTGTAGAGACCCACATGTAGCTCGGACCCTCATATGTATTGTGCAGGGATAGGAAACATGAAAAAAAAAAGTTTTCACCCGAATATAGTCCAAGGCAAACAAAGACTGAATACATTTATTTGCACACATTCGTTGTCATCTAAAGCACTTTCTTCCAACATTCCCTTGTCGGAAATGTCCTCCCACAGCACGTCATCTTCACTGCCCTCAAGGGCTTTCAATAGTGAGCACTTTTTGAAGGCATTACTTATGAGCACTTCAGGAATGCAGGCCCGAGCCTCGGCGATCCATTTGCAGAGCATCGCTGGAGAGGCCCTTTTCAGCAGTCCAGCAGAAGTCACTTCCGGCTCTCCAGACCTCATCCATTTCATATAGGGGCACTTGATGTGGTTCTTAAGTGGTTTATTCAGGCACATATCAAGTGAATGCAGCTGCGATGTCATCCCTCCTGGGATGATGACAAGCTCAGTGCTGGAGTCGTGCAGCAGTTGCTTCGCAAAGTCTGCCAGGTGACACTGAAAGGCGTCGAGCATGAGTAGTATTGATGGTAGCCCCAACAGTGCTCTCTTCTTACTTCTCTCCTTTTGGCTGAGTCTTCCGTTTGGAAACCACGTGGGGTGGTAACTTGTGACCGTCTGCAATGCAGGATAACACTAGTGATCCGCGTTGTCTCATTTCCAATTGATCTCACGGTGACTTGCCTGGGGCCTTTTTGATGGACTGTCAGAGCCGAGGGCATATCGAGGTGTACCGTGACGTCTTTACTGAGGTCACTGGCCTTGGCAGTGCTAGCCTCTGTAATAGTGCGCCGGCGACTCGTGTGTGCACCGCCAGATGCCGCGACGATACCGTTGGCTGCCGTTCAGTGCTCGTGACGTCACGTGGGTTCCGCTTCGTAGCGCCCATCGCATGTCCCGTGTGAAGGACGGTTGAAAACGCTTCGAGTCGAGTGGCGTCGATATCTCACGATGTTCGTATTTAAAGCTTTGTAGTAAATTACACGCTTAACGCAGAGTGCTGATATTGTTACGCTAATGATCAGACGGACTCAGGCTATTGGTGCAACGCATTTGTAGAAAATCACGAAAACTGTTTCAGGGTCCCTTTAAAGACAGCCAAATACTGTTTTCATGGTCCTTACATGGCCTAAAGGTGCGGCCGCCACGATGCGTGTTAAGTGACTGTTGCTTGTAGAACTAACGCAAAAGCGCGCAGAGTGATGATGATGATAGCTGCGCAGTGCCGAAACCAAAACCAAATTTGGGCTGAAAATTCTTGCGATCCGCATACAGTGCGGGGCAGAAATTTAGCACCATAAAATTCAGAAAGAAACATCGGACTATACGCGGGTTTTTACAGTATGTTGTAAGGGACGCCAGATTTAGAGTTGCAGAAACTATTTTACAATCAAACAGTACTGTCATTTGTAATTTTCTGCATTTTGGAGCATTGCGTCTTCCTTGCTTGTCATAATTATTACATATTTCTTAATTTTCACATTGTAACACATTGTTACAATAGAACAAAAGCTTTTAGAGACTGGTTGGTGCAAGGGAAAGGCTTGCTTCTCTGCCCTTGCTGGTGCCGGGTTTCTATTTTAGTTTCCAGCAAGCCTACCATTGAATTCTTAAATAGTGTCTTTAATCTGTGTTTCTCCACACGCACAGTAGTGTTCGTATTCTCTCCACTGTCAAAAAAGAACTGGTCAAGCTGAGAAAGGGGTGGAAAAGACGACTATACTAAATGCATCACTGACTCGTTTGGCAGAATTTGCTTCACTTGTATCATGTCCCCAAGTTAAACAAGCACCCACATTTTATGCATGAAAAGTAGAAAATTACTGACATAAAATGAAATTTCAGCTTTCAACTTCGTAGAGATTAAATGTGCTTGCGATGCTTTGGCAAGAAACACATAGCGTTTCTTTTATTGCAGCAATAAGCAAATGACAAAACCAGTAAACTGTACCTTCATCGAAAAAAATGTCTGCTTCTATCACTAGCCCATTCTCCAGTGCATGCAATTCTTCAGAATGCCACAAACATTTGACGAGGCTTGTTGCTACTAACTGAACAAATAAGACAGCTTGTTGTTTGGAAGCGCACTCGTAACCAAATTGAAAGCATCGCACTGTCATGTTCCTAGAACTTGCCATTCATTTCTGTGCGACCATTTCTTCAGTTGCCAAATTTTCATGTTAGTATTAACTTTGTTTCATGTCAGAGCGGATAATACAGCGATACTATGCATGTACAAATAGTTTTGGTTACACAGAAATACATTGAAAGTTCAACTTGTCCATTTCCTTTATTTTCCTGTTTCAGAGATGACAATATGTCACAAGTGAAAATTTCTCACCAACCGTTAAAAATAAACGAACTAGTGTTAATCTGAATTTTTAACAAGTATCTCAGGAACATTGCCACTACATTGAAATGATCAAAAAATCACCGGAGTTGTCCTTTACGTGCTAACATGTATCGTTGTCATCTTCATCACAGTAAAGACGCAGCATTTTGATGCCTTCAAAAAGAAGCAATGTCCCTATGTTCAACTGAGGTGTATGAGTACAGTACTCCGCTCTTGAAAACTCGCATACCCGCACACAGGATAACAAGTAAAGGCAGTGTGACACAGTAACCAAATGCAAACGACTTAGATACATCTCTCTTTCGAACGTTTTTGCTCAAGTCTATCACCACATAAGCACACGTGTATAGCCGCACTCACATTTCGTAATAGAAAGTGGCACCTTGGTGTCGGTAATTTTTTGTTCAAATGTAACCATAAATCTTGCTATATAGTCTCATTGTGATTTTACAGTGTTCAGAAATTCTTTGATATGATGAATTAGTTATGTAAATGGGTTTCATATGCTAGTTGGCCTTGACTGCAACAAGCATGTGTGGGCGTTTATTAAGCACGTCTTCATCATCTGTATTTTACCATCATCACCATGCGTTCTACGTATCTTCTTCATCGCTGGTGTGTGATCATCATCATCACGTTGGCATCATCGGGCGACCCTGCCGAGCTACTGAGAATAAACATCGTCCAAACCGAGGCCTCATTCATGACTGATGTTAATAATTGCTGGGGTTTTGCATGTCAGTAACACAGTATTGTCTCATGGTCATGCCACTGAAGGATGCAGAACATAAACTGTTAAAGATCAAATTTGTTATTGGGCAACCGATGCCAATCAAATACAGTAACTCTCGATGTACCACGATAATGGCGAAAACAATCTGTGTTTGTTCATGAAACCAATCAACGGCGAAATCTGTGGGCTTTTATAGTACATGCGTTGTAGTGCATTCTGTTGTTGTCACTGATGCTTCATACTCAACATCATACTCAACTATACGTGCCGTACATGCAATGTTGTTATAACCCTCCGATACATTCAGGAAGCTGCACGTGTGGTAAAACATAGCCTGTGCTGAGAGATAACAGGTTTAGTAGCTCATACATGAAAAAAAAAAAGCAAAGAATGCATGGAAATATGATTTTGAGGCATGCTGTAGTGAAAGGCTGTGGAAATTTCGACCACTCGGGATTCCTTGGTGTGCATCCAAGTTTTAAGTACACGAGCATCTACCCTTTCACCTTCACAGCAACGTGACTGGCATGGCTGGGATCGAATCCTCCTTGACTAACGTTGGACAATCGTCACTTTTGCAGACACCATCGAGGGCAACATCGAGAACACCCAGCAAAACACGGGACAAGCTGTGGAGCATCTGCGTAGTGCAGCCAACTATCAGGTAATTGTCTGGCACATTTACGTCATGCTGCCCCGCACATGTACATGTTGTGCACCGTTGTACAATCGGAAGAGTTAACTCTGCGTACAGTTCTTGCTTCCGACACTGGGTTACAAACAGCTGCTCTCAGGGCAGTGCAAAACAATGTTCAGCAACATCGTGCACAGTGTTGTGAAATAAGAAAAACGTCCACGTGAACAAAGGTACGATTATAGCTACATTTTGAATGTCGCTATCACAAAGGAAGTCAGAATAGCTGGGTCGGCAGTAAGGTAGCATTACACTGTTCACTTGAAATCAAAAGAGACGGTACCAGCTGTACTCCAAGCCGACAAAAAGAGTGCAGTATTATGGAGGCAGTTGAAGTAGCTGAAGGCGTGGCGATGAAGCAAAAGAAGCTCGAAGCCATTGATAACAATTAAACAAACATTGCAGGGGGAGATGTAAATAAATATAGACGTAACTGGTGACATCACAGATGTAATGAAAGTGAACAGTCTGAGAAAGACTGTAACTGCCGTCGAATTGTTTAAAAATTGTTTTGAATGGACGTTGAAAATTACTTCATTTTTCTCTCAGAAACCTGTATGAATATTGAATGAATAAGCACATCACCTTTGTTTTATAAAGTTGCATAATAGGCCATTTATAATTCGGTTTAGAGCTGGCACTCCTGCAATGCAGTTTTCCCCAACTAATGGCAGTGTCATCATTTTGTGAGCAGCACATAAAAACGCAGTTTGCGTCCACTGTGGCATTTAGAGTGCTGTCTTGTCCGTCATGACATAAACGTGCACAAAAGACAAGCCTCAGCATGTTTCACTGGAACTTTGTCTTGGATTGAAATAACAGGTCCACTATTGGTTGGACAAGTTTGCTCATTATGGAAGAGTCTATTGTTGCCAAGAGAAGGGAATACAGTTAAGGATCACAGAGGCCGATGTGGCGCGATTAGATAGCCTACAGGAATAAGGTGCAGTCAGCAGACACGATAAATTGTTCACTGTGGGCTGCTAAGAGAGGCTGTACTGCAGCAAACACAATGTAAACTGATGTTGGGCAGAGATGGTATTCAAAAAGAACCTGGCACACATATGGACCAGATGGCCTGTATTGCACTGTACTGAATGCTAGGTTTATGCCAAAAGAAAGGTCTCACCACTCTATAAATGTTTTTTCTGAAAACAATGCTGCTTGAATGGTGTTCGTCATCGCTAGTGGACAAGCGGATGCAGCATCCAATAAGTGCTCGCTGAAGACCCTGCGCTTTTGTGAGTGTTCCAATAGTATAATTGCCTTTTTGATAATTACAACATTTACTGCCTTTCATTTTTCCAAAAGTCTGGGTTGCTTCAGTTTTGTTAGCAGTAGGTATTGTATTAGAATTGGAGCTGTGTGAATACCAAAATTATGAGTGCGAAACGAACTAAAAATTAGTTTGAGTGCGAATCGAATATTTCTCTATAAATGTGGGAATATACATTTTGAGTAATTCCATGCTAAATAACGTAAAAAAAGTGCTGTTAAACATGAGCGAAAACCAGATTTACTGCACGACTAGTGTACTCCCACAATGTCCCTAGAAAAAGGAACAGTTCAGTCCTAAAGAACAGTCTGGCAGGGAACAGTGCAGATGCCTGAGGTAACTTTGCCACAGTATGCAAGTATAAGCATCACCACAGAGCACAAGTGTTCGCTTCGCCACGGTACACAAATGTCAACTTCACCACAGAGTGCAAGTGTGAATTTCACCGCAGTACACACATGTTATGCAGCAAAGCGGACTGCATGCGGGAATGGACCTCGTGTGACGGGAGAACACATTTTGTGCCTTAGTTAAAAACTTTGAAGTTAGGTGTGAATTGAATCAAATGGCAAATGCTGTAGACCCTTTTTGTGATTGTAAAGCTAGCTTTCCTCCACACAGTTTCCCAAACTACACTCTGTCTCACTAGTTCTGTGCAGCAGAGCCAAGGCTGCGTGGCCATCGCGCACAGAATTCTTCTGAAGCGAGGTGAAATGACATTATTCGGACGCGCACCTGCGAGCCGCTACCACCAATAGTGGCCCCGCTTCGTCCTTCTTCTCCCCCTTCCAAGGCTGCAGCTACCGCCATTGGCAGATGACAAGCCGCAGAAGGACATGCCCAACATGTGTTCACCGTCTGAATTCGTTGAAGAATCCCGTAGCTTCCATAGTGCTGCATGGAACTTCTGAAACAGACTGATGGTGGCGTTGTCAATTATGTATACAGAGCGTACGAGCGTAGTTTGCTTGCACTGAGACATGGAAAATGTAGACTCAGCCCTCCTGGTCTAAACATGGATAGAAAAGAAGCCTGGGTGTGTGCGACTCTTTGTCAGTGTTCCAGTCGAGATTGGTGCTGCCACTAGTCAGGCAAATGTGCAGAGCACAGAAGTGCACGTGTCATGAAAAGGGTCTAGTATTCAAAAACTATTTGAATACTATTCACACACCCCTGCTTTTATGTAAGCAAAAGAAAGTAGTTTCAGACAGTAAAAAAGAAACAGGTGAAGAACAGAGCAGCGTGCAGTACAAGATAACTGAGGCGTTATAAGCAGTCAAAGAAACAAGGAAGGGGGTCAACACAGAATGAAATTTATGCACTGGGTGCCAACTGAAACTCGACATATCAATGCTCATTACAGCTTTTATGGAGCACTAAAGCTATGAAAATGGCTGCACACGTGTCAACCAATGACAACCAAGTTTGGCAAAAATATCAAGAAATTTCCTGACCACAGACATATGTATTAACACTCCATGTTCTTAAAGGGTCCCTGAAACGTTCGTTTCACATTGTGTCACTGATTAGGCAACACAATTGTGAAATCATTCACGCCATAAATAAAGCAAAGCACCATGCGCTAAGGCAGCTATGAGCTTATTTCTGGCAGTTTCCTCCTTACCACTGCTGTTCCTCCTCAACTCGATCAGCTGCAGAGTGCGCGCTAGCGACAACTGCGCCTCCCTCGTCAGCCGCCCTGCGGAGCCCTCCGCAGCGACATAGCGCCCCGATATCTTTACTGAGCTCCCCGGCCTTGGCAGTGCTAGCCTCTGAAATAGAGCGCCGGCGACTCGTGTGTATGCCGCCAGATGCTGCGACGATACCATTGGCTGTTAGGGGGCTAATCAGCGGCCTCCCATTCCATCATTCAATAGGCGGGGGCGTTTGGAAACGCATTTTGACGAGCCGCTGCGATATTTTGCGATGCGTGTGTTCAAAGCTTTATTGTAAATTACACACTTTACGCAGAGCTCTGAAATCTGTCCTCTAATGATCCTAATGACTCGCTCTACCGGATCACCATGTTTCACAAAATCGTCAAAACCATTTCAGGGTCCCTTTAATGTTATCGCATGTGTGCATCCCTACAACAAACCCCACAACAACAAAGTAACTTGCAATTTCTGGCGAAAGCCTATAGGATTCAATGCATTAGGTGTCTCTCAATAATGAAAAGTCACTAAACTGCAATCCCATGATAACAAAATTTGCAAGGCCATTAAACCACATGGTGACTTCATCTAAGTTCAAGAAATGTGCTTAAATTCACAAAATAACGTCACATAATGCTTGCATGGGCACCACCATATTGAAAACGTCCTGGCCACTGTCTTCCATGCTGACTGATCATGTTGC
This sequence comes from Hyalomma asiaticum, assembly GCA_013339685.2. NCBI lineage: Eukaryota > Metazoa > Arthropoda > Arachnida > Ixodida > Ixodidae > Hyalomma > Hyalomma asiaticum. The sequence continues at coordinate 83,766,620 of CM023483.1, forward strand.
CTTCATTATGGTGACAATACTTCCACTTTTGATCACCACATCACAATTGTTCAATGTCAGCAAGCCCGCAGTGAACGAAAATTGTGCTGGTTTGCATTATTAACCCATTACGTGAACTACCATGGGGCACAGCTTAATAGCATGCTACAAATCGCATGCACTGCCACCGAACAGATTGTCGTGATGGAGTTGCCCTGCGATAAGTTATATTTGTGCATCTGCATTTTTGTTGTGAACTTTTGGAAATTGGACATCTGTTAGATTCAGGGAAATGGGGTAACCCTCGCTGGATGAAAGCATTCATCGCATCAGGCATATGTGGCCAGCGATACATGCCACTCTGTGCATGAGTGCTCGTCCCCGCTACGGTTTACTAAACTTGCTGTCGGCAGCAAAGCTCTGAATAGTCTGGAGCATAGCTCACCAAAGCAGGATAACTAGACATTTACAGTAACACTTCGCTTTTCAGCAGTTTTCTTCTTGTACCGTCTCATTTCAGAACAATGAAATTCTTGCTACAGCGAATTTTTGCCTTTCCCCCCGGATAGTGTTACTGCAGGGTCCATCTGTACTGTGGAAATTTCAGTGGACTAGAGCATGGGCACAGTGCTGATATATGTGACCTTCAAATCCTGTAATGCTTTGTGGCTCTATAAACTTGGCATTCATTGGTCCCCTCTTTTTGTGGTTTCTGTGCAGTTATGGAAAGTGGGTGTTCAGTTGCCTTTCTACTTTATTGCTTCTTCTGTTTGCATGTTCATACAAAGCAGCATCTAGAAAGCAGTCTGCCCATGCTGCCTAAAACTGACGAAATATGATTTTAGTTCATCCATGAACACCTTTACTTTTGCATATATTGTTTTAATTGAGGTGTTGCCAGCATCATTAGAGTGGGTAACGACACCTTGGGGCTTTATGTCTAACTATAGTACACTTGAATTTTTTTGGTCACCTCAGTGCTCCCTTGGAAAAGAAATATTGAAAAATACTGATAGTTAGTGAATACCTCAGTGCTGTGTCTTTGCACCAGCACTTATAATTAAGATGTATAGGTTGTCGCAACGTTAGCTTTGTGTGATTCTGGTCAGGTGATGCCACGAGCACTGCCGATCATGTACAGTTATCCCGTAACCTGCAATTTGTGAAGGTAAAGAAGCCTTCAGACAAACTAAAAGCCTCTGTTAGCAGTGTGTCGGACTGTAGTACCATTCACGCATCTGCTCCACATACATGACATACGCGGTGTTCGTCTGTCAAACATGATGTAAGTTCAAGCACTAGCACATGAATTGTGTACTATAAGTGTATATTCATAGCACTGTAAGTGGCACGACTTTTTTTTCCATGCACTTTGCTGTAATCTGTAGTTCGTCATATCCATATTCGTTATATCGCGGCTTGACTGTAACTTCTCATTTCCGCTACAGAGGAAGTACCGGCGGAAGACCTGCTGCCTACTAATTATCGTGGTTGTGGTGGCGGCCGTGGTGGCCCTTGTCATCTACTTTTCCATCAAGCAGTAGCCCCGCCGACCAAGGCCGGCTTCTACCAGTGCTCCCACTGTGCGTGTGATGTGGCTGCTTTTCTCACGTTAGCTGCGGTGATCGAAGCGAAACTTACGACGTAGACACGCGCTCGTTGAAGACCACGAGATGTATTAAGTTTCGCATCTGCTGTTTTCTTGTTCAGGGAAGATGAATGTGTGAGGGACTTTTTTCATGCTGTTCACCTCCCTTGCCTGGAGGATTGCGAGCATGCTGATTCGTCCTAACCCGATGGTAATCTAGTTTGACAATGTAGCAGTTTTGTTTCTTATTCAGAGAAACACCCAAAGATCGTAGCCGAGAAACAGTTCCTTGATTGCTTGTTAACATCACTGTACTATAATAACAAGAGCCACAGTTAGGGTTCAGCGCCATTTAGCTCAAACATTTTTTAGAGTGCAACAAACAAGTTTATGCAGTTTCTGGATGAAGTACTTCCAACGTTGGTCTGTGATTAAATGAAATTTCCACTGTAAGTTCTTATATCTTAGACCTGGAAATGAGAAAAGCTGTTTAAGCACACGCCAGCTTGATGCTGAAGGTCATATGTGAGCGCTAACCTTTCCTGAGCCTAGAAAAGCAGGGCAGGGCGTCTTTGTTAGGACTCTGTTGCTATAAGGTATTGTACTTGTCATGACAGCTGTATAGTGTTTAAGCCTCTTGCGAGCTGGCCATTCGGGTCCCAAAGTTTGTCATCGTGGACAGAGGTGTCTTGCTCCATATTGGTTCAGATTTATGGGACCAACACCTTTGTTGCGCGGCTTAGCGACACTTGTCCACACGAGTCGGCTTTCTCTATGAATATCTGCATATTTTCATGCTGATGCACCGGTTGGATATTCAAGAAAACCAGGAGCTGGGTCGGTTTAACTAGCAAATATTTTTTTATAAGTGCGCAGTGCTTGGACGTGAGTGACGCCTACTCTGAGTGATCGCACTGCTTCCCAAATGATGTTTAAGGGGAGCAGAAGCAATATGCTGGACGCATGATGCTTGTGCCATGTCAAACAAAGCATGTGGACTCAAATCTGGTCATCATTGCTCAAGAGACTTTACGATAGCATAGATGGCTTATGTAAGTTGACAAAAGATGGCCGGAAACGAAAAGAAGTACAGGCGGGCATTTTGTTTCCTCATTATTGCCTTTTGCGATGCACAGCTCCGAGTAATGCAGATGGTCCAAAAGGTACGTAGGCCAAGCAAAAATAAAGAAATGACTACCTAGTGAGGAGGTAGACACCACAAAATGACTGTCACTTTCTTTCATTGCTACAAGTGAAAATTTTTATAACTAGGAACACTGCAAGTGCGTGAGAAGCTGCGAAATCGGAAGTGTATGATACCAAACAGTAAAAAGAGGTGCATGTGAAACGCTCACCTTTGTTTTGGAAATGTAACACTCTTATTGTATGAAGCTTCCAGTAGGTCACTGGCATGCACTTTTGTTTTATTTGTAGGTGTTTTTCTAGTACCCATAATTCCCACCATTGTAAAACAGTTGTGGGAATTATTGCTGGTAATGCCCATTGCTGTATAAAAAACTGTGCCATCACAATCAGATTGAAAGCCAAAGCAACCTTTAAAGGGCTGCAACAATGTGCTCTCTGTGTCGAGAGCACATTTATGTTGAGCATGCTTTTTTACAGACAATACAAAGCAGTGGGGACGCAGCGCTGAATAGTCTCTGGAACAGAAAAAAAAAAAAATAAAATACTGGCCTTTCTGCTGTTTTCCTACAGGCTGCAGTGTGTACTTTGCGAAGATAAAAAGACTGTCATTTCTAAGTAGTATCGCTAACTGCCGTGAGCAAAAGAAATAAATAACTGCCGTTTGATATGTTTGTCTGGATGTTGCTCTGTGTAAACTTGTTTTTTTGTATGTCTAATGCTGAATGCAACCTCATTGGGCACATCAACCTTTTTTATTTTTGAAGAAGCCTGCAAGTGCTTGCTTCAGCTGAATTTTACTTCTTAGGGTTTGTTTTTTTAAACCTCCCCTTTTCAAACCCAAACAATTGTTACACAAGCCTCACAATTGTTTCACAAAAGGCAACATGCCAGTTACCGTCCACCTTTTTTTTTTACTTACGTAGATATAATGTTGCTTGAATGTGTTGTTTCAGATAAGTTGCATGCTATATATGCTGTATAATAAAGGCTTGTTATATTGTGTTTGCTACTTAATTCTCAGTTGTGTGCGTTCTCTCTTCTTAAATTCTTGCTCTGTGCAAGATTTTTAATGGCGACTCTCATTGTGGCCAACTACAAGACATCTTATATGGTGTGAAAAGCCTCATTTCGGCTATTGTAGTCACAGGGAAGTTTGCGTGAAATTTTAAGTTTAATATATGATCGTAAGCATCACAGAAGGCTTACAAGAATAGCCATTTCTGGCAGTGAAACAGGGAAAGAAATGTCCACCATCCTGTGAAAGCAGATGTACAGAGAAGCACAGCCAATGTTTGGCAAGTGCTGCTTCCCCAAGTGGAATTATGCAATGTTAAACAAGCACCACCTCGAGAAGTTATGCCGGGCAGCTAGAAGCTGCTATGATATACTTCTAAATGCAAAGGGCTTCTTGGTGGACTTCAGTTACCTTTGTCAAATCTGTCTACCCACTTGCGTCTCGTCTCGGCGCTCTGCCGGTTACCTGGCTCGCTTGGTGCACACCAAACTTGGGCAGCTAGAGTATGAATGTATGGCGAATGCGAATTGATTCTGACATCACTAGCATGATGTACTCATCACGCATGTCACCATTACCGATAATACAATCATGTATGGCTCATACCCATTTGGGGAATGCAGATATGCCCCACAAATGATTGACTGTTAACATTATAGCCCATGTAAATCGAGGACCAAAGTAGGCGTTGGAAATTTGATGAGAACATGCTTTGCATCAAATAAACAAAAAACAGATGCACAATTTGTTGTAGCCTGCAACAGAAACTTGGACAAGACAAGCAGACACAGACAGATGTGTTAAGCAGCTGCACTGCTGTGAAACCGGAGATAGTGCGTAGCTCGTGCAACCCAGCAACTCTCGCTGTGCTTCCCAGAAGCGCCGTGGAAGGAGAAATTGCGCGCTTGACGTGGGGGCGGCGCTCTCTCTGGCGCGTCGCTAGTATCAGGCCGAAAGCAGTAGCACGCGACAGCAGGAGACAGGTCTTCGGCAAGGTGAGACTCTAAAGCGCTTTGCACTTAATATTCACGTGATAGACACAAGAATGCAACCGCCTCAGTACCAGTGTTGTACACGTTCCTCCAAAACAGGAACGAAAGCTCGTTCCTCGTTCCTTCCCAATTTTGTAACGAGTTCCGGTTACAAGTTCCTTTAATCAGAAAGGAACGCGTTCCAGTTACACATCGGAAATTGGAAAGTGTCATTACATTTTCGTTACATTTGATTTTTAAAATTGAAAATAGTGTCGGATAATTGGGAGCTGAAATTCAGTGACTTAAACACTTTAAAATTCACTTCCAGCTACGTACATTGCGCGAGCTATAACCTTGCAGACGGCAGATTATCTGGAGATAAAAATATGAAAAGAAATGCTTCTAGACATATGTTCAGGGAGCACCCAACGTAGTCCCGATGTGTCTACTGCGACTTTGACTCTAGTCTATTGCAAGTGCTACACATAATGGGTCTTCCAATCAACAGTCAGTATAGTGCGCTTCAGATGTGCAAATAGAAGAGTAGAGTTTTGGGCCAGTTGGTATTGCATACTAGGAGGGTGAAGCGCAAAACACAGGACAAGAGAGCGAGACGAACGACACGGGCGCTAACTAGCAACTGTGATGGTTTATTGGAAATTGTTCGCATGCCCGTTAGCGCCCGTGTCGTTCGTCAGGCTCTCTTGTCCTGCGCTTGGCGCTTCACCCTCCTAGTATGCAAATAGAAAGTCACCCACATTCACCAATGCATGTGAGTAGCAAGCCTGCATTTAACACTAAAAGCTATAAATACTGTAGACCTGTCGATTTACATCTGCATATAATAGTTCGCGGTTCACCCACGCCTGGAAGAATAATTGCCGATATGTCGTCATCATTTCCTGTCCTAAACTTCCCTCAAAACTTGTAGGCTTTTTAGTGGTTTAGTAGTATAATTGATAGTTCCGATTATAGTAGTTTTGCTTAGTTCTCACAATTTTAAAGCATTTGTAATGCTGTTCTTTTGCTGTTATTTATGGTTGTGCGCAGTGTGTGTCAGCGTGGAGAATTCGAGCTACGTACATATTAGCTGATGGGCTTACCGACGAAATATATAACGTGGGAGTATTTCTTCTTTTTTCATGTGGTGCCCTAACAGGTACGCTTTGTCTGTTCAATTTGTACAGCAGCCCCACATACATGCAATGGCGAAATGACGTTGATGCGCAGGAAATAAATAAAATGCCTCACATGCATCATTTCGCTCCGCCCCAGTGGTCTAATGGCTATGGTACTCGGCTGCTGATCCGAGGTTAACGGGATCGAATCCCGGCCGCGGCAGCTGGATTTCGATGGAGGCGAAATGTTGAAGCCCGTGTACCGTGTGATGTCAGTGCACGTTAAAGAACCCCAGGAGGTTGAAATTTCCGGAGCCCTCCACTAAGCCCTCCACTCTCATAATCATAGCTGGTTTTGGGACGTAAAACTCCACAAATCAATCGCATCATCACTTCATCGGACACCAACCACGAAATGATGTCTGCAAGCAAAAATGACGTATGTGACACATGAAAGTTTCGCAGCAGCGCAACAGCACAAACCAAGAGCAAAAACGTGCGAGTGTGCTACTAGTGTGGCTCTAGTTCTTATGAGAAAAAGACAGGGTAGAAATGATATCTAATGTGAACAAGAACGTAACAAATGGACCGATTTACACTTAGAACATAAAGCTCCCTTTTCGTTATGCGAATAAGAAAGAACAATAAATAAACTATATACCAGCACATGCTTCAAGTTTATCGCCGATCTTTTTGACACTCCAATTGTATTTTTTGATGGAGCACAAGTCATACATTGGACTAAACACAGGCGTGCGATGTTTAGTTTACCTTGTATTCAGTCGGTTGAAACATCGGGAGTAGCCATGGCCAGGAAGCAATCTATAATTCCACATCGGCACTCACTGCAACAGAATCTAGATGGCACAGGAGGTAAGATGGTGTCCCGTGATTTTCGAATGTTAAGTGAAAGATCTCTGCAGCGTGTCCGGCCTTCAGAACGACCATGCTTACTGTTCAGACTGGCTCAGACAAAGCGAAAGACTGCTATCCCTCCCCACATCGTCTGTCTCGTCCCGTGCGCTTTCCTGCGCCCCTGCTGACTGCTTGGAGTTGTCTCGCCATAACTACCGTCCTTTCGTCAAACCCTTTCGTCACAGCGGGAGGGCCAAGTTTTCCCGTTTTCGGCGGACCTTGTCGCCCCATCGGCGGAGGCCGGCAGCGTGTCGAGTAGAATATGCCTCGTCGGAACGGTCACTTGCTTCACAACTTTCGGAGAATGCTGCAATCCCCCACCCAAGCAAGCCGGGGGCATCGAACACAACAGCCGATGTCTTCTCAGCCATCTTCAGTTGGATGCTTGACAAGAGACTGAAATGCTATTTAAGACCGTGCCGCCCTTTTGTTAACAGGCCCCAGCTGACTGGGTTGTGCTGGTTGGCCCTGTAGTTCTCCAAACGCTCGTGGTTTACGTTTCCGGCTGCTAAGTGTCGCTAGCCGGCGCACAGCTACGTTGATCGAGACCCTGCCTCAGGCTGCCTGCCTGCTAGCCCCGTCACGTTATCTTGACTTAACAGGGTGTAACTATAACCTCCGAAGTGTAACGATTGCCGCTGATCGTCTGCTTTGCCGAGCGGTCTCCTGCGTAAAAAATGCCGTTGATGCCGAGGCTCACACATGGGAGTCGTAACTGCATTCTCAGAACCAATGCACTGAGCGGTGATAGTAAAGCGCGCGTCAACAGTGTCTTCGAAGGGAGCCTTGGCGGCAGGATCTGAAGAGATGAAAGGAATTTCGCGGCTGGCTGCGGTTCCACCTGCATTGCCGTAGACAGCTGGAAACTTTTTCTCCAGCTACAGGGTGCGGCCACCATAAGGGAGTAGCGGGGTAGACTTAGTGATGTGTCTGCATTGGCGAAAGAGAAGCTTCACCCTCGTCGAAGCTTCGAAGAGGGAGAGTAAAGGAATGGTGTTTTGCGTGTGGTTTTCTTTTGAATGAGGGAGACTGCTAACGGGGAAGCGGGGACTCGAGGCTCGACCTCAGCGGTTGCAGCCCGGCCAATGAGCATTGCATGTGGAATGTTTACAGAGGGAACGTCGTTCCCTTGGCCGTTACATTTAAATGTAACACATTATACCATTACAGTTCCACCAACCCTAAAGGAACGCCATGGCGTTCCTTTAGGGAACTCGTTCCAGGAACTAGTTCCCTAAAAAAGGAAAAGGAACTAGTTCCAGGAATGCCGTTCCTTAGAACGACGTTCCGTACAACACTGCTTAGTACGTACTGTTTACACTCATAATGATCCCCACGCTCTTGCACACTGAGACTCATTAATGTACTCAATCTGAGAAAATGCTCATATGGCTATTGCGCACTCCAAAATATAAAAAAATATATATATACTTTGGGCACACACAAAGGAGGTTTAAATCTTTTGTAAGAATTCAAGATCATTTATGGCATGTTCAAACTAAATGATTTCGCCAAAACCTAATTTTTAGCATCATCACTGGAGAACAACTAAAGATAATGATACAGTAACATAGATGTAACGTGTCAAATTCAGTTATAAGTGTCATTACACAATTAGGCTAAAAATAATAAGAAGGAACCCATATATGCCCAACTAAATGGTTAACTTCAAATGTATTTCATAGGCATATATGCAAACACATGCGTGACCTGGCAGTTCCATTAAATTATTTTCATCATTATTATAAATGTCAACAGCAACATATAATGATCCCTTAAAGCAGTCACATTTAGAGTATATTCGTTCACCGAGCAAGAGCAGGCCGTTATAGAACTTATCATGGACCTAAAAAAAGTGAACACAAAGTAAATCAACGAAAGATTTTAAATGCCTTAAAACATGTAAAGTTTAACTAATTACAAGAATTGAAAACAAAATATCTAGAATTTTGTCACTAACATCGGCGAAAAATAACAAGATGAAGTTAGTAGACATACTCATCATTATATGAATTCATTGGAAGTGAACTACTCATCCTCAAACGATGGCATTCAGACAAACAATATAAGGAAATCGATCAGACATCGGGTCCACGAAGACATGTCCACTTTAAGCCTGCAAACTTTGTATATAAGTATCCGCTACATTAAAACACAATACTCAGCTGTAGAAATAACGATATGAAAGATTTTTTAACAATGTCAAATCTTTGCAGATGTCCTTTAGGCATTTTCCAGATACAAGGCGGACTGGAGGAACGCGTGCAGAGTCGCGCGCATAGCCGCGTTCGTAGAGCTTCGAGGTATGATTGATTATGACTATGGTTCGGTTAGGAAAGGACGCTAATTTCTGCAGCCCATGTAGGGAGCACGGCTAAGCGTCCGTCGGGGTGGGGGGAAAGGGAGTGAAAGAGATAGAGAGGAGAGAAAGGCCGTAGTGGAGGGCTCCGGGAATTTAGACCAGCTGGGGTTCTTTAATTAACGTGCACTCTCAACGCACAGTACACGGGCCTCTGGCATTTTCGCCTCCATCGAAAATATGCGCCGATAGCGCAGTGGTAGTGCACCGGTCACCTTTCTTCGTGAGTGGCGTTTCTCCGCCGACCTTCTTCGGAAGTGATGGGAAGAAGAAAACTGCTGGGTTAGGCGCTAGAGCACGGCAACGGCGTTTGCGTGTCAATGTGGCGCAAGTAAATATGCCTGATACCATTGTCGCGAGGTATTCGCTACATCTAGGTTACTGTATCATTATCTACACCGCCTCGACCCATCACTACAACTTCGAGTTCCGCGTGGGCTTACCCGCTGTGAAACGACCGTACTTTGCCGCCCGTGGCTAGGCACGTCATTCACAAGAAGTTTCTGCTATCGCATTGGACTGGAAGACAGTGCTGCCTGTCTTCACTGCGGCAGCGAGGAAACGATTGTGCACGTCATCTGCGATTTCCCTGGGTACTGCTCGCAGCGACAGATCTCGCCGCAGAATTGTGACGTCTTGATGGTCGACCGCTGTCTGAGCAAACCATATTGGAATGCCGGACCGATAGTGTCTCGCAGCAGAAAGCCACGAAGGCTGTGCTCAAGTTTTTGCGCGCAACGGGCCACGTGAACCGTCTGTGACACTACCGTGCTTGTGTGTGTGCGCTATTCGACCTCTCTCTTTCTCCCTTTATTCTTTTCTTCCATCCCTTTCTGTCTCCCTTCACCCCTTCCCCAGTGCAGGGTAGCAAACTGGAAATTTTCAAAAGGACAGAAAGTTGAGCGAGTTGGTAACAGTCCATAATCAAAAGAAGAGGCGTGCAGGACACGGACACAAGGAGAGCAGTGAACAACACGAACGCCGACTAACAACTGATGCTCAGCACAGAGGCGAAAAAGAAAGAAGACACACAGCTTATCTGCGCATGCTCGGAATGGTAGCGCCACCTGTCAATCGGTTACAAGTGCCGGTCTTCGCGATAGACAACTCCTAAGGCTTTCTATCTCCTCTCTGTTTAAGCTAATCGACGGCTGACTCACGCATGCACTTCCACTAATACTGATATGCCAGGCCTCAACCAATAAACGCGTATCTTCGTTCTTATGCCTGTACAGGATCTCGGTTTTGTCTAACTCGGGCATGCAGCTACAGCAGTGCAAGGATAGATTGGACGGCGTCCCACCAGATAGCGACCTTCTGTGTTCAATTAATCTGTGATTAATACAACGCGCAGTTTGCCCTACATAAAAACGTCCGCAGCTAAAAGGAATCTTATAAACTACACCCATGCGACAGTCGGTGAAATTGTTCTTGGCTAGGTGCTTAACCGGACAGGCTAGGTGCTTAACCGCTACCATTCCGAGCATGCGCAGATAAGCTGTGTGTCTTCTTTCTTTTTCGTCTCTGTGCTGAGCATCAGTTGTTAGTCGGCGTTCGTGTTGTTCACTGCTCTCCTTGTGTCCGTGTCCTGCACGCCTCTTCTTTTGATTATGGAAATTTTCCTTCCGGTTAACCTCCCTGCCTTCCGCCCATTATCTCTCTCTCTCTCTCTCTTAGTTGTTCTCTAGTGATGATGCTAAAAATGACTGTGCCCAGTTATTAGGGGAACTACTTCAGTTTTCACAACGGGTTGGCCGTTGATGTTATGGAGGCGATGTGTGAACGTGGGTTCATCCATGTCAAACGGTGCCGCACCAGCGAAACATCGATAGCAGTGGGCAAGTTCGCCTCGATGTAACAATAAACATTCAACTGCTTATGCGAAGAGACATTTCACTTTCGTGTTGTACTGATTCATTTGACAGAGGGATAAGCCACATTTTTGTTTCCACTTTTCACTCGGGCTTTGCAGTCGTGCCACGCGTTGGTTTTTCACGATGCGCAAAGCTCTCTGGCGGACATTACCGTGCATTGGCTGTCACGATATGTAAGCTTGGAAGGAATGAGTAGTCTTAACGTTTGCTTGCTGTTTTATGTGTGCAAATGATAAGAAAAATGTCTACTAAAGGCGCCAAAAGAGATGTTCAATGCGGCCTGAAAGGAGCCATGGAGACCTCATATTTTCGTAGCCAGACAGGGTCTGAAGGTAGGTACCTCGGCACAACATAGCCACTGACAGCGACACCAGTCACAGGTGTTCAATTGCATTTCGCCTTCGCAGAAGTGCGGCCGTCGCTCCCAAGGATATTATCTGCGTCCTCGTGTGATGAACAGCAAGCCGGCCCGCCTGTTCAGCTGATGAGCGGAGGCTACTCCTCTCCTTCCTCCTTCTTCATTCCATGTGTTCCATAGCTTTACCTTACCAATCTTGTGCGTTCTTTTACTGGTCTCTACTGCTGCTAGACTTCCGTTCCCTCAACTTTCTTTGAAATCTAATTTCTCCAGAAGGCGCACCCCTATCCTTGATTATTGGATGGCTACTTTGACAGTCGTCTAGCATATGATGCGCCCTTCTCACACATTAACCATGAATCGTTTGGCTTAGAAATATTTCCTTCATGTATCTCCTCGTAGTCAGATATACCGATCTGGCCTCATATATCCGAGAAGTTTCCCTTACTTTTCTTTCTATTCACTCTATGCTGTCAGCGATACTTCCATAATTGTTGCTTTCTTCTCCACTGCAGCACGCCGTTTATGCATCTTTGACTTCACGCTCAATACCATTTTATTTACTGGTGTTAACCACCTCGCAACACTCGCTGTGTAGTTTCCTCGTTCTTTTTCTCCGTTGTTTGTCTACATTCGCAGTGCGCCTGTAAAGTCCGAGGACTTCGATGAATAATAACCAGGCTTCGAAGTGCCCGGGTTTCGGCACCAGTGTAAGGTGCGAGGACTTCGATGAATAATAAACCAGGTCTCGCTGCTCGGCGCTCTTCGGGCGTATTGTCTTCCGCCGCACTTCGAAGCCTGGTTTGTTATTCATCGAGGTCCTCGGACTTTACAGGGCCCTCCGTGGTTCCGTGAAGAAGAAACGATGGAAGAAAAAATCCTGGGACAGATGTTACAGCGGAGCTATCTAGGAGACAGCAATGTCCGTCGTGGCATGTCCCCCATGCAGGAGGGAAAAGCCGAGCCACTTTTAGCCTGGTCGAACTATACCCATAGTCTTGCCTTCAGTCCATAGCTGTTACATGATAGCAATTACGCGAAGGGCAGTATAGGAAGAAAGAAAGAGAGAGAGAGAATCCCGCTGATACATGATAGCGATTGTGCGAAAGAGAACATATTAGGATACGCGCATGGTTGGGGCTGCCGGTTACGTTGTTGAAGTGTAACTGGTATCGAAGACTAACTGCTAGGGCACCGTGCTGTAAGGCGTCATATGGACTAATGTGAAGGAAATAAGGAAATAATCAAATGAAAAAGAGAGGAAAGTCCCCGGTTACGCTGAAGGGAAAAGCGAACCCGCTCTTGCCCTTGGCCCACTACCACAGGCACCCCTGTTCTTAGCCCATTGCTACATGAAACTGACAGTGATAGCGCTACATGATGCTAATAAATAGCGAACTTCGCACTCTTGCTATTTTCGTTGCCACTAGCGATAAATGCGCAGCTTCGCCGCTCCCACGGTTCTCACAGCGTGAGACTGGCCTGATTTTATTGCGGGTATAGCAGCTTATTCTGCCTTTCTGAGGTCGATGACCCTACGACGGGAGATTCACTTGCTTGTGCACGCGAAATATCTTTTGGAGGACGTAAACTGAGCAATATAATGGCTGGTCCGTAAGCAGTTTTAAGATACCACTTAGAAACAGATGCGATTGAGCCTGAGATGTAGTACTCCTATTAAATATATACTTTGAAATGTGCAGTCTTCGTTGTAGCTATAATGCTGTGAAATTTCTAGTCATTTTGATAGTGCACGCTCCAGTCGTGGGAAATTTAGTTGAGGCCCCTTTTCCCCAGTGTTTGTGTACGTATGTTCGTACATGTTTGTGTGAGTGTAAATCTTGCATTCTTAAAGCCGGATAAGTTCATGCTCTTATTTCAAGCATGTTGCCTAACTCTCATTAAATGTTGATCGATGCAGTAGAAAGAACAAAGATAAGTGAAATGAGCACGCAGCAGTTGGGAAATTGCTTTTATTAGGCACATTGCTTGAAAATGATGCTAAGATGGCTTGCTGTTCTAGAGCGTGTGGGTTAAAATCATTTCATGCCTTTTCCTGTGTCAAAATTTGATTAACTACCTAAGACCGCCTCTGCTGCTGCTGTTGCTGTTGCTGCTGGACGAGCAGTCCTTTCATGGATTTCTGTTGAGACTCTGAACTTACAGATCCGAGTGCAAAAGGTCTTTTCATCGCGGCCTGGCTTGATTGCATCAGCCGCTGGGAAGCTTTCTGCTGAGAAGTCGCACCAGAACTCAGGTCCTTGACGAGCCCGGATTCTAGAGTCAGTTTCGACTTCGTCGAGCCTGCTGTCTTTTGATTAATACTAGATGCTGATAGGAATTTCTGGCCGAAGACTTGCTGCGCTGCTACCTGACCGTCGCGGATCCCTCTGAGAGAAGCGCTTTGGCCAGATTGACCGGTGCGCTGTTGCTGGCCCTTTGAAGAGCTAAGCTAGACAGACTGGCGGATTGCTTTTGTATCCTTTGTCCTTGGCGACGAAGCTGATTAATTGCCAGCTGATTGCTGCCGGATTGGAATGACCCAGCATTTTTCCCGCTTTGACTCATTTGTTGTTGAGTTTGCTGCAGGTTGTCCTTGCCTGGCTTGCCGGAATACAGCTCCCTTGCTTGATCGCTGCTGTTGCTGCTGACTGCCAAACATCGAGCCAGTCTCTCCGGCATTACGTCGTTGACTGCTGAATGACTGCTTGGAACTGCCGAATCCACCGTGCCTGCTGCCCCACCTATGCGAACTGAAACTTTGCTGCGAGTAATGCTTTAGATGGCCGGATGGTCCTTGAAAGTGCACGCTTCTGAGAATCCCACTTGACCCGAAAGAGCTGAAGCGTGACTGCTGCGCACGGTGTCCAAACCGCTCGACGCTCGACTGTTGCGTTTTCTGCATTTCAGACGACGCACTGCCGAACCGTGAAGCACGGCGGTTTAAGCCAATTGCTTCACCTTTGAGCGAACCTTTCTTGTTAGAGGTCTGCCCAAGACCAAAAGCACCGTCGCTCAACAACCCTCGCGACTTTTGGTTTGTTTCCTGTTCCAGGATGGAAGTACCGCTGACGCCTTTGAAACCTTTCGTCCCGGCCGACATTTGGCCGCTCTGCGAGCCACCGAAGGATTCCCGTTCAGGAAAACGGCGTTTCAGGCTTCCTTTCAAGTCATTGCTGCCTTTAGTGCCTCCTAAGCGACTTTTTATCTGGTTCTGCGCAAGGTCATCGAACGCGCCGCCTTTGGCGAACCCTTTCATTCCAAACTGGCTTCCAGAAACCCCCTTTACGCCACTGCTTCCTTTCGTGCCTTTCACTTGAATGGATTGCTGACCTTGTAGTATTCGGCTCATGGAAGCTCCTTTGGTTGCGGCCTTTAGTGAAAAGATCTTGACCTCCTTTGATGCCTTCTAATGCGAACGACTGCTGGCTTCCTTTGGAACCTCCCATAGAAACGCCTTTAACCATTTCTTTAGTTAACTGGCCTCCCAAGCCGCCTTTCAGTGCCCTTTATCTGGCTGAACTCTTGACTTAGTCTCGATACCTTCAGGGACTCGCCTTTTAACCCACTGCTTCCTTTCAGACCTTTGAGCCCAGTGGACTGCTGACCCTGCTGGAGGCTGCTGGAACCGAAACCACCCTTAGCGAAATTTGAAAATCCTTTGCTGCTCAAAGATGACGATGCGATGCCCCCTTTGGAGTCGAAGGATGACATGGCACCCTTTGCCATTGCAGCTCCTCCCTTTGTGCCACCGAGGGAGCCTTTCACTGATGACCCCTTGATGCCTTCATTTCCGGAAAAACCGAATCCCAATTCGTCTTTCAGAGACCGGATGCTTCCCCCTTCACTGCCTTTGATGGATCCTTGACACTTCCTCCTTTGACGAACTGGGCTCCTGCGTTTCAAGAAAACAGCAGCGGGCAGCGAAAGCATCAGTTTAGGAGCCCATTTTGATGCTCACAGAAAGTTGTACAAATGTACGTTTACAACTAACGGGACACTTCACTTACAAAGGCCGCGTGAAATTTTGACGCGTGCTTTGCAAACAGGCCATGGATAACCTTTTTTATTTGTCACTTCTCGCCGCTGCTGGTCGTTTGGTCAAATGTTAAACGAAGGATGCTTGCCGGAATTTAAACATTTCCGTAAGCTGCACCTGTAACAAGTGGAAATAAACGGGCGACAAGTGGGCGCAAAATATTGATTTTGTTATCGTCCGGAAACGTCCGACTCTTCCAGAAGAAGCCACGCTTTTTCTACAGGCTTGGCGACCCGGTTCTACTCACAAAATCGGCCGCGTAGACCAATGACGCACCCCAGAATTTCCCCGAGGAAGGGGGGGGAGTTAGATTTTGACGAGATCGATGTTACTGCGCGGGATGTTAGCAGGGAGCCAGGCGGTGGTGGGGAGGGGGGCCAAGAGCAGGCATTTTACAGAATACGCAATTTCGTTGCTTCATCTGGAGAAATCCAACAGCACAGAGAAAGCCAAATAATAATCATAGCTATATGATAATGATGCCTATTTTTTCAACGTTTTACCCAAACTTAGTGAAGAGCCTTGACAAGTTCAAGAAACCGTTCTGCAAAGCAGTGCACGCAGAACAGAAATGGTGAATTGAACAAACCAAGGCGTAATATAGTTCTCAACCAAGTTCTTCGGCAGTCCCTTTCTTTACCCGATTTTGACGCCTCATGTAGTAATAAGGGCTTGCGGGTCGCACGAACACATTAGTAAAACTCTGCAACTCAGTATGTCCTAAATTATCAGAGGAGAAAATTTTATTATGTTTCTTATGAGTCTCGCCAAATGATAAATATGAAAGTCATCTCCTGAATTGCCACGACAACATCGACAGAGCCGTTGAAGGTACACGTTGGACTCTCTGTAAAAGTGACAGTGTGTATGTGACGGAGGATGGAGGTGTGGGGAGCTTTAGGAGACATCGCGAGGGGTTATAGCTCACGCTTACAGACAGTGAAGGACCAACTAAAACGGACATTTCAATATCATTAGAACACACTTAAAAACAAGAAAGTCACACTTTTTATCATAGATTGCGACTGAATGTAGACATGACAAGAGTCACACATGCAACCTTCCAAACGGTAACCCGCGACCCCGAGCTGCCAAGGAAGAACACTACCACTAGGCTACTGCGGCTCCTCCCGCACGGCAAATGTGGTAACCTGTGCCCAACAGAAATTGCGGCGAATGTGCATGTGTATAACGTCGCGTGCGCTTCTAATGTGTTTTAAGCGCCATCATATAGCAACGCAATAAATAATACACATATTCTAATATCACTCGGCATGCTGTTGTCCTACCTTGCTCGATCCTGGAATACTTACAACAAACGACGCGTTTGATAAGCATTTGAGCGCACCGTAGCGTGCATTTTTATTCCACAAAACAGGCGTCTGTGATCTGCACTAAAGTGGGTGCCAACGTTACGTCGTACTATGAGCTACAATTCAGTCGCCACGCTTCCTTCAACTTTCCTGGTTATTCAACGTTAAACATACGCCCACTGATGCGCTTTGGAGAGAGGCCTTATGTTTCGGCTCGTAACACTTGGTTGAATGCCAAAGAGTTCGTCATAGCCAATTTCCTCGGAGACTGCTTCGCATATGGCACAGATTCCCACAATACGTGGGATCTGCTGGATTTATCCAGTGACTTTACACTGCCCTCAGCTCTTCGCTACGTACCTTTTCTCTTAGTGCGTTGCTCCGCTACGACGCATTCACGTCTTTAATCAATGGAATCCTTTCTATGCCTACAAAGACCGCTCGCTCTTTCGATGCTTCTCACGGAATCCCACAGCGTATGCCATGAGCTTGGCATGGTGGCTTATCTTGTCGTTGTGCTGAATATTTTTCTACGCGACACATTTCTCCACCCAAAACTTATTCTCTAGGTAGTGCTTACGAGGCTCGTAGCAATGATCGACACGATCGCGGTTTCGGAAAGGAAGCGATATTTCCATTTACATGGGCGGAGTACTTTCAGAAATTACTAACGTTTGCATGCCAGCCCTCAAAATGTAGCGGTAAAAGAACTTGTTGTTCGGCTAGTTGGTAGAACATATCCAAAACTTATTTTGAGCGCAACCACACGACACATCCACCCACACATAAGCCACGTACAGCGCTGTACGTGGCTGATGTGTGGGTGTGTGTGTGGGTGTGTGTGTGGGTGGATGTGTCGTGTGGTTGCGTTCAGAATAAGTTTTGGAAAATGTAGCGGGATTGCCCATTCTGTTGCTCTTTACGCAATACAAAAGTCTGACTGAAGCTTCACTTCTACATAAATGCAACATGCATCGCAAAGCTCGCTTAACCTTAGAAAAGTGCAGCGTAGGGCTTCCATAGCCTTTTGTGAATTCATTAAAAAATCTGGACAAAGAGTAGTGTTTACAAATGCGACCGACATATCACAACCGCAATACTATAGGTGATTTGCTTGCAGCTTGGTGTATGTGTTCTCGTTTCTTCCGTTAAAGAAATAATGTTCATTGTGCACATGGTTGGCCCCGTCGCTGTCTATATCGCGTCGGCTTTCCTTCAGTGACACGCAAAAGGCGTCTAAAAAATGGGCACACATAGCGTCGGCACCCTAAATTTGCTCCCGTCGTGGCCATACGGGGACAGGTTGAAAAGCCTGCGGCGACGATCAGCAACGTTCATTGCTGCACACCGTAGTGAAAACACGGAAGCTCTCTCTTTCCTATGGCATCTTTCGTACTGACAGGTCACAAGTACGCCACATATTTTGATCCCGTGTATCGCGCATACTCACCGGCGTACTGCTGGTGGTTCCAACCGATGCAGACGATCAGAGCAGCAAGCACCGCCAAAGGACGTGTCGACGTCGTTGCCATGTTGCCAAGACGTCCGGGAGAGATCATTTGAAAGACGGAAGACGTTGCCAGCAAGGAGCGACCACGACCCTGAGACCAGAAGAAGCTTGGTCCACCCTTTCGAAGGCACGGGCAGCTTCGCCGTCGGCTTTCCTGCTCCGCGGCCCGCAGATTCAAGACCTCTCTCACTGTGTGTCCGGTCGACGAGGCATCGAATGTGGTGTACAGAGCGCGCTCAGCGCGGCATCGCCTGCCAAGCTCAATCAGTGTTCGGGCTCGGCCAGCACGGTGTTCGCTCGCGACGGCTGTCCAGTCGGCGCCGCCTTGTTTTTGAGGCGACGGCTCGATTTATGAGCCGGAACGTTAAGCAGCTTGGCGATCGTGGGCGGCTGGGGAGATGACGTGAGGGGCGACGCGAAAAGCCTAGGTAAGCTGACAGGGGAAAGCACGGGAGCTGCGATTCACAAAGAAGCTGATGTGAGAGGGCGATCTTCGGGGAGGAAAGAATGGCGGCTGCATTTCGCCATAGTTCTATGCACCAGCTGCAGATGGGTCTCAGTTCTTCTCGTACCATTATAGAAATAGTGCGTCTATAAGCGTACATGAATTGGCGATGCCCAAGTGAGATCTGTAAGCTTCTCTCCATACTCTTGACACCTTTGTAGTTACGTTAGAATGACGGTCTTTAAAATAAATCTTCACGTCAAACCTCAACGTTCAAGAAAAGCTGCCGAATGACTGCTTCTGTTCTTGTTTTTCTTTTGTTTTTTTCACCATTGAAAGGACCAAGACATGGATAAGCAGAGGGAACGACACTGGCCCTTAATATCAGTTGAAGGTTTTATTGCGTCAGCAAACATATTCAGCCAGGACGTGTGTTAGCAATCAGAAAGGGTGCGCTGTGCGGCGCGTACACGTGTCCCAGTCGGCTGACACGATGAAGCTCCACTTGTCACCTCGAAGATCACATGCATTTTTAATCTTTTATTTCAAAAGGGGTCAGATGTAAAATGGACCTATCGAATGTCAATAGTAATCGCCGGTGCCGCTCTCTTTACTTTTCCGTGCCTTGGTCAGCGCTTAAATTTTCAATTATGCATATTTACAAACTAGCTCGTTGTTCCTTTTTACTTGAGCTATTTTGTTTCTGTCGCTCCTCTGTTTGGCAAAATAGATAAAGTAAAACCAACCTACCAACCGACTGACCGACCGACTGAGTGACTGACCGACTTACTGATTATTGCTACATCGCATGTAAACGATAATTTAGTGCTGAGTTTACCTCTTAGGTTCATCTGTTTCCCACACTCGCATTATTTGAGGCTGCAACTGCGTCTCAATTTTCTGTAGGACATTCGATGAGAACGTATCAAATTAGTAACAAGAACAACGACAGGCAACGTGTCGAGAGTCGATTTTCATCGAAGACCCATAGAAGTTGTATCAACCGCCTCTGAATGGTCGACGGCCATGACAGTGTCATGGGAAAGTTGATTAAGTATAATGACACACATGTGCGCCTAATAAACGGCCACAAATTATGATGGAACAGCGCGGACATTGCGCCATGTTTGTCTCCCTGTTTTAATATCACGTCCTCTTCACTTTTGCTGTTATCGTCTCAGTCGTCAGGTTGATATGGCGGAAGTAACGGGAGTGCACAAGCTTGTTTAAGTGCACACGGGCTATATTGGAAGTAATCGGTTCACGAAACTGCAAGTTTGGTTTGTGATTGGGTGATTGGCTTGCGCGTACACGATCCATTCAATCTAGAATCATGAAGCTTGTCTTCGAATTTTGTCTATTTTGTCTGCGCTAAAGAGGCATCTGATAAGAATTCTAACTGATTCGCCCAGCTTTCAGTACTCCTGCAGAATCATGAAGGGTAAGGTGCGAATCCCGAACTTCAAAATTTTATTCTTGCAGATTTCAGGCTTTGCAGCTGCACGCAGCACCACTTTACTTTTTTGTACCGAAGAGATGGCCGCCAATTATGGTTGTCTTGTGTGTCTCTCTTCATTTTCTTGATACTGCTGTGGTTCGATATTGTACTACGCATGGTCCGACCCATAGCATAACGGCTTTAGAGTTAAACCGCAGACACCTATTATATTTTGTGCAAGCCCTTAAGAATATAGTTATAGCACTTCGCTATGGATGCGAGACTACAGCTTTTGTTTTCAGTTCAACATTAACTATAGCGGCGTCCCATTTGTTCATCAAACTACTACAGCAGGTAACAACCAACGAGGTTACAAAAATTTTAAACCCCCCTGCTTATAACCTGTAAGAATAAACGTATACGTTCCACCCACAGATACCGCTGCGCGGCTGCCATTCATCCGTGCGAGAGAGATAGCTGTGTTCAGTGGTTTCCTTTTTTTGCAAAGGTGCCCTTTCTCTGGAAATCTAAATGCTACGCATATTGGGAATTCGTTCCTGCATAAAATATTGCGTACGATTTAGTTGTAGCACCGAGAAGCATATTGAGATTTTGGTGGAGATTCAATTTTTTTCGACCAACAAGAATCTAAGACGGTTAATTAATGCCTAATGTCACGAAAATAAGCGAATGCTTTTCACAACCGGCCTAAAGGGAGGCGCGGAGCGTATTCCTCTACGTCTCCCCACAGTGAAGGAGAATCCACGTACCGTAGGGCTCGGACTCCGCAGTCACACACCGCCAACAAATGTCCTTGCCACCATCCTCTAGCCTGGCGTGCACTACTGCTTGAACCACCTATGTAAATGTTCTCTGGGTGGAACTGCGAAGGCTGTGGGTGGAACTTATATTGCAGTTCATCGTCCCACCACTTTGAAAGACAAAGGAATACCGGTCCAGACAACGCCAGCAGACTCGCTTATTCTGCAGGCATTAGCCAGCTTCAAGCGCGAAGAAGAAGAACAGGGATTACCATGGCTATGTACAGACGAGAACGATGAAGTACGCTAGAAGTGCTTACAATTATTTCTAGTTGTAACCGCCGTTTGGCTAGAGGGAGACGCTCTGCGCGCGCTGAAAGCGACGAGCTTCTCCCACTAGCCCGGGCTACGGTTGTAGCCGAATACAGCAGGAAGAGGTCATTCGTAATTGCCTGAAAATAGACACACAGCCGTCCTGTGTCCATGCGAAAGTTACTTGCACTAGTTCTCTCTTTCTTTGTCTCGTATGCATTGGTGACTCTTTTGAGAAGGGGAGTTAGTGCGGAAATATGTTTCTTCTGTTACCCATGTCTTTCTCACGCAAGTCAAATTACACATCGTTGCTTTTCTGTATTTTATGCCTCATCCATACACTTACTGCATGCTTTGTTGTCCCTTTATAGACACAACAGTGGATGTAGATCTAATTTTTTTCAATATAGTTATTATTAGGTTTCCAGATGAAAATACGTTCTCAAGTGGCAATGCTAAAGACAGAACTTAAAGTAAAATATTTGCGTCGTGCGTACCGAAACCTCCCTTTAACAAGTCAGGTGTCCGGTTTCACTAACACTGCACGGAACTTCTACAGCATATCCTCACGAGAACGGCAATAGAGCCGAAGACCCATGCTGATTGAAATACAGCGAACGCCGCCACAGTGGGCTACCTTGGCCGCAGCTCACGAACGCGCACAAGCATAGGTCGCTGCAAGCGGAGGCTGTCAATCCATAACGATCTCAGCTGCCGCCGCAGGCATCAGAGCTTCGATGCTCGTCCATGAGGCCCAAGCCGAGCCGCAGCCCAAAAGTGCGCGTTGACCGGTCCTCTCTCTCGAGCCAGCCGATAAGCCAGGCCTAGTTGTTTGTTATTTGCATTGAAGCCAAGCGCGAGCATAACTACGGGCCTTACGGTGTCTTTAGCCGCCGGCGAAGCATCATCTTCGAGCCGAGTCGCTAACCATGCAGCTGCGCTGTCACTCGTATACAAGCGCTCGCCATCGGTTGTGGGTCTTGATTCTGACGCTTACACGACGCGGGTATTTGCAATGCGAGAACCGCGGGTTGGCGATTGCTCGCTTTCCGGGAACGGAAATGGCCTCGTGCCATGACCGACGACGTGTGGTCAAAGAGCCGCGGGTCCCAGCAGTTCAGCGAAGGTTGCACCTCCTCCCCCCTCTTCCTTCTCGCACTTCTCCACCTTACCAGCATTTCCCGTGCTGCTTCTGAATGGCTTGCTTGCTTGTGCTGCTGATTTAATGCCACGAAGTCAGGGCGACTCAAACCGCCGAAGACTCGTCGACACGTCATTGAGCTTCGGGCGACTGCCGCAAGCTGCGCCTGCTAAAGCATGCAGCTGACGGAAAGTATTAGCAAGTCAGATTCACTTCGATATGTTCTTGTGGCCCTGTTAGAGCCGTAGAAAAGCTCGGTTTAGAAAAGTTGGAAGGAACTATAAGACAACCTTTAAGCGTGGCGCAATGAAATAGTGGACAGCCAGAGCACGGCATTGGGCTAGCCGCTGCACAGATTTCAAATTGCTCGTGTTGTGCAAAAGGTAAAAGAAAGTGAAGAAAAAAGTAAATGCTATTCCATGCCTGTCGAATGTGATTATACAGCTGAGCTAAGGCTGGGGTGCGAAGTACACTTTCAGTGTCATGTAGCACTGGGCTGAGGGAAAGGGCGTGTGTTCTGAGTCGATACCAAGCGCGTGTCCGCTTTTCCCTTCACAACCCGAGACACTTGTTTCTTTCCTTATGTATGTATGTATGTATGTATGTATGTATGTATGTATGTATGTATGTATGTATGTATGTATGTATTGTCCTCACCTCATAATCGCTGTCATGCAGCAGTGTAGGTACAGTGGGTGAAGGGCAAGAGCGTTCCGCTTTTTTTCCTTCTGCATAACAGCTCCGCTGTTAACTGCGAACGCCAGGGAGTTCGGTTTGCCGTCTACCTAAACAGCTCAGCTGTTAAAATGAACGGACAAGAAGAACGGCTGGCGCTGTTTGTGTGATTCTGTTCGTTTTGCCTTTAACGCATCAGATATACGGGAAGCCACGGAAAGGTTGCCGCATGGACTCTCATGACGTCAAACATTTTGCGGCGTCGGCCTGATGGAAAACGGAGTACATTGCCTCCTGGGCGGGCCGCAGAGTTGACGTAGAAATTTCCGACTGATATTGTTCAGCTAGTGAGGCCAAAATACAAAAACAACTTAATGAGCGAACAGACAATGAAGCTTAGGAAAGCATAGGGGAAGTTACTTGTGGCATTGTAATTGTGAAGAAAGTAGAAAGGAATTGAAGTGGACGAAAAGACAAACCTTGCCTTCGGTGGGAACCGAACCCACGACCTTCGGATGTCGCGTCCAATGCTCTACCAACTGAGCTACGAAGGCGGTCGTTCCCCCGTCCACTTTATTGTGTATTTATGTACGTGTTATCCTGGGAGTGTTAAGCAGCGCCACTCATGGCCAAGGCGGCGTGCGTGGAACACACTTTCTTGCCAGGAGGCGTCACGTAGAACGTGAACTTAGATGAGATGGCTGCTGCCCAATAAGCCCTCGCATGCTACCTAAGGCACCAAGTATGCCGCAACGAGGCCCAAGCTATGAAATAACGAAAGGGAAGGGGTCAAGGGCTCGTTCTTTATTTGTTATAAACAACTTGACCCCTTCCCTTTCGTTATTTCATAGCTTGGGCCTCGTTGCGGCAGACTTGGTGCCTTAGGTAGCTGGCTGCATCGACGTATTCTACTTTGGAAGCCGAAGCGAAGTGCTTTCGGAGCCACTTGACTCCCGCAGCACGTCGTTCAGCGTGATAGTCGCGATGCATATTTTTTGGCAATGACCAGACTGAGATCTGCCTGCGGACCTCTGTAGGTGCACTGACCAGCTCCTCATCAAGGTGCTGGGGATAGGGGGAGATTCTCATCCTATTGAGTATTGTCCTGCCTGCCGCAGTTTGACTTAAGTGATTCATCTGAGAGACGAGGGCCGCCGAAATGAGCTCAGCGATGGTGTTATGTATGCCGAGCACAAAGTCGCTCGGTTGGTGTTCTTATGGGCACACCGAGTGCTGCCTTAAGTGTGCCTCTAATAAGGGAGTCCACCTTGCTCTCCTCGCTTTTGTCGCGCCCCGCCACGGTGGTCTAGTGGCTAAGGTACTCGGCTGCTGATCCGAGGGTCGCGGGATCGAATCCCGGCCGCGGCGGCTGCATTTCGATGGAGGCGAAATGTTGAGGCCCGTGTGCTGTGCGATGTCAGTGCACGTTAAAGAACCCCAGGTGGTCGAAATTTCCGGAGCCCTCCACTACGGCGTCTCTCATAATCAGAACTGGTTTTGGGACGTAAAACCCCACACAACAACAACAACAATCGCTTTTGTCGCC
Source organism: Hyalomma asiaticum (assembly GCA_013339685.2). NCBI lineage: Eukaryota > Metazoa > Arthropoda > Arachnida > Ixodida > Ixodidae > Hyalomma > Hyalomma asiaticum. The sequence goes on from CM023483.1 coordinate 83,791,126, forward strand.
TGAGTGGTAAGGAAGGCGGAAGGCCATACGTCACTCTGCTGATAACCAAGGCCTTTCTTTCGTCCTTTTTTTTTTTTCGTTGAGTTATTCACCAGAATCATTCTGACAATCTGCTTAACCGAAGTCTTTAAGGTAGTTATGGCGTGACAGGCTTTACCATTGACTGGCTTTGCCCAGAAATCCAGTACGGCCTGGGCTATCTTAGGTATGGCACGACCGTCAATATCTAGGTTATTGTTGCTGTTGCAGTATTTACTGCGCACTCGTATAAGATCTGATTTTTCCGGCGCGCACATGAGTCGACTATTTCTTGTGAACTCCGCTACGGCTCTTGCGGCAGCCTGTATGGTTTGCTCACGGGCAAGTCTGCAGACAGCAATGTTGAAGATGAAGGGGTAGATGACTGTCCCTTGAAGTGTCCCCTTATTAGGCATCGAGAAAGGTTCCGACATCGTCTCACCTACGCTGATGATGGCCGTCGGCCCGGAGAGGAAGGAGTTATTATTATTGAATATTCGCTCTCCGCAGCCGATCGCACGCTGAGCTCTGAGATGACGGCCTCGTGTGAAACGTTATCAAATGCCCCTTTAAGGTCAAAGGCTGAGATCAAATCTTCGCTGCCACGGGACACCGCACCTCTTCCTTTAAAAGAAGGAAGGCGTCCTGGCCGGGTATATATATAGCCCGTTGCGAAAACCGATCGTCGTTGCTGGGAAAAGATTGTGTGTTTCTTATGAACTTTTGTAGGCGTATTCATATCACCCGCTTGGAGAGCTTGCCCATACACGACGTGAGCGAAATGGGTCGCAAGGCTCCAAGAGAGAGTGTTCTAACTGGCTTGGGCATTGCTGTTATCGTGGCATCTTTCCATTCCAGGGGAACGCGGCTTTGGGACCAGCACTGGTCGTAAAGAAACTGCGTAATCTTTTCAAGGTCCTTGCTGCTGATGCTTTGCATGATCGCGTTGGTTATTCCATCTGATCCTGGGGCAGAGTTCCTGTTGGCGGCCCGAGCCGCAGCGCAAACCCTTCATTCGTGAGTGGAGCGTCCCAATCAGCACGCTCGGTACCCGTGTACTGTATGGTTCAAGGCGGGACAGTATCAGTACCTACATATCGTTCTTTCAGCGCTTGAATCAGCTCCTCGTCTGTGCCATTGGAAGGAAGCGGCTATGGATGAAGCTGCGGCAGCGGCAAGGCAAGAACAGCAGATCAGCGGATGGTCCAACTTGGTTTTCGCATTCACATTCTTAGAAAGGTACAATAAATTCCCGTCATTTTCTCGCTACCGATTTTCTTCCCATTTTTCTTCCCCCCACTGGTCGTTAATAGAACTTGAAGGACAAACCACGTCCTACACATGCAGCGTGACTCGAGTGGACAGGTAAAGTTATGCCTACAAACCACAGCGAGTAGATCAGTAAATAAAAGTGACGAGTAATGTGTTGGGACGTATACCATAATGAAATATAGACTAGACATAGCGTAGGACAACACAAGCACAAGTATTCAATTTCCGTTTATGCAAGGAAGGAAGCCGCAACAAAGAAACAGAAGAAAAGCAAAAGACCATGTAGGGGTCTGTGATGAAAAGCAAGAAATCCGAATGGACTGTCAACGTTCCGCGTACAATCACAGCTTGCCGAATACCGCAGTAACGTTTACTTTCATCACTTCTTTACCAGTTGAACGATGTATTGGAGAGAGCGGATCGCGAGGGATCAAGGTGAACGAAAGGGATGCATCTCGTCGGGTGTGCTAACACTGCCCTTTCACTTCACTTTTGTAGCGTTGTAGGACTCTGCCGTATTTACGACATAGTTTACGAGCTGTCTCCTATATAGTGAGTGACGCATCGCGTACGGTAAGTATCTGGCATATTACGTAGGCGCTGACCGATTCCACGGAAGTTGCTTGTATTGCTTTGACGAAGGATCAAGCGCCATTTAAGTGTGCGCGCAACCCCTGAGGGATGATTCACTAGACGTGGCCACCAGCAGCGCATATGCTAATACAGTTTCTCGAACTTTGGTTTGCCGATTCCACCATCTTCTCACGTCGCGTCAGACCCTCGGCGATTTATTCATAGCTTAACACGGCAAGAACAATCATAGATGTCAGCAGCAGCAGCAGCAGCAGCAGCAGCAGCAGCAGGTTAATTCGCTTCTTGTAAAAGAAGACATCTACTGACCTATCACCATGGTGTGCGCATAGTGAAGAAGGGTGCGTGCGTATTCGTCAAAGCAACAGAAGCGGCTGTTTCACGTCGGTGCACAACATCTATCCGTGCGTTCGAGATTTCAAATCTAATGACGCCAGTGATATATGTTTTGCGTACCTCGACCGCATTTGTCTTCCCATCTATACATTTATAGACTCTCTTGTTGTCCTCTCAATGTATCGCATTACCTGTACATCTTTATTTGTTCAATTTAAACCCGAATAACAGCTGCACGCGTGCGCTGTCGAATCAATACACATTTTTCATTTTATTGTCTGTTGCGTGGTGCTTCCGCACTGGGCTTTGACACAATGTTCGAGTACTAGGACTAGTAGAACGGGCATTCCACATGTGAAAGGGGCCATTTTTCAAAAGCATACCGGTTATTAAGAGAGTGAGCGCATCTTTTTCTGGTCATACATGCAAGAAACACATAGCCTTTATGCTTTGAAATCCATTTAAGGAAATGTGGTTGATCCCCCTGTCATAAGAATCGGTATAACACGGAAGTGAAACCTGTCTTCGCATATAAGCGGCAATCTGGCGAATCGAGAGGCGGGAGATGGGTTGGGTACTTTGGACATGTGAACCCTTTGCATGTACACATCAGCGGCACCTCGACACTGCACAGGGATCCTCGACAGTTGCACACAAGCGAAAGCTGTCGAACGACGCATTTCTCCTGAGGCAATGCACTGAACGCGCCAGTGCCCTGCGCAAAAGTGCCATAAACCAGGAGCGTCCGCAAACAGTGAAACCCTGCAAGCGTAACCGAACTGTTCGATAGCGGAGCGCTTTCTGAACGCACACGTTGCTCTGCGAAAGGCGCATCATTCGCTTGTCGATAGCCGTCTTTGCGTTCGTGGAGTGAATTGTGCGCCACAACGCAACTGGCTATCACATACGTAACGCAAGACAAATTATGTAGCGGCCGCGTGGCTGAAGCAACGAGCCGGCAGGACGCCGAAGCCTGCGCTGCGATAGAGGCGTCGAAACTACTGAAACGCTAAGTGCCGGCGCGCATATTAATAAAATTTAGGACCTCGCTCCGTCGTTCCTAAGTGGCGGTTCACCGCTGAGAACCAAGAGTGCAGTGAAAGGGAGGCGATGTTAATTTCAGAGCAATTTGGCTTGCTAAATACCTTTGCTTTAACCGGACATCAATTAGATGCAAATATTAAGCGGTGTAGTAGATATGGAAGGCCCGCCCTTTCCTGCTTGTTGCTAGTCTGGGGTGGCATGGTCGATAGCGCTTCCAACTCGCACCTCCACACCCTATAGCTGGTTGTGGATTCGAATCGCAGCGGGTGGTGTGTTTTAAATGCGAAGCATTCCCTAGCGAACATCGGCGAGTTTGAGCGTATCTATCTATCTATCTATCTATCTATCTATCTATCTATCTATCTATCTATCTATCTATCTATCTATCTATCTATCTATCTATCTATCTATCTATCTATCTATCTAGCCGCCTACGATTTTGTGCTCTCCTGGCCGTTTCGCTAATGGGATGTTTACGAATATTGGTATGCCACAACATGACTATGAAGAACATAAATGACAGGTCATAACATGAAAATCGTGACAGGCATGTCATGAGCGGCATGATTTACACGCCATGGTCTTGGTGCTCTCCTGGCCGTTTCGCTAATGGGATGTATGCGAAAATTAGTATGGCACAACATGACTGCCTGACGAACATAACTCAATTCAATTCAATTCAGTTTATTTTCGCCATCAAAACAAAACGTGATAGCCGAGGAGCCCGCGGTAAAAACTATCTCTCGATAGTTTGACAACGCCGTGGACACCTAGAACAAACACCTTGGCGGTATCTTAGGCGCATGAAAAAGAAGGTATAAACATTTTAGACAGTGGAAAGCGGTTATACAATATAAGCTGAAAGAATACAAGCAAATGCATCAATAAGCAACAGCAACAACAACAACAAAAAAGACATCATTTTACAACTCCATGATTTACGTCGCGGATACAAAAAATGAAAGACGGCAAAATGAGATCTCATGCACAAAGTAATCAGCATACGTGGTCATCATGTTATAAAAAAACTGACGTAACGACATTAGGTACATATTTTAATCAGCGAAGAAACAATGCATTTGTTTAGGAATATTAAGGCTCTTCGTAAAAGAAATGTTCAAAAATTGCTTTTTTTGTAATATTTTCTAGAGTGATGTTCTTTCTGCATAAGTTATTTAGAAGTCTTGGCAATTCATTTTCTAGTAATTATCAACCATACTGTTTTTTATACGTTTCAACATTCCATTCATCAGTTTGCCGAGTTGTGTGGGTGCGCTCGCGTTTTGACAGATCATAACATGAAAATCATGATATGCATGTCATGAGTGGCATGATTTACATGCCACGATCTTAGTGCTCTCCTGGCCGTTTCGCTAATGGGATTTATGCGAAAATTGGTATGGCACAACATGACTGCCTGACGAACATAAATGGAAGGTCATAGCATGAAAAGCATGACATGCATGTCATGAGCGACACGATTTACATGCTACGCGTTTCGTTAATGAGACGTATACGGAAATTGGCATGCCGCAACATGACTGCATGAAATCATAAAGGACAGGTCATAGCACGAAAATCATGACATGCATGTCATGAGTGACATGATTTACATGCCACGGTCTTGGTGCTCTCTTGGCCGTTTCGTAAGTGGGATGTGTAGGAAAATTGGTATGCAACAACATGACAGCATGACGAACATAAATGACAGGTCATAACATGAAAAGCATGACATGCATGTCGTGGGTGGCATCATTTACATGCCACGCGTTCCGTTAATGGGATGTATACCAAAATTTCTATGGCACAACAAGACAGCATGACGAACGTAAATTACAGGTCATAACATTAGAATCATGACACGCGTGTCATGAGCAGCATGGTTTGCATGCCACAGCTTGGTGCTCTTGCGGCCGTTTCGTTAATGGAATATATACGAAAATTGCTATGGCACAACACGACGGCATGACTATCATAAATGACAGGTCATAACATGAAAATCATGACATGCATGTCATGATTTTCATGTTATATGTCATGACCGACATGATTTACGTGTCATGGTCCTGGCGCTATACTGCCGTTTCGTTAATGGGATGTATACGAAAATTGGTTTGGCACAACATGACAATCACATATGACAGGTCATAACATGAAAATCGTGACATGCATGTCATGAGTGGCATAAATTACATGCCACTCGTTTCGTTAATGGGATGTATACCAAAATTGCTATGGCACAACACGACTGCGTGACGAACGTAAATGACAGGTCATAACGTTAGAATCATGACATGCGTGTATGAGCGACACGGTTTACATGCCACAGTCATGGTGCTCTTGCGGTCGTTTCGTTCACTTTATATGTACCAAACTCGGTATAACGAGACAACAATGCAAATCCATTTTACGTTCTTGATGCGTGCTTCGCATTTCCTTGATTCCCACTGTACGTGGGATTTGCCAATTTTTTCACTCTGAAATTCGTGTTTTTCAGACATCAACTTCCGTTACGGAAGTACGTCACTTATTTCTTGGTGGGCTCCGGCCCAGAGATGATGGGCGGAAGGCAGGGAAGTTAACCAGAAGGAAAAATATCCAGTGTGCTCCCCTGCACTGGGGAAGGGGTAAGAGAACGAAGGAATGAATCATAGCCGTGGCACAATTAATCAATTGAGAAACCTACTGCAGAAGCGTTTGATATTTTTGATCATGTGCTTGGAGATAACTATAAACTTCGCATATGCGCATGATTAGCATGGCCAGTTGAAGAGAGGCGCAAGAAAAGAACAGCAAAGTCTGAAATGACTGCAGTGATGGAAGGCTTTGAACAAGTGAACTGAACACAACGCCGATAAGAAAGTACTGAACGATGAGCAGGCTGATTGTTGAAACGGTAGCCAACCTTTTGAAAGCGCTAAAAACGAGACGTCATTATCGAATATTTTGTCTCGACAAAAATGTGCGTGAAGAGTGATACCGATGGTGTTCAAATAAAAAAAAATTGCCTTCATTCAACAAATGCTGACGCGTAACCATCGCAACAAGGCGCCATTATTTGTGCGCGCTGATGGAAACGTGAAATATTGGCCTTTCGTTTCGATGTTGCCACATGTATGGTTCTGCAGCTTTCAATGCATACCAATCGTCTATACCGCAACAGCTCTATCATTGACTTGAGCGAGATAAGGCAGCATCGATTTAAACAGAACCCGCGGCGTACTTTCCTGCAGTGAGACATGGCACGAAAATAGCACTGGGCACTATTATGACAAATGGGCTATTGTAGGCTTGGCGTTGGTTTTCCTTAGCAGCCATGCCCTCATACGTGACAATGGTGTTCTGCGCTGTGCCTATTGCGGCGACTTTCCACATCGAAATAGTCCGTACTCCTATTACTTCGAGCACCACGTGAGTGATCTCCCCTAGAAGAGTGAATTCACGTGAACAGACGCTAAGCAAATTTGCACCCTTAGCGGTGTTATCGCGTGAGTGTAACTCATTACTTCTGCGCCCATTGAAATGGGTAGTGGAGGTAACGCCAATACGAACGAGTGATTCCATGTTTTCGCACCATTTCAGCACTCTGGATTAGCGCATTGTACGCCACCGTGGTACACTGGTTATGGTACTTGAGTGCTTGAGTGCTGACTCGAAGGACGCGGGTACGACTCCGACCGTGGCGTCGTATTTTCGATGGATGCACTGCACATGTGTAGGAGGCCCATTGTAGAGTGCATCTTCAGCGCACGTCAATGAAGACTATAGGTGGGCGAAACATTCGGAGCCCTCCGCTGTACGGCGTGCCTCATCATCAGATCCTGGTCTTGGGGCATAAGACTGCAGCAATTATTATTATGGAAGCTTGGGCGAGATTGTTCATGATCTAAGACCTGATCTTGTCGTTGTTTTTCATCGTGCTGTTTATTCTTAGATATTATTATGAGATCTGCATATCACGGAGTGAGAGAGAGAGAGAGAGAGAGAGAGAATATTTTATTAATGACTCCGGAGATGTTAGCCTTGTTAATGGCCTAGCTTGATACTCCAGGTGTTTAGCGGTGATTATGGTATTTATAATGATCGCGTATCACGGAGTGATCTGCACGGTGCTATTTCAAGTAATTCAGTATCTGCCAGCAGTGTGGACGTTTGCTGACATAATCCGAAGGCAACTTATAAAACGCTCAAGCAAGTTCTAAAATAAAAATAAAAATAAAAAGCACACAACTTGAATCTTGTGCCTCTCGAGCACGACTAGGAAGTGTAGCCAACCCCCCCCCCCCCTTTTTTTTTTCTTTAGATTTACTGGCTTTGAAACCACTCCATCGAGGCTACCGCATGCGTTAATGCATCATCTGGAGAACATAGTCTCGTCTCTAACTGCTATGATAGGCTGACGTCGTGTTCTCCAAGTCATTGCAGCTGATCGAGTATAACCGAACCTAGAAGCGGTGAAAGGTGTAAGGTAGGTAAGAGATGAGAACGGCATTGTGGTTACATCTATGAAGATCTGATCAACCATACGACCAGCGCAGTCACCCTACATCTCATCCTAAGGTTATGATAGCAAGTACGAAACTTATTTACGAGACTTATTCGAGATCACCTATCAGCTATCGCCGACGGTTGCGCGATAGATGATCTTGAATTCGTTTGTCTGAAGAAGTGTCAGCAATGTTGAAAATAATCTTGCGCACATAAGCCTCCACATAAATATTTCATATCATGCCAATAATTTGGTCGAACGGAATTTGAGGAAACCGACTGCGCGTGCGATTGAATAGACCTGTGAGCATTGTGCATCGTGCGCATTGTGTGTCTCATGCTTCTTTTTCGTTTCTGTGTCTTTGATGTGCGACATTGCCTCCCCTCCCGTTTTGTAGCGCCGGGTAGCAAACGGGATATTATCCTCCTGTTCACCTCCCCGCTTTGCGGACAACATCTTATACCTCTATACGCCTCTTGCGCATTCTGAACAAGACTGTTTCGGTTGTTAATGCGTAGTCCCTGTGTGGACCACTGTTTTGCATGCAGGAGACAGAACTTTGGTGCTATGCTTTCATTCAATAGGAAATTTTGCACGGCTTAAGGATATATATTGTTAGCGTGTTATGTATGTATGTATGTATGTATGTATGTATGTATGTATGTATGTATGTATGTATGTATGTATGTATGTATGTATGTATGTGCGCGCGTGCGTGTGTGTGTGTGTGTGTGTGTGTGTGTGTGTGTGTGTGTGTGTGCAGTTCGAGGAGGCATGATTTATGACGGATCACCTCGAGAGCGTGCAATGGAAGAACGCACATTTATCGCCCTTGCCCTATGGATCACAACTGTCGCGTTATGGTTATCAGGTCTCCCTGGAAGCCACACATATATAATGCGTACTGTCTTTGTTTACGTAACCTCTATTCCATATCGCCTAGATCAGATTTAAAAAGCCTCAACTTGACTCTGCATGCATAGCTTCACCTCTGATAGTCGTTCCAGCTGACGTACCCGTGACAGTTTAGCATAAATCAACATAGTGATCGCTATCTCCGCTTGCAGAGCACTTCGATGAAAAAGTACTTACTGCAAAAAAAAAAAAAAGAAGAAAGTGAAAGCCATTGGCACTATAAAAACCTCCGTTTCATATCAACATTTCGTTTATTCTCTCGTCTATCTCGATGTCATTTGCACGGGTGGCGGTTTTCGCACTCAATTGTTTGCGTTCGACAGCGAACGGCACGGATCGTTGACGTTCCGCATCGGCGTTTCTCGCGCTCGGTATTGTCATTTTGTCATCTTCTTCGATGTTGATAATAAAAGAGAGAAAAAAGCAACCTTGACTTATAATACCATCACTGCCTCACGCAGAGAAGCCAAAGGCAGATTGGCACGAAACAGTCACTCTGAATGCAGGGCTGCTGTTCGCGTTGAACAATGCTGCGCGTGGTAACTTTTCCGGTACGTTCTTTCAAAACCTCCATTGCAGTGCGGGTTGGATAGTGGAATTAAGTGGTATTTCGTTGATTATAAGCTACGGTGCATAGATGGTAACAAGCGGGAAGAATAATTGTAGAAACTCGTGTGACGCTCGTGCATGTACTTTATTGGCTATACTCAGGTGTTTTCACATCTCTATACCGAGTTTCTATAGAAACTACTAGAAGGTTCTTATACTCTCTCGCACTGTTGATCACCTATCGACCAAGGAAGCCTTTCGTGTAGGAAGTGCCACATGACAAGACCAGTCAATCGGTAGCGTACGGCTTTTTTTGGAAATGTACTGAAAAGGCACTTCACTTTCTTCTAGTATTAAAGGTAGTATTACCTCCATAGGCATGGAGGTAATATTAGGACACGCCCACGTGTGTAGGAGAACAAGAAGTTCACAAAAGGGAGCGAAACAGTGCAATGTTCTGCATTGCATCTGCATCTTTTTAGTTTTCATTTTGTTATTTTGCAATTCTTTCGTATACTTTCCAAGTTTGGTATGTTTATATACGTATACCTTGTGTAATTCCTTCCCTCCCCCCGCCCTTTTTTTTTACTCAATGGCCCCCATGGGTCCTATAAGGTACATTGAAATAAATAAATAAATAAATAAATAAATAAATAAATAAATAAATATAACATGAGTGAAATGGGGTATTGGAGATCTCGACCAGATGAGCTAGCTCGGTAATCTAATCTAACGTTCCCGCGCTTGTGGCTTGTGGCACTTAATTTAGCGTGTGGCATTTGACACTCGCAGTTTCCCAAACACAGCGTGGACACACACCCTTATTACTTACCGTCAGTTACGCTTACCACCGCATACAACTCATTACAAACGACACTTTGTTAGTGTCACAAGACGCTTTAGAGCTAACAACACGAAGTTTAGTTAAATTCAAGCATTTGCATAATTTTCGTGCTGGTCGTAGGAGAAACTAAATGACCATGACGGCTGCGTGACAAAGACAGCGCGACGACATCGAAATTGCGATAGCGTTGCGACTGGAGGCGACAAGCCGTATGCTCCTCCCACAATTGGCTCTGTAGTATGGTGCACATATCTCACGCACCACGCTTCGACAGCGCGTTTCTACATGAGACGCGCGCAGGTGACCTGGGCTGAAGAACGAGCTTCACGATCGACCGCTCGCACGACGCCAAAGAGAACCACGCCTGCGGCCTTTCACTACAGCGATCTCACACGCGATGCTTCTGTTGAACAATATCATTATTGCAAAGTTATAGGTGACAGTAAATGATGCGTTATGGGAAATTTCGAGAGAAAACAATGTAGCGTATATATATTGGCAGGCGGTGGTGTTTGTCGTGTTAAAATACGAGATTAAATCCGATAGGTTCGATCGTTTGGTCGTTTGTGGACATAGAGGATTGACTTGTTTATTGATTGATTGATTTCTGGTGTTTTACGTTCCGAAACAACTGGTATGGTTGAGAGAGGCCGTAGGGGAGTGCTCCAGGAAATTTAAACCACGTGGGACTCTTTAACATCCACTGACATCGCACATTATACACGGACCTCAACAATTCGCCTCCATAGAAATGCACCCGCAACAGCCGGGATTCGAACCCGCGAACTTCGGATCCGCAGCCCAGTAGTACAGCCATTAGACAACCATGGCGGTGCTGGACCTAAAGGGGATATATATTACGTGAGTAGGGCTAGGGCTGATATGATCATTTCAAACACATTTCTTTCCTCATGTTCCAAGCAGGTAGTTTGGTTGATCAGCCTCTCAGAATCTCTGAGGATCCGTGGAACTGTTGGAGGCTGTTCAATTATAGCGTAACACGACTGCACCAAAATGTCAAGTTTTACAGTTGCCCAATTTCCCACCTCCGCGTGAAGGAATGCGAAAGCATATTGCAATGCTGCGCAATAATCGAAGACAATGGATCATGAATGGTGTATGGTTGAGCGTATACACGACGTACGTTTTGGCAGCTGTTATGGCGACTTAGTTTGATTTACTCCAAGCGTGCTCATTACCGCGAGACGTAGCTCGGCAGCGAGTACCAAGGTGTATACACGCAAGTCTGTTTCACCATCACTTGCAGTACAAGCCGCACATGGTGGTCGTGAAGAGCGAGTCCGGCAATCGCCTACGCGGTCTGCTGGGTGACGTACTGGACGCCCTGTCGATCTCTCTGCGCTTCAAGTGAGTGTTGTTTATTTTAGAAACCAATATCGACGACGCACCAGCAGTCAGCTATTTTTAAAAGCACATTTTGCTTTCAAATGGAGCTGGGAAAACGCACACACACATAGGCTCCAAGAAAATACGGAATATTTTGGAAGTGTCTGCGTGCCACAAACAGTAATCGTCATCTGGCTTGCTCGGACTTATTCTCTTGAAATTTCAGCGCTCGCTACTTTCCTATGAAGAATGATTTGCCACGTTGGTAGCCACATGCTGCTATAGGGACCGTGAAGTATCAGACGCGGGGCGATAACGCAAAGAAACAGCGTGCAGAGAAATGACGATATTGCTGCGGGACAGAAAGACACAACAAATGCTTCTTTTAGGCTAAGAGCTTATATAGGCAACGTAGAATACACTAATTGGTATGGAGACCCTTTTGCAGGCGCTTTTATGTGCTGCCAGCTTGGGCCGATAGCGTCGCCTTATGCATCTGTACAAACACTACACAAACAGAAGAAAACAATTGGATGGATGCTTTAAAATTCAGTGGATGCCCAAGGTGGCGCCGCCACTAGAGCTAAAGTGATATCTTATATACAAACCCGCTGGTCTGGAGTGCCCCGTTTGCTCGTTGCGCTGTGCACACTTTCGTATAGAGAAACTGCACAAAGTAACCATGATGAACTTCGCACTACCAACGGAGCCTTCATAACGTACGATGTACGTCTTTAAATTTGTAAGTATATGTGTATGTGTTGTTTGTATTTTTCACGAAAGAACTCATATAGCTATGAACAAACACGAAACTATGCTAAAAATAGTGCGTGGTAACACCTGCTCTACATGTTGACATGCAAACGAGCATTGAGGACAAGCACAGTGCTGTATACAAGCAAGCGCTGCACATGTGCTAGTAAACGCATATATGTTCTGCCTTTTCCAAAAATAAACAGTTGTGACTTCAGCGTTTGTTACGTGACTCAGTATACGTGTCGTTCCTGCGCTGTGCGTTCTACATGGATCCTCAACTTTCACGTCTTTGCTGCAAGTAGTTTCACATTTCAAACGATTGTCAGTGCTGCACCGTATACACGCTTCATGATACACACTTAGATCGTATGAGCAATGGATTTCTCATGCTGTCCATCCGTTTTCTTCTTGACAGCTATAGCCTTCACTTGGCGGCCGACCGAGCACTGGGAAATCTGCTTCCCAATGGCACTGCCACTGGACTCATCGGCAGACTGCAGCGAGATGTGAGTGCGAGGATCGCCGCGCACGGGGCCTTTGCTTTATTCTAACATTGTGTCACAGTGTAAGAATATTTCTTACGCCGTGCATCGTGTCGGGGGCAATACACAAACGCAGCGGCGAGCAGCATGCTATTGACACGCGTATATGTGTGTTTTATTTTACTTCATAGTGATGGCCCTTTTAACTGTGTGATGCGCATGTTATCGTTCTGCGCAGGACGCGATTGATCTTACGTGAGCTTGGCGAGTGTTGCAGACTGCTTTTAACTTTGCATGCAACACCCGTACGTGCGTATGCCTTTCAGGGCTTGCGTGAGCATAAGTGATAAAGCTGCCATGTTATAGGAGGCATGTATAAAATCCGACGGATTTCGGCAATGATCTGTTGCTTCTTTTTTTTTTTTTCAACGATTGAAAAGCGTGTTCGCTGCTGTCGTTGTACAATGTGATTTGCTTGCATTCCTGAGCGCAGCTTCGACACCCCTCCCCCCTTCAAAATATATATATATATATATATATATATATATATATATATATATATATATATATATATATATATATATATATATATATGTCTTTAGCGTTATGGATTCTGCGTCCTTCGATGTCAGCACCACGTGACTCTATCGCCTTGATGATGTGTTATATATCCATGTTACGAGAGTGGAATTTATTTGATACACTTAGGCATAATACCTGCTTCTATCGCGCGGCGGGGGAAGGGGGATGGAGGGAGGGAAGGAAGGTAGGGGGAGGGCCGGAGCATTACGTTCTCTTCTTTTTCGTGGTGAATTCTCGCAGGCGCAATGTATTTTCGGACGGTTTGTACCACCACGTTATTGCATAGAATTTGGACATTTCCCCTGCAAAACCGGGCTTTCGCTGATGTTTCTAAAACCTGTAGGTTAATTACAATGTGCCAGTTTGCAACCACATTTCGACCACTCACTGATAGCGTGTTATCCAGACTTTCCTTAGTGATCGCGAGGATTACATTTAGAGCTAGGACTTAGAGAAGCAGAGGAGAGATGAGAAGATTAGGGGATAGGGATATGAACAAATCCTGTATCCATATCTTGTGTGCACTGTGTACAGGAAACATAGAAGGAAAGATGACTGAGAGAGAGGGACATGAAGCAGAAGGATGCCCAGGGACATCGTCACACTTCGTCGCCATTGCATTTTACTCAGATCACTGTCCATAAGACAGTTACTTTATGAGGGAAGCATGTTCGAGCACCAACCAGCCTTGCGCATCTCATTGCGGTCGGCCACAAAGTACGCCTGGAACTTAAAGCGTTCCGCGTAGTTAACGCGAGCCTCAACTAACATAGTAGCTCGACAAGCCGGCTAGGTTCACTACTGTGGCGTTCACTACCATCTGAATCAAGTCGCAATGAGTGATGTACTCGCGTGAGTGCAGGAGGCCGACTTGGCCATGGCCATGATGGTCCCGTCGAACGAGCGTAACCAGGCAGCAAGATACACGGCGCCCGTCTACTCGGACGAGATCACCATTCTGGCGGCTGTGCCGACGGACAGCGGGGCGGCGGGATCTTTCGGTTTCCTCCGTGCGTTTGATACGACCGTGAGTATGTCTCACCTTTCGTACGAGGCATCGCGATTTTGGTTCGACCAATGTATAATAATAAACTACAGGTGGGTTCTGCAGAGGTCATCCAGGGGCAACGGTTCCAATTCACGAAAGTTGCTTCTTCGTATGTACTACGCCTTCTGGGTTTGGCTAGCCACTCGGTCGTCAATATATTGTGCTTTCGGGGAATTGTATGCAACTCATGTGCGAAGTATTACAGAAGCGCAATAACTAAATGCATACAGCTCTTTTTTTTTTAACATGTGTTACCTCGTAGATTCCTAGATGGTTCGCAGATAATTCGTAGATTGTTATCCTGCAAATAAAATGTAATAGTTGCTTGGGCAGTATGTGCCGAAACCAGGATGTGATCGTGAGACGCGTCGTAGCCGAAAGCTCCGAAAATTTCGATCACCTGGCGTTCTTTAACGTGCACTGATAACGTACAGTACACGGGCCTCTAGCAGTTCACCTCCATGTGGAACCGGCGCGGCAGGGATTGAAACCACGTCTTTCGTGTCAGCAATGAAGCACGATAACCACTGTACCATAGCGGTGACCCAGTGAACAAAGTCATCTGATGCATTTGATTTCAGTTGGACATGCCTAAGAACTTCGTGTTTCTCATATACTTTGGACGATATCAATAAAAATATAAAAAAAATATCAGAAAAGCTTGCAAACGCCGGCTGCTTGTGTTCACAGCAGTGTTGCGGAGTTGCCACTCCGGAATTGGAATGATTCCGGAATCATTCCACATTTTCGCGACCCCGGAATGGAATGGGAATGGAATGGGGACAACTCTTGGAGGAATGGAATGGGAATAGAATTAAGCGCCTTTTGCTCGGAATGGAATGGGAATGGAATTACGTTTTTTTTCCGAAAATAGAGCACGTTTTCGTCTACGCGCTTTTTTTTCAAACTTCAAACATTAGTAAGTCAGAGCCTCTAATTTAACAATAAAGCAGTATTTCTAAAATGGCTTGGCTGATTACAAGCACGGTGCACTTATAAGCAACGCGCCCACTACAATTCTGTCCTTATATAGACTGTGTTGCTCCGACGTTTGTCTCTATTCTTGGCGTAACCATCGTGAGGAACTACGGCGGCGGCTTACCCCCTCCCCCCCCTTACGCCTCGCGATTTTTTTTCCTCATCGGCGCCCCTGGCGCCTTTTGACTCCCCACGCTTCAATTTTTTGTTTTTGCTTCTGTCGCCTTCGGCGACCGACGCATATTCCAAAAGCGCTTCTCTAAGTTTTTGACGGGTATTGACGCTGGCTGGATGCTTGTGTTCACTGCAAGCTTTCTTATAACAGCTTGCGCGCCGTCTTACCTCATACTCCTCCCCCCCCCCCCCCCCCCCACTTCCCACCTATTTGCAATACTGCCCTCCCCTGTCTAGACACATGAGCGCCTTTGCCCGAAACTCTGTCGGCGAATGTTTCTAGTTCAGCGCAGCACACAGTCGTACACGATGAACTGTTTACCCTCCCCCTCCTTACAGAGAGAGAGAGAATAAATTTTTGAAAGCATTGGTTCGGGAAGCCAGGCGAAGCAGGAGAGCCCACGTAACCACGGCCGCGGTCGCGGTTACGTGGGCTTATCCCTGCGCGTTGGTTCCCATTGATACCCCCACACGAAAGCAGCGAATACTCTATGCACACCTGATCTTTATCTCGATCACAAGCATTTTAGTACCTGACACACGTAAATAACCTTTGCGACAAGGAAGACATTGCATACCTGCGCACAGGCGAATAGAGAAATTCCTCCTCACCCCATCCATGCTTGCGAGCCGCGCTTGACAAGCGTGAGTGCTGACGAGCAGTGCGGCCCATCGTTGCGTATTCGATGCAAAGGCACAAAGTGTCCGAGCGGTGCACTGTTCCAACTAATTAGGGGGTTTTCTTCCCCATAAAACAAATCTTAGTTTTCTCCATATTCACGACCGCTCCAGACGCGTGGCAAAACTGCTTAGTCTTCCCGAACACTACTTTTGTCAGCATAAAAATACGCTATGTCGCCATTTTAGCATTAAGACATTTAAGCTTAAACAGTACTAAAACATCACCATTCGTTCCAACACGCTGACCATGCAAATACTATAGATAGCGGGAGAACTGCCCCTATGTGAATTAGTAGGGCGGTCGTACTGCACGAGATGTGTCACCAAGCTACTATCTCTCGACCTTGGTAACGTGTTTTGAGTACTTTTGCAGTTCCTAATGTATGTGATGACATCAGCTTTATGGAGTGTTCATTCTTAAGTCGATAAAAGTATCAAGATGCCTTTACTACGTTGAGGAATTACAGGAATGGAATTGAACTGCTCGGCCATTCCCGGAGTGGGAATGGGCTAAGTTTTTTTCATTCCGAGGAATTGAAAGGAATGGAATTGCGGCAAGTTCTAATTCCCCGGAATGGAATTGGAATGGAATGGAGGCGCCCATTCCGCAACACTGGTTCACAGCAACATGCCCGACATCGCAATTGTCTTGTACCTACTTCCACAGACGGTTTTAGCCGAAGATTTTTTTTTCATTAGTACGTCACTTGATTCTCGTCTTACGGTGACCAGCAATTGCGGCCTATTAAATATACTTTGTACTTTTGAGTTCGTAACGCTTCCGAATCAGGACAACGTACTACATAAGCAGCCCTTCCCTGTGGTCTAGTGGCAATGGTACTCGGATGCTGATCCGAAGGTCGCCGTATGGAATCCCGGCCGCGGCGGCTGTATTTCAATGGATGCTAATGGCGAGGCCTATCTACTCTGCGATGTTAGTGAGCATTTCGGGATTCCAGCTCGTCGAAACTTCCGGAACCCTCTAACACGCCGTCTCGCATACGTAAAATCCTGGAAATTATTATTTCTAAATAAGCACGAATAGATCAATTAGCATTAAGACGCTCTGTACCGTTTATAAATGACTGTACGCCGACGACGATGAACCAGCAGCACCAATACCGACCACGGTTCGATGGCAGAACGACAACATAAAGAAAAAGATACCAACAAAACAAGGCTAGACATAAGAGTACCTTACTTGCAAAAATGTAAATTTCAGCGTGCCTTCGAAACGTGTGCTCCTGCATTCACATAGAATGCCCTTCACATAGCCAACACATATCTTACTGTACGCGGGTCATGAGTCGGTGGCTTACGCTCACCGACTCATGACCGGCAGAAGAGGTGAGCAGATAATATCAATAGGTTTTTCGGGATGACGTGGCCATACTCAAGGGAATACGGGAAAGCTAATTTGTTAAGATGTCAGCACATAATTCCTGCGCCTTATTACGGCGCTTTGTGGCAAATGTGCACAGGTGTGGCTTTGCCTGATGGCGTCCCTAATCGTGTGTTGCGTCTTCGTGGCGGCGGCCGACAGCGAGCGAAAAGCTCAAGGTTTCCTGCGACGCGGGGCTCACCATCTCTTGTGTCTGCTGAGCAACCTTCTGCAGCAAGGTGGGTTCAGTGCCGCACAGAGTTGTACTTCTATAGCTGTTACACGAAACGACTTATCATTTGTCGCAATGAGCAAGAATTCGGTGACAACTCTAACCGATACGAGTTTACATTTTTCTCGCGGGGTATACAGTGCCATTATGCGCTCATTGAAGCGAAAAATCTATTGTCCATCTCAGAATGGGTTACCACCAAATGGCAAGGAAACTCACGTGAGAAACGGAGGACGCCATGCGATGACATTATGACGTCATCATCTCACGACAGAATAACGCCGTCAGTGATGACGTCGAGGATGTGAAAGACGCTTGGTTCCTCTGTAAAGTTTATTTCGCTCTAAGTTTATTTCTCTCTCTCTTCCGACAGTAAAGTTTATTTCTCTCTTAAAGTTTACTTCTTTCTCTCTCTTTCGGTGCACTCGCAATATCACCCGCGAACAGGCAGCGTTGGTAAGACATGCCATTTAAGCGCTGCTTCTCGGTATCGATCCCGCAGGGGGAGGCGAAGACGTCCGCCGGCAGCGGTACATCGCTGTGCGGTCGCTTCGCGTGGTGTGGTGGCTGTCGGCGTTGGTGCTGGCTTACGCGATGGCGGGCCAGATGAAGGCCTGCCTTTCTGTGCGCTCCGAAGCCGCTCGCATCGAGAGTATCGACGACTTGGCGCACAGGCCAGAAGTGCGACCGCTGCTATTTGCGAACAGCATCCTGGTGGCTATGCTCAGCGTGAGCGCGGTTCCTTCCTCCTCTCATTGCATGGTCTCACAGCTGAACTTTGTACGCTCTCCTCGCGTGTTTATCGGTAACGCTATCCCTTATTAGCCCTATATTTACTTCTACAGAAGCCGGCGAGCTTTCTAATATGTGTGTAAAAAACTTCTGGAAAGCTTCCAGCAAGCAAGCCGGAAGCATTATAATATACCCATGAGATTTCCTTTGTACCTTCCTGTTACGAAGTGATGGATAACAATCTATTGTCATTAAGATATCAACTGCAGAGTATGCCGTATATACACTAAATGCGGAGAACTTAGTACTCGGAGGCCCCATTTATCCCACAAGCGGACTTACATAACTAGTCGCAAAGGAGGCATCTAAGTTCTTGTTACCGCTTTGTTTCATGATGTGAAAGAGTTGTCGAATGAGCTTCCAACTGTTATGATGCATCCATATGGTAAAGGAAAACAATGCAATGCAAACATATACGGAAACTAAAGAAGAAACGCGCGACCCGAGCGCTGTTGATTGATTTCTGGGGTTTAATGTCCCAAAACCAGCTGTGATTATGAGAGACGCCGTAGTGTAGGGCTGCGGAAATTTCTGACCAGTTGGGGTTCTTGTAACGTGCAGTGACATCAGCACAGTAACGTGCACTGATATCGCACACTGCCATCGCACGCTGCACTGTATACACTTTGTCATGTATGCCTTCGGTCGCGCTTTGGAACAGCTTTAGCGTGCCCTAAACAAGCCTCGCCAAACTTTCCTGCCCCTAATGTGGCTGCAGGAAAATGCTTGTTATGTCAGGGCATCACGTGTCTAACCACAAAGGCATGTATACGCTGCGCTATAGCAAGGAGCTTTAATGCTCCTTGCTCCACACTGCTCCACTGCGGGAAAACTGACTGAAGCTGACTGAGCAGCTGGAGGTGGACGGCTACTCATCATAGCTTGTCTCCATGAACTGCTCTAAAAGAGCAGCGTGCCTGCTCTTGCGAATGCTGTTCCGTGGTGCTCTCAACGGGCTTTATACTGAAATGCGCGGTTTTTTTACTAGCTATAGTACCCATGACATCCCCTTCACATGTCGAGGTACCCTTAAAGGCGTGACGACACATAGCCAGAACGTATTCGTTAAAACGTCGCCTACACATTCCAAGGTGCAAATTGCAGATGATGTTATTGAGGCTTCGTTACTGCTTTTATTATTCATACCGATGGTACAGCACGTTCGAAAACTTTTTGCACCACACAGCACAAGCTTCATGCGAACGTTGTACGACATCTTGCTACGTCTTCAGAGAGTTACAACTGAGTCATTCAATACTTTTGACGACAGGATTAAGGGTTGCAAAGTGACCACAATATCCAGTCGCTACGACAACTTGCATTTAGTTATTCTAAGCCTACGGTTAAGTCCCAACGACAGCGTCAGACACAAAAAGCTTGGAGAGAGAGAGAGAACACTTTATTGATGAACCGGAGATGTCAGCCTGGTTAATCGCCTGGCTTGCTACTCCAGGTACTTTGCGGTGATTATGATATTTACAATGATCACATCTAACATAACACGTACATACGGTCACACTTACTCACACACTCATATATACATATATACACTATAACTCAGTTTACAGCGTTTCATTGAGGCATGTTGCCCGTAGAAACGCTATCAGCGCCTTGGTGCTACGTAGTGCGCAGGCGCTGTCTTGCCACGGGCCTAGGAGATGCCGCAGCTCCAAGGTCGTACCGTGTGGCAAGTGAAGCGCTGCCTTCAGAGTCTTTCTATCCGACTCGTAGCGCTGGCAGTTGCACAGGACGTGTTCAATGTCCTCTCGTGTGTTGCATGCGGAGCACAATGGAGAATCAGACTGTTGTATTTTGTGCTTAAAATCTCTCGTGTATGCTACATTGAGTCTTAATCGGTGAAGGCACGCTTCATCACGCCTGGCTAAACCTTGAGGTACGTGGAAGCTGCAGGCTGGGTCAATGGCGTGTAGTGGTCCATACTGATGTCCTGGATCACACCAGAAGTGTCGCTGCTGATTCCAGGCAAATGTCGATACCATAGTCGCCGCATCTTTTCTTGAAAGGGGTATGGCTGTTGGTGGTGTTTTAGTTCCATGGGCTGTTCTGGCAGCACTGTCGGCCCGAACGTTTCCTTGGATTGTTTGTCGCTCATTAATTGCCTTCCTGCATTCCGCGGTCTTCGTACCCATGCGTCGTCCTTATGTAACGCAGACTTCGGACCGCGACGTGTGGCGCACTGTGTGGCGCATGGTTGAGCACCACGCGGGTCAGGTGTCCATCGACGAACTCTACCGGCCGGTCCATCTGGCACAGGTGGCCAACGGGAGGGCCGTGGTGCTGTCGGACCGCACCAGCTTCCGTTACGTGGTCGGCCGCAGCTGCGCGCGCTACCCGCAGGCGCAGTTCTACGTGGCCCGCGAACCCATCAACACACTCTCATTCGGGCTGTACGTCAACGCGCGGATGGACCTGCGCTTCCGCCGTGCTCTGGACCAGAGGCGAGTTTCGAATGTCTTCCTTCTAACGCCAAGCATTGGTAACATGTCACACTCACATAATGAGAAAATTCAGAACCAAGACCCCGAGTCATGTTGGTCAACAGGACCACAAGCGCGTGCTGGTGACAAGTACCACGAATTCAGAGAACGCATAGCAAAATTACTTGCAACGATATGTGCAGCTTTATCTGAACACTAAGTGGTAAGCCAAACGAAGCTGAATATGTACGAAGAAACAACGTGCATTCGGTGCTCCAGGTGCGCCGTCATCGGTAGCGCTACCGGCGAACACTCCCCAGGTTAAATGAACAGATCCGAAATGCCCAAGAATGTGACCTCGGGAACATCTATCACCGGGAACGCAGTCAGTAGTGCAGAGCAATAGTAAATTCTTTGTTCGCGGGACTGTCGGCAAGTTGTGTTGCTCTACACTTTCACTGCCTCTTTGGTTCTCAATATTTTAGTTAAAGCTACAATTAACCCTTCGCGCGCCTTTCCTAAATTCGTTCGCGCCGCAGCATCACTAAAGGGCACACAGGCTGCCATCATCAAAGTGTTCGCCTGCCTTAAAGAAAGGCCTTTCCACAACGAACAGACTTAAAAGCCAAACATAAACTGTGGTTGCATCGATAATCAGTCAAGACATTGGTGAAGTTTTCTACGTCGGAGTAGCCTATTAGATAGGCAATACGTTCGTCTCCCCATCCTTTCTTTTCACTCCCGCTATCTTACACAGGGAAGCTTTTAAGCTTGGCAAAACTCCGGGATCGCCTGCAGAAATCTCGGCGGGTATGAGTCACAGAAAACAAGTATGTACCAAGCAGCTCTTATCATCGCATGACCATGCATAGCATAGTATAGAAAAAGGGTGGAAGGGGTAAGCGAGGGTAAGAAGTGATGTGAAGATGGTGAGGAAGTGAAGTAGGCGGGAGAGGATAAGACATGGCACAGCCTTGTACAGTATCCTTTAGCATGGGGATGAGAAAGGAAAGTGAGGTTGAGGACTGATGCAAGAATGAGGAGGAGAGAAAGGATGAAGAAAAGGAGGAAGTGAGAGGGTAAACCATACTATAGCCAAGTAGAGTGTAGTATAGCAAGGGGTTGGAAAGAGAAATGAGGAGGAGCAGAAGGTAAAGGAGGACAGAGTGTAGTATAGAAAGAGATATGAAGATGACAGAGAGAAGAAGACGTAGAAAGAGATACAGAAAGGTGAAAGAACAAACAAATAACTCAGTCTGCCGTCGCCAGGTGGTGACGTTTGCTTGCGAACTCCGCTGTTTACTCAGGTTTCGCACGCATGGAACTGGCTTTGATTTTATTGTGTGTGTCTCTGCACTCTTCAGTGCACGCTTGGCAGACGCAGAAGATATGAACTTATTTGAGCAAAACAATTCCCTTGGATTTCGCACCAAAGAAACATGGAAAGACGCATGGAAAGAAAGAGGGAAAAGGAGATCGCGTAAGAAAGAACGAAAAACAAAGAAGGAAGAAGAAAGGACGATAGCAGCAAAATAAACAGGAAGAAAGAGGGAAAGGAATTTCGACAGCAAAAAAGAAAGGCCAAAAGGAAAACGCACGAATGCGCCAAGTTGTGCTTGCCCCTGTTTTGCCGGTAGAGGAAGGGCTGCTAACCGTTTCATAACGTCAGTTCTTTGATACGCACGTCTTTGTATTTGCAGTTCGTTTGTTCCGAAACCCTTCTTTGACCTAAAATTGTTTGCGTAATGCATTCGTACCCTTCATTGTAGCCGTAGCTGTTTTAGCTGTATGCAATTTCTTTGCTTTCGCGCTTTCGAAATTTTTTGTTGGTCCACGGATAACTAAAGATTAATATTGTTCTTCCTTTGTGGTTCCCTCACCTTGTTCCATGCGCACGTTACGAATGCTTACTATTTTCGACAAAAACCATAAAAAATGCAATAGATATCAAAGGAATATGCTTTGAATTTACCGTTTCGGCGTCGCCTAGAAACATGATGGCGTCTGCCAAGAATTCCTGTTAGCATTTAACCTTCCCCGCATGAACTGTGACATATTCGATGAGCGAGAGACCGCATATACACAATGCGTTTGATTCGTAATAAACTTCATTTGGAAGTAGCGCTATATGCGTGTTTTCCTTTCTTCGTTGTCCATGTATTAGTGCACTTTACCGCTCCAATATGTCATATTACCAAATATCCTCTTTGCCACAAATGTAGCACTAGCGTACCACTAGTGTAGCAGCGCAGGCCGTTTCGTTTAAACACAATCTGACATCCGTGCTACCTGCCGATTCCATGGACACTCGCACATCTCGGGAAACTTCGGACGCAAAAAGACGGTACAGTTTCTTCATACATCTCAAGTATGGACGTCCAATCACGAAACCTAGCCACGTGTACCCAGACGACTTGCGTGTTTTATGTGAGTCTGAGGGGAGTCACCAAGCGGTAGATAGTGAAATGACCAATAATAATAATAATAATAATAATAATAATAATAATAATAATAATAATAATAATAATAATAATAATAATAATAATAATAATAATAATAATAATAATAATAATAATAATAATAATCAGCCTGTCTACGCCCAGTGCAGGGCGAAGGCCTCTACCATAGATCTCCAATTGCTAACTGTGTCCAATTTATCCCCGCGAACTTCCTGATCTCATCTGCCCACTTTACTTTCTGCCGCCCCCTGCCATGCTTGCCTTCCCTAGGAATCCACTATGTTACCCTTAATGACCAACGGTTGTCTTGTCTTCGCATGGCCCGCCCACGTCCATTTCTTCTTCTTAATTTCTATTAATATGTCCCTAACACGCGTTTGCTCCCTAACCCACTCCACTCTCTTCTTAGCCCTTAAGCTTACACCTACCATTTTCCGTTCCATAGCTCGCTGCGTCGTCCTCAATTTAAGCTGAACCCTCTTAGTTAGCCTCCAAGTTTCTGCCCCGTAGGCGAGTACTGGTAAGGTGCAGGCATTATACGCTTTCCTCTTCAGAGACAATGGTAAGCTACCATTCATTACCTGAAAATGCTGGCCGAATCCGCTCCACCCCATTCTTATCTTCCTAATTATCCCAGCCTCATGATTCGGATCAGGGGTCACTACCTTGTCTAAGTACACATATTCACTTACTACTCCCAATGCCTCACCAGCTGTCTCAAATCGCTACATGTGCTCGCCCAATGCTATTGAACATTATTTTATTTTTCTGCATATCAGTCCTTAAAAAGACTCATCTCACGGCAGAAATAGATGAGGAACGAATTAGCTGGCACCACAGCTGAAAGCTTGTGAAGCACGACACACTGTTTGCAATAGCTGGTTTGTATATCAAGATTAGCACACAATGAGTGCTGAGGTATTACGTAGTCAAAACCTCAATGGGGGTGATTATGAGGAACGCTGTTGTAGTATAGCTCGGGTGTTTCACCACCAGGGTTTTTCTAACGTGCACCAAAAATCTAAATACGCTTCGACTCCATAATGCGACCACCGCAGCATGGATCGAAATGGTCTCTCTGTTCAAAAGCCAAGCCCACATTGCCGCTGCACCACTGCGGCATAATCAGAATTGAGTGTCTGGACGCTTTCAGAGAAAATTAATTATGAAGGGCGTTGGTCGAGGTTGTCGATCATAGTCCAGGAAATATGTTCTTTAACCATATCGGAGTTTCAGCAGACCGACACCGACTGCTCGTAAACCATGCATTACTTGCACGTTTTGCAGGCTCGGATGGCTTCGCGAGTCCGGCCTGATTGGTCTGTGGACGGAGCGAATGCTTCCTGACTGGGGACGCTGCGCGCAGCGCCAGAGGAGCTTCCAGCCATTGGGTCTGAAGGACGTGCACGCCACGCTCGTGTCTGCGGCGCTGCTGGGCTCGGTCATGCCACTCCTGGCACTTATGGCCGAAATGCGCATGGGACGCCGGCCGCAGCCGCCGACAATCTGGCGGGTGAAACGCAGGTCGCCTATGGAAGTAGCTGAGAGACGGATGCGTGGGGAGTTCTAGCATGTAGCTTGCACATAGCTGTGAGAACGTACAGTAATACCACGTAGCAGCGGTGCCTAAACATTCAAACATCACATATGTTGAAGTTGATATTTTGTGGTCACAATAGCTGCCATTAGCCACCATCAGCAGTAATTATTGCTTTACTAGTAGCTCGAGTAGATAACAAATGCCTTAATGATTGAAAAATCATTAAGTAATATAATCTTTAGTAAATAGACAAAAGTGACCTTGGCACAAATAAGAATTTTTCCGCTTTAACAGGGAGACCATTAAGCATATAACAATAATGAAGACTCCTCATTTACAAGGGCAAAGCGGAATTAGCTGCTGTGGAAAGGGTGTCCATCCTTTGTCAGTCTATTGTTGGTGTTATTCGCGCATATATACGGCGCTCTCCCACAAATGGGGATTGGCCAAGAGCTGATCAAGTTTAACTATTACCTTTTATATTGAAAATTGTGACAGAAACTGATAAAATAAAGAGGACATTTATGAAGAAGGAAATTGCTTTGAATGTGAATTTCTACTTTCAAACCAGACAGATAAATTAACAAACCTGTACGGAAGAATAACTTAATTTGTTTTTTTTTAACACAGAGATGAAAATGCTAGTCTATATTATCACGCTTGGATTTTTATTATATTCAACGCAGCGTCTTCTTCTCCCGCCAAGCTCTTGCGCCTCTTGGTCTTTTACGCGAAGGTTCATATCGATAATAATAATAATAATAATAATAATAATAATAATAATAATAATAATAATAATAATAATAATAATAATAATAATAAACCAGTCTAGAATAAGTTCACTCCGTGCAAAAAACTCCAGTTCCCATCTGGTGTTCCTCGCTCTTTATTCTAGGCGACACATTGTGTACGTCTCACCTTGACATCCGACGTCTCTCCACTTGGTCGCAAGGCTTTTGGTACCATCACTGCTCACACACCGGGAAGTCAGAGAGATCATCCCACGAAACAGATAATGCTTTTGCGTTGATAAAAACAGAAAGAGAGGTTGCTGCCCTCCACTTCGAGCTCCACTTCCCTCGTCTCGTCGTAATGTGTAGCGTGCAGCGCGCACTCCAGAAGAACAACGCGCTTACGGAGAGCGCCAACGAGAACACATGCAACAACGCAGCCTGTTGCAGCGGGAAGTGTGCTACATAGCTTCGCTGGTCATCCGTCTTCGTAGAGTGGAATGGCTCATGAATTTTAGCCTTAAATCTGTATGTTTCAAGGGTGCGTTGTGAGGTAACGAAGAAATGAAAGCCTCTTAAATAAAGACGTTCGAACGCGAAGCTTTCTGTCATGCAAATTGTATTGATACGAAAGCCAACGACCACGCAGCGAGCCCAAGAAATGCTAAGCAGCCCGATGTGATGCATATACGATGTGATTGCTCGTTGAGGGTTGTAGTTTTTGAACGTTAGAATTCATGCGACATTCGCGCATCAATTTTTGAGCAAAGTCGAAAACGGTGCCGATCTGTCGTGGAGGCTCCCGCAGTCGTGTGAGCCAAATCGTATTGCAGTGCACGCACCAGGGAATTTGGAATCTGGTTTCAACACAGCGCAAAAGCGACAGCTCTTTTTCGATATATCATTTGACATGCGGCTCCTACTAAGCCAATTGGCTTTTTTTCGTTGGTCTTTAAGATAGATACGCGCATTTTTGCATTCGTTCAATTCAAAACGAACAAAGAAACGCGTTTCATAAGATGTTCCCCCAATTATGAATCGTTCAATGCTATCTCATCCTCAAGCAACTTAGTCGGCGGCTCCATAATATGTTGAAAGAAGAGGGGGACCTTTCCGCCTGTATTTGAAACGAGATTGCGAATTTCGTGGTGCGTGCAGTGCAGCATTATTTGGTCACGCGTTCACAGGAGCCTGCGCGATTGACAGGCTCCCTATGTAGGTTTTTTTTTTTTTCAAAAAGTATTCCAGATCCCAAGTTGTATAGACTTTATTTTAGGATCAGGTAACCGTTGATTACACGCAAGCAACTCACACTTGCACCACTTTTACGGGCTACTCTGTGATGGCTGTGGTAGACGATTGTAGGCTCGGCCACTGTAACGTGACACAGCCGCTGTTTCCGGTCAACGGCTTCAAGATTGCCTTTCGCGCTACTGCGGGCGTCTTTATGGCCCGATATAACAATGGAGAATTACAGGAGACTGTTGTAGCCCACCGCGGACTACATTCTACTGTTGTCGCGGAGGGCCTGATGTGTACTAACCTGCCGAAGCATCAAACCAGGGTCTTGGAGTTTAGTGGCCCAACCCCTTAGCAGGAAAGATACTATGGTAAGGTGTCGTATACTTAATCACGCAGTGAGAGATGATCTAACTCTGAATTTCATGGCTTCGTGAAAGCCTCTGTAGCCTCTACGCGACAGACTCATTGCGAAAAGGCAAAGTTCCTACCTTGCTTCGCCGATCAGGCTTCTACGTTGGCGGTGATTGCTTTGCCTCGTTATCGCCAGCACCGTGCTGTTGACGCAGATGGTCGCTGTATACGCATGTCAGTCACTCGATTCTACGTCGCTTAACATGTACCGTGCATGGAAAGTTGATCATATTGATGTAATTGCTCAAGACGCGTGGAGAAGAACAGAATTGGAAAATGCATCGCTACAAAACAGCGGCCATTGTCGACAGAGCCCACCACTTGCACAAAGATTAAGTTATCGTGACGTCTGCAGGAGTCCTCATATGTTACGAAATGCTCACTGCAAACATGTTAGTGAACTGTCTATGCGCTATCACGGGGACAGTTTTACAGTGTTACAGTTTCCGCCGGCACCCATCTTATACATTCGCTGCGTGTAAAGACGCTGCCGGAAACAGAAAGAAAAGAAAAATTAATTTTAGAAGCTTCTTGTTGCTGGAATTTACCAAGGTTGCTATTTGGGCCTTTTGGTTTGCCATTAGTGGGTGTAACATTGCGCAAAATTGACAAGGACACAAGATAGACGTTGTAACACACAGGGCGCAAACTTTCAACAATTTATTTCGGAACAGTGTACCTCTTTTTATAATTGACGAACATAAATGCGCATGTCCCAGGAAATAACATCAAACACGTGCACACCCACTCAAAAAAGCAATTTCTTTTTTTGACAATGCTATGGAAGCTTCACTGACGCAACTATCTTTCAATTGTGAGATATTATGAGCTTCTATAATCAATCGCGTCGTTTCCTTTCTACTTCTTGCGATTATGATGCACGCATCGAACACAGGTGTACATCCACAAACTCTGCAATGAATAGCTAACCAACCACCTGAATGATTTTTAACATTATTCTCATGTTCGCGCAGCCTGTCGTTAATGCAACGACCTGATTGCCCAACATAATAGCGGTCGCAAGTTAAAGGAATACAATACACAATACCTTTATTGCATGCAACATACTCGGTGCGATGCTGCTTATTGCAACACTTCTTTTCTCTGCCTCTCTTATTAGTTAATTGGCATAGCATAGCAAGTTTATCGGGTGCGGAAAATAACACTTTAACACCGACCCGGTCGCCTACCTTCTTCAAGTTGTGCGATATTTTGTGAATGTAAGGCAATACCGTGGTTTTTCCTTTTTCTTTCTGGGCTTGTTGTGTCGCATTACCGGTAACCTTTATACTCCTAAGTATCTTTCCGGCAACAGAAACCAACAGCTGTCTCGGGTAACCAACCTCATTTAGACGCGTGCACTGTTGGCTGAAGCTTTCCTCAATCTGATGGGAGCAAGATTTGTCTATAAGGCGTTCTTGAAGCAGAGATTTATAATTGCCCGCTTGACCAATTTGGAATGCGCAGAGTTATAAGGGAGAATGAGTTTGTTAGCTCGGGGTTCATACCTCCAACACAAATGATTGTCATTAAAAAAAGAATCTAATGTCTAAAAACCTGAGGCTTGAGTCTGTGGGCATCTCGTGGGTGATCTGTAATGGTTTCAAACATTTTTCCGCGATTGACAAAACCTTTGATGCCTCTTGATTAAAATCGCCTGAACTACATTCTAAAAGAAACAAATAATCATCAACGTATCTGAAGCCCTTGCACACCATTGTAGATAGCAAATTGCCAGCCAGTGTCTTGTCTAGATGAGATAAAAATAGATCACTAAGAATTGGGGCTATGCAAGATCCAAAACATATACCCTTCTTCTGAAGAAAATAGCTGCCCTCCCACTTGATATATGTAGATTTGAGATAAAATTGAAGAAGCTCTAAAAACTGTATGCTCGCAAGTCCGGCCTCGTTTTGGAAGGATATGGCTGCGTATTCATCAATGGCTCTTTCTACGCAGAGAAGAATGTCATCATGAGGTAATGAGTAATACAGGTCTGTTATGTCAATGGAGAACGCTCTAAAATTCTTATCTGGGTGCGCACTTACAAAGTGCAAAACATCATTTGAATTCTTCACAAGAAACGGGTCATTAACTGGCAGGATTTTTAGTTTCTCCTGCAAAAACAAGGCAATTGGCTTCTGCCATGAGTCGTGTTCAGAAACAATAACCCTTAGGGGAGCGTCAATCTTATGCGTTTTGACATTAAAAAACGCATCTAGGTGGTCATTGGCGCTCTTTTCAACGGAATTCCTGAGCTTTAAAAGGTTCAGCCTCGTGCACATCTTTTTTGCTTCGCTTTTCAATTTAGTCAAGGAAATACCGTCGTGGCAGTTAAATAATTTCGAAATAGTCTGACTGGCTTTAAGACCAAACGTGCCGGATTTCAAAACAGCAAACCCACTTTCCTTATCGGCCTGGAGCACATACAAGTCATGGTCTACTAAGTATCGCGCGACACGTTTCACAGGAAGCATTGAAATTGACTGCTTACATCGTGACAGAATGTCGACTCCTCGGGATATGCACTGTTGGGATTCGTCATTAGGGGCAAGCCGTGACACCTGCCTAACATAGGAGAGCAGTTCAGGCGCTGTCCTTTTGGTTTGCACGGCAAACTTAGGACCATGGCCCAACACTTTACGGACGTCCTCTGGAAGGTGCACCTGCTCGACCATGTGGATGGGACAGCTCGAGGTGGGTTGTCCCCTGGGGACAAGGCTCCGGAGCTGACTCAGATGTGACTGCCACAAAAAATCTGTGGTACGGTCGGCGACGAGCATGAACTGTCTCGGATCCCAATCCGACTTGGAAGGGTGCGAAGCTTGGTGCAGTTGAACAGCCAGAAGTCGTCTGTAACTGCCACGACGGTATTTCCTTGACTAAATTGAAAAGCGAAGCAAAAAAGATGTGCACGAGGCTGAACCTTTTAAAGCTCAGGAATTCCGTTGAAAAGAGCGCCAATGACCACCTAGATGCGTTTTTTAATGTCAAAACGCATAAGATTGACGCTCCCCTAAGGGTTATTGTTTCTGAACACGACTCATGGCAGAAGCCAATTGCCTTGTTTTTGCAGGAGAAACTAAAAATCCTGCCAGTTAATGACCCGTTTCTTGTGAAGAATTCAAATGATGTTTTGCACTTTGTAAGTGCGCACCCAGATAAGAATTTTAGAGCGTTCTCCATTGACATAACAGACCTGTATTACTCATTACCTCATGATGACATTCTTCTCTGCGTAGAAAGAGCCATTGATGAATACGCAGCCATATCCTTCCAAAACGAGGCCGGATTGCGAGCATACAGTTTTAGAGCTTCTTCAATTTTATCTCAAATCTACATATATCAAGTGGGAGGGCAGCTATTTTCTTCAGAAGAAGGGTATATGTTTTGGATCTTGCATAGCCCCAATTCTTAGTGATCTATTTTTATCTCATCTAGACAAGACACTGGCTGGCAATTTGCTATCTACAATGGTGTGCAAGGGCTTCAGATACGTTGATGATTATTTGTTTCTTTTAGAATGTAGTTCAGGCGATTTTAATCAAGAGGCATCAAAGGTTTTGTCAATCGCGGAAAAATGTTTGAAACCATTACAGATCACCCACGAGATGCCCACAGACTCAAGCCTCAGGTTTTTAGACATTAGATTCTTTTTTTAATGACAATCATTTGTGTTGGAGGTATGAACCCCGAGCTAACAAACTCATTCTCCCTTATAACTCTGCGCATTCCAAATTGGTCAAGCGGGCAATTATAAATCTCTGCTTCAAGAACGCCTTAGACAAATCTTGTTCCCATCAGATTGAGGAAAGCTTCAGCCAACAGTGCACGCGTCTAAATGAGGTTGGTTACCCGAGACAGCTGTTGGTTTCTGTTGCCGGAAAGATACTTAGGAGTATAAAGGTTACCGGTAATGCGACACAACAAGCCCAGAAAGAAAAAGGAAAAACCACGGTATTGCCTTACATTCACAAAATATCGCACAACTTGAAGAAGGTAGGCGACCGGGTCGGTGTTAAAGTGTTATTTTCCGCACCCGATAAACTTGCTATGCTATGCCAATTAACTAATAAGAGAGGCAGAGAAAAGAAGTGTTGCAATAAGCAGCATCGCACCGAGTATGTTGCATGCAATAAAGGTATTGTGTATCGTATTCCTTTAACTTGCGACCGCTATTATGTTGGGCAATCAGGTCGTTGCATTAACGACAGGCTGCGCGAACATGAGAATAATGTTAAAAATCATTCAGGTGGTTGGTTAGCTATTCATTGCAGAGTTTGTGGATGTACACCTGTGTTCGATGCGTGCATCATAATCGCAAGAAGTAGAAAGGAAACGACGCGATTGATTATAGAAGCTCATAATATCTCACAATTGAAATATAGTTGCGTCAGTGAAGCTTCCATAGCATTGTCAAAAAAAGAAATTGCTTTTTTGAGTGGGTGTGCACGTGTTTGATGTTGTTTCCTGGGACATGCGCATTTATGTTCGTCAAGTATAAAAAGAGGTACACTGTTCCGAAATAAATTGTTGAAAGTTTGCGCCCTGTGTGTTACAACGTCTATCTTGTGTCCTTGTCAATTTTGCGCAATGTTACACCCACTAATGCTGGAATTTCTCGTAAGTAAACTTGTACAGCAAAAACGAAGCTAGACGTTGGAGCGGATGGAAGCAAAAATGTCCCAGGCCTGTGCATTGTGCGTTGTCAGTGCACGTTAAAGAACCCCAGGTGGTCAAAATCTCCGTACCCCTTCACTGTGTTTTTTTTCTTCTATCTCTTTCATTCTCTTTCCTTACCCCCACTGGCTCTGAGCCACGCCCCCAGCATGAACTGCAGAAAACAGCTTCCTTTCCTTAACCGAACAATACAATTAATTCAGTAATATGGCCCCGCCACGGTGGTATAGTGGCTATGGTACTCGGGTGCTGATCCGAGGGTCGCGCGATCGAATCCCGGCTGCGGCGGCTGCATTTCGATGGAGGCGAAATGTTGAGGCCCGTTTGCTGTGCGATGTCAGTGCACGTTAAAGAACCCCAGGTGGTCGAAATTTGCAGAGCCCTCCACTACGGAGTCTCTCATAATCAGAGATGGTTTGGGGACGTTAAGCCCCACAAAACATAAAAAACAAAACAACAACAATTCAGTAATATGCCATCAGTAGCGCGTGTGCACTTCTTTGGAGCGGCTCCCCTTTTTCGCGGCGGGGTGTAAACTTGATGCGTTACCGATTTGCAGCACGATCTTTGCCTTCGTGTTTTACAACACTATAACAACTGCGAAAATTGGTCTAACGTGTCCTTGTTTACAACGCCACAGATGCAAGCTGCCCCCTTTCTCGCAGAACCGGTGTGCGCCTGCCATTCACGTGTGCGTGAGTATCCTGCAAGCTGGTTTCCGTTCGAAACGTATTTTCCCTCTGGTAATGTAAATTCTGCGCGCAATGGCAATGAATATTTCCTCGTTCCGGTCTAAAAAAATCAAAGCCAGTTCCACGCATGTGAAATCTGAGTAAACAACGGAACTGTCAAGTAAGCGCCACTACCTTGCGAACGCAGATTCTTTAATCTTATTCCTGTCCTTATCTCTTTTTTCGTCTTTGTCTTCCTTGTCATCTTTCTTATTTTATCGTTCTCCTGACACTCACTTCGCTTTCCCATCCCTTGCTATACTATAGTCTGTGCATGGCCATGCTATGGTTTACCTTATCACCTCATTGTCTCCATTCTACTCACCTTCAGATCACTTCTCACCCTCACTTCTCTTTCCCCACGCCTTTGCTACATTATCTTATGCATGGTTACACCATATGAGCTTGTAACAGACGCGTTTTCTGTGGCGCATATCCGGAAATCTTCCCCACTTTTCGGTCACCCATGGAACTTCGCCAAGCTTAAATAGCTCCGCTGTTAATATTAGGTTTGGCTCAGAAATGATGCGCGTATGTAAGCTAAAATCTACCAGCAGACGCATTTTTCATCTAGCACAGTAACCTTTAGTTTATTTTATAGGTATACAAAAGCGTGAAAATATGCTCCTCTATAAAGATTAAAGTGCTTTAACCCTTAGAAAAGGAGAATATTTTCACATTTTCGTGTACCTATAAAATAAACGAAAAGTTACCGTGCTAAGAGTGGAAGACCAGCGACACGAAGTGTACACCATGAATCGACTGCTGTCTCATAGGCGCGAAAATGCTTTACGTCACAGAAATGAGTGACCATATGCGGTTGTAGAGAGCAGATGCTTAAACTCCATAGGTAACATAGCTAACGCTCAACAACAAGGTCATACTTATTCGTAGGTTTTACCTTCAGGCTCACGGTATACTCACAGACACGTTTTCGCCGCTATATCCAAGAAATCTTTATCAATTCAAACCGATTGCCCTGGCGTATCCATGCGGTTTATGTATTGCGGCTATTTCCAATAAATTATTTACTTATTTCCTCACGCAGTAAATGTAACTATAAGTCTCCCAAGTAAATAGGTGAAATTTAATTCATTTAACATGTTTACTTTCTTCTACCATAGCGGGTTTTGGCCGCCTTTGTCAGAGAAACACACGGACAATGTCGTACAGCCGTTGGCCTGGTGCCTCTGACATTCTGGCTGTTGTAACGATGGTAAATAGTTGCTACATGATTATTTCGTGATAACACGGCACGTGTACCCACGGATATTTCTGAGTTATCGTCCCAGTATACAAGGTCACCGACTACAACTGAGCGGCTTGTAAATTGCTTGGGAACACCGAAACAACTGTGGCAGGACAAGCTATAGTCATGTTGCTATTTTAGAAGTGTTCACGCATGCATCACCTGCTTTAAACCTACCCTGTGTTTGAGATAATTAGTGGCAGCCAGTGTCCGTCTCTCGTCTCGCCTCGCCGCGGCGATCTAGTGGATATGACACTCGGATGCTGACTCGAAGATAACGGGATCAAATGCCGGCCGCGACAGACGCATTTCGATGGAGGTGAAATGCCAGAGGCCCGTGTACTGTGTGACGTCAGAGCACGGTAAGGAACCGCAGGTGGCCGAAATTTTCGAAGCCCTGCACTGAGACGTGTCCCATAATCATGAGGCTTCAAGGCGTAAACATGCAGAAATTATACCTCTTGGTATGGAGATATATTCATACCGTTATGCAGCGACGTTCAAGTTCACTGGCGATCTATCTCTTGGAGTTAGCTTATGTCAACGCCTTCGTGAGCAGAAACCTATAGTTGAAGAAATAAGCCATACTGACCAGGTTTAATAAAGCGAGGAGTTTATTCGGCCAAGAGATACGTCGCTTATGAGACAAGGACCATGCTTCCGTGACGACAAGTCGTTACGCTGCGCTGTCCACCGAGTCCGGCTCTTGCAGCAAACGTTGTGCAGGCGTTGAACGCACAGCGAGGTGAACTTCGGTCGAAAGTCCTTGTCTCACCGCGAAAACAAAAGTTCCTCCTCAGGATTTGGTCTTGCTTCTTGGCGCAGCCCTGCCCTTCGGCTTTTTGAAGATCTCCTGCTGTTTTTCGTCAGTCGCCGATGGCACCTCTGCGTCGCCCTTCGCAGAAGGCTTCGTTACCTTGGAAGACTTCCTTGCCGGGCCTGTCTCACTCTTGCCTTTTTCCGCCGTGTCCTCTTGGCGTGCTCCGCGATCTTTGCCAAGATGAAGATTTTCCATGCCCTTGAGTACGCAACGCTCGTGGGCTCGCTGATTTGCAAACGACGCACGACGCTCTTCTAACTCCGCATGAATCTTGACTTGAGTTGCGAACCGTTCTGCCTGCGAGCGCGTACACGGCGGCGAATAGTCGTCGTCCACTCGAGCTGCGAGCGAGAGTCTTGCCTTTTCGCCGTCAGCTTTGCCCGTGGCTGTGGCCGCCCGCGATTGCGCAGCCGAGCTGGGTCGTTCCTTCGTGGTTAAGGCAGCCTTCTTCATCTTGTCGCCAGAGCAAAGCGGCCGGTTCAAATGACGCGAACGAGAGGCGGGGCTGTCACGCGGGCTCCAAGGCACGAGGAAGCACGCTGGCGGGACGTTCTCTTTATCAGTTTCGTCGCTGGAAATCAGCGAATTCTAAACGTCAGGCGAGCACGGTATATGGTCTACACCGGTTCATGACATTGCATGATAAGAGACGATAGCAGCAATGCGCACTACTTAAAGGCGGGCGCGCAAATCTGCATGCAAGAAAGAATGAAACCAAAAGTTCCTTCCACCCTGCGAAGAAGAATGACTAGCGAAGCTTCGGGTGTGGGATTGACCCACATCTGCACACGAAGTTCTCTGTCGACACTACTCGACAGAAGGACGCACCTTTGATCATAACCTTTAATTGAACGCATTATACACTTGGTTGACTTAAGGCACCTTTGAATTACTTTGATTATAACATTGCACTCGTTTAAGCAACATTAAGTGAAAATCAGTTAGGTCACCTTTAGTGCACTTAATGCGTTTTAAGTATCACGTGTTTCCCTTCATCCGTACTTCATTTCGTGCACGTGCCATTGCTCCACGCCCTTCAACTCCTTGCGGGACCAGCCCCGCTTCTGTAAAATGTGGCTCGACGAAGTTGCAGCTTCGCTCTGCCGGTTCCACTCAGCGAAAACCGCCGGAAGAGCGAGGCTGTTCTTTCATCGTTGATCGTGACGTAAGTGGAAAGGGTGTAGCTATCTTGCGGCTCTGGGGATCGACCAAGCCCGTAACTTCGAGCTAAACCCTTCTTTTACACATTATAGCACACTGGCCTCGGCATAACTACCATCATATAACAATGGGTTGATGGCAGAAGTAGTTCGAGCGCGGCAATGGACAGTATAAAGTGGATCGAGTTAAGAGCAGGTCCGTTTTCCCTTGCTGCGTGACAGGTGCTATACGATGTAAAACAGAACTCCGCTGTTCAAGAAGAGCAGACGCTGCCAGCCGACAGGTCACTCACGGTAATGGAAAAGAGGGAGGATACAACTCCCACCTGTGTCTAATATTGGGGTCAGCAACAATCCAGCAGTCACAGAGATGTCCAGGTACATGCGAAAGATAATAGTTCATGCCACTTCATTCCGTCTTTTGCGGCATAAAACTGGAGTTTATTAGACCGGGACCTCCGCACAGCACCAGCACAGCACGTACGCGATGACGACGATCGCAGGTCCAAGCGACGAATAGCATCGGCAAAAGTCTGATGCTGATGATAACAGATACAGACGAGGAAGATGTGCGTAATAAACCCCCACAGTATCTTTGAGATGGTTATGCGGCGGCAAAGTGCATGTACACGTCGAAACTTCCTAAAAGCCCATGCGTTCAGAAAACACCATGAGCATGGATGAATTGGTGGATGGATGGATAAGACTGAACCCTTTAGATTGGGCGACGCATCACGCCACCTAGCCGTGGCTGTTAACATGTTTTATATATAATTACTCTTAAACTAATCCTAATGGAAGGTTAAATTTTACTATTGTCTCGATTTTAACCACGATTCACACAGCCCCCGTCAATTAAGTTCCTTCCACTAGTTTAAGTAATTTTCTCTGCGGCAGCCTCTGACGATATCAGCTTTACACAAACGGTGGCGCCCTTTACGGGAAAGTTCCCGGTGTTCAGCCGTTTCCTGTTCGTCACCACACGCGCCAATTGGTTGTCATTTCCTTGGTTCTTGGCTCAGTATATTTGAGTATTGAATACTCCCGTGCTGGCGTCTAACAGCAGAGAACTTCCCCTAGTACTGCGGTAGACATTTTTTTTATAATTTCGCGCATGAAAGTTCAGTACGTTTCCAGCGCTCACTTCGTTTCCATACCTGTCATCCACAGACCGCTCTCTGTCATATTAACATGTTCTTCACCGATATTGCTTTGTTCGGACTACTGCTGCCAGATATTTATCTTATGGCTTCCTCCGCTCTGTATCAACATTCCTCATGTACAAGTAGCTGAAAACTTTAGCTCACCGCTTTTCCTCCATTTCTCTCAATCGCTCTTCAAATTCTATCTTGCTACTACCTTCGAACGACGTCCATCCCATGTCACACTCTTCCTACTGATTTGGCGTATTACCGTGTGCTTGCAACGCCAGCCTCCCTGCACTACACTGCTTACGTTGCTTATTTTCCGGCCTTCCTTGAACCTTTGGTCTCATGCACAAGACTAGCTTTGCCAAATGTCAAGCCATCAGCCCTTTCCAAATCCCTCTCGCTACGTCGTACCTGTTGTAATTCCACAGCGTCCTATGTTTCATAACAGCTCCATTCCTGCTAAATTTAGTTGATACGCTCCTTTCGCGTTCCGTTAGGCACTTAACCTCACTTGTATATCCCGAGATATTTGTGTGTATCTACTACTTCCAACATGACATTCCGTATTCTAAGCTCACAGCCGGTATTATCATTACATATCATGACTGCTGAGTTTTCGTTACTAAACCTGACCCTCTTCACCGCAGATGTCCATTATTCTTGGACATATTTTGTCAGCTATTAATACTCTATCGCCTGCGTGTATGACTCCGAGTATTGGCGACACAGCAAACCCCTCTTATTTAGCAAAAGAGAGACTCAAGCGAAGCACGCACCTAATTTTCCCTGTAATCCTTGTAGGAACAAGACGAACGCAAATGTTCAGAGAGGTCACCCATGTCTAAGCCCCCGTTGCATCCCTACCGGCTCAGAGACCTGTTTTTCACATTCGATGCGCACCCTTATGATGCGCATCTTGCTGTGATACGAGAATATCAGTGTAGACATAGTGGACAAGGAAGACCACCCTGCAACTGTGCACCCAAGGCTGAACGTATCGGTGACGATATATAAGAGCGAAACTTGTGGGAGCAGCAGGACAGTAAAGACAATGCGAGAGCTACCCCAGGCACAATGTGCAAAAAATGGATTTCACTTCTGTTAACGATGATTTCGATGAATTCGGTAATCGTTGAAATATTTCGCGAAGCGTACACTGTTTGCCCATATAACACGAAATCCAGACGCAGATACCTCCTATCAGCGAGCGAATTTTCGGCAACCTAAACGGCAAAAGAACAAGACTTCCTGAAAGCGCCGATCATTACATCACAATACAACTTTTCGTTAAACGCTCGCCTTCAAGGTAAGCCCGCGAAAGCGTTAAGAATGAATCCACTGTCTACGAAGCCCACCACTCCCATCTCTTCGCTTTGTTCCTTGTAACGCCGTTGCTTCAGGTGCCCCA
Organism: Hyalomma asiaticum; assembly: GCA_013339685.2. Classification (NCBI taxonomy): domain Eukaryota; kingdom Metazoa; phylum Arthropoda; class Arachnida; order Ixodida; family Ixodidae; genus Hyalomma; species Hyalomma asiaticum. The sequence continues at coordinate 83,829,657 of CM023483.1, forward strand.
AACTTGTGGAAAAGAGAACTATGCCACGATGGGGTAGAATGTTCTGTTTTCTACTGATGGATGCTAATATATGCGCACACGAATATGGGGCGCACAGGTCATGTGGTCGTATTTTCACATGGTAGCCCTAGCAATGGCAGGCCCCGACACCATCGTTCACTGTCGTCGTAATTGCGGTTTCAAAGCGACGCTACAGAAGTAAGTATATGCGAAAAGCAAAATCGTCGTTTGCGTTGGTTGGGCGGCGACAGAGAGCACTCCATGCGTTGAACTTCACACGTTGACATGGCGCAAGCAGCAGGAATTTGCCCCTCATCCCTAACGGTCTCTTCCACTGGCGTAGCCTGACTATTATATTATTATTTCTTTTTGGGAGGGGGGGGGGGGGGGGTGTTATATGACGCGGTGTGTTTGCGGAAAAAAGGCCGAAAGTAGGGGAAAAGGGTGGTTATCGAGCGCTCAAATAACTCCCGTGGATGTTTTGACAGCGAGCCCCACCCCCACAAAAAAAAAAAAAAAAAGCAGGTCGAGTTGCTAAAGAATGCTTACCGTTATGTGCAACATGCAGCTGTTTTTATGCATTCTCTATTACGATGTTACAGCGTGGTTAGGTGTCGAGCGTAGCTCGGCTGTGCACACGGGGTGCTTGTGTAAAGACGAATACTTAGACATGGGGTTTTCGAGCAAAGAAATGGCCGAGTTTTAAGTCTTCTAAATCTAGTTAGTCACGAGCTGAAAGTATGTTTGGCTTCTAAATAACTTGCCAGCCTGGCTTCCCTTTGTTCTGGTATTTCAGGAAGCAGCTTTACCTTTGCTTGAGCTTTTTCAGCCAGCTGTCAAGCTATACTTATTGACTGAATTGTTTGTTTATTCAAGTGCACGAAGATTGTCTTGAGAGACTGGACTAAAGGCTGTTCCCACGCCCGACTTCGTTGTGCCACATGGCTTGGACGATGGACTGCAACTCAAAGCAAGAACACATAACAGCACCTACTGTTTTGCACAAGGGTGAGCAAGAAACCACACAAAACGGCGATATTGCTGCTGGATTATTGGATCGAGCCTGCGGCGTGCACTGAATCGAGCGTACATGCGGCCCAGCCGGCGCGCCGTCCATGCTGAGACTGAGCCACTGAGCGATGCTGGTCGTGGTTCCGTTAAAGGGCCTGTCTACCGTTTTTTTTTTCTTTTTGCGCAATACAAAGCGTACATTTTGAAGTGTCCCATCGTGCAGTCGTTTCCCCAAAAACTGAGTAGAAATTATCTGAAACAGAATTTTTTTTTCTACGAAGTCGCTCCTTTCCTACGTGTACAGACGCCGGCAACATTGGTTACCGCGCACAATGCGTCGTCGTCTCCCTGGCAACCCTTTTGGGAGCGGGAGGCTTCTTGTCAACAGGAACCGGTTCCAAGTATGACATTGCAGAGGTGACGAGGAGGAGAGGCGAGGGAAAGTCGGCGCCCTGGCGTGCGCCTCAGACATGCTGAGCCGCATGCATGACAAGCGCTACGGGGCTGACAAATTCGAAGGCAGTGCCACCTGCGCCACCCCGAAAGCAGCGAAAAAGAAGAACGAATTGCTCTTGCACACTATAAAAAGGTGTCTCTTAGGGTGAAGTACGCTTGTAAAACATGCATAATTGTTCTTCAGGAGAATATGTATGCCTGCGTGCGTTTGTTCTTGTACACTTGGAAATTGGCAAACACGCTGTTAGGTGTCGCTAGCGGCGTTTCCTGCAGCACTTTCAGAGCAAAAGTCAAAACATAATTCCCCCTTTTTTTTGTGGGGTGAAAGCGCGCTCGTTCCCATTAATGTGACGCACGATCTCCCCATTTTTACCACCATCTAAAAATGTTTTCCAAGCGGTAGGCACTCCCTTTAAAGGGCAACTCCGGCGATTTTTCAATGTCCACTGATCTTAATGAAATTTTCAGTATGCATTCCCCTCGGCACTGTAATAATATATTCCAAACCAGGCGGTTGCAAGTCATTTAGTTTTCCTGGAAACGAATTTTAAAATTTTTTAGCGGATTCCCCTGCGGGCCACCCTGTGTTTTTGACGTCATCACCTTCAACACTGCCTACCCGAGTCTGTGGTACTTTAAAAGCAAAACGGCGGTACTTCAGCGCTGAAATCGTCGCTGTCAAGTTCAGAAAAGCTGGCATAACTCAATGCATCGTCGGATGACCTCGCCACTGTGATTTCTCTCCATATTTCTGATGGCGGGGAGGCTGTGACGTCATCGCATACGCTGCAAGAAGCGTCTACCCGTTTCGGTTTCGGTTTGAACACGCCTTTCGTTCGGTTATTTAAAATTATTGGTGCGCTTCTGAGCAAATTGAACCACCCTGGCTGCTACAGGACTATCAGTACTATTCGAAAACATTGATATCAGAACATGGTGAAAAAACCGCCGGAGTTGCCCTTTAAGGACGCTCATTTCTGCAGCCCATGACGGGAACACCGCTGAGCGTCCGTGAGGGTATACGGGAAAAGAACTGAAAGAGCTGGAAAGGAGAGAAATGCCGTAGTGGAGAACTACGGCAAATTTGACAACTTGGGGGAACCCCAGGCTGTCACTGAAAACACTGAAACACGCACAGTACACGGGCCTCTGGCATTTTCGCCTCCATCGGAAATGCGACCGCCGCGGCCGGGATCGAACCCGCGGTTTTTCGGGTGGTAGCCGCTACACGACCGCAGCGGACTCAATGAGCGACGAAGCGTCGCCGAAGCAGCCGTGAGACCCTAAACTATTCACGTGAAACTGCCGCGGTGACGCACCGAGCGAGCACAGCTGAGAGGCCTATCCACGAAGGATCACATTGCATAACGTTACACCTCACACGCTCGCACTGCAGCGGCTCAAGGTCATTGCGACGCTATGAATTACCTTAAAACACGTAGCCGCAAGAATTTTTCGAAACGGTGCCGAAATAGCGGAGTTACACGTGTTCGATTATTAAAACGCGGCGCTTGCTTGTTTCGCTCTTTCCTGCGCCACGCACCGGCCGCTTGTGGGTGCCACCTCCTCGCCGAGTGTGCCGAGTGCTCCTCCGAAGGTCACGTGACATACCTCGCCGATGACGCGTATCCGGTTGACGCGCCTCCGCCCCTCCGCCGGGTTCCCGCGTTATTGTTTTGTTGGTGCTGTGCCAACGCTCTGTGTTAGCGGTATCTGTCGTGTTCTGACAGTTACTGCAGTTTCTAGTCGGCTGTACCTGACTTGTTCTCGTGCAAACTGCGTCGCTAGGACCCTGCGTTGCGTCTCGAAAGACTCATCAGTGGCATGAACCCATACGCCACCATACCCATACGGTGACTCGCCATGCCGAAGCAGGCAGGGAGCGCGTGTATTTGCTAGCAGACTAACCGGGAGTTGAAGTTCTCCTTCGACCTAAAGGCAACGCGCAGTAAAGCGTTCGCTCTAAAAATAGCACTCCTTTAAAAGCGAAATGCCATAGTGCGGTATGTTGGGTATAGTTGGTGTTTAGATATGGATATCATCAGAAATCAGAGCAATAAGACGGCACACAATCGCAAACTAGCAATTGATTTTATTAAAGAGAGTTGACTTGTATGTACGTCTGTCTCCACAAGCTGCGCAGGCGAACCGATGCAAAAAAAAAATTGAAGTATGCGCAGGAATTAACTGGCCATGAGCGACAGAAATTTCACTTCTGCAATATACAACTGATGTGTCACTTGCAAAATTATCACCATCGGTTGTATAACTCGGAACTGAAATTTATATCGCGAATGGTCAGTTAACTTCCATTGCGTAATATCAAGGTTCTTTGCATCGGTATGCCTGCGCTGCTTGTGGAGAGATCCGTAATACAGGCCACCTGTCTTCAGTAAAATGCGTTGTTAGTTTGTGCTTGTGTTGTCCTGTCACTTTTCTTGTGTATCGTCTTGTTACGCCGGATTCTCGATCTGGCACGCATCGGAACTTGAAACCTTGTCAGCGAGTGCGCGGAGTAACTACTCTGAACGAATGTTTAGGGCGGCGCCAGTTTCGTAAGTGTGCTGCGTAATACGTGACATTCTAGGTTGCTCTTTTTTAAAGACGGTAGTTTTTCTTGGTCTTCCTAAACTCCAAAAAAAACCTTGTCTGTCTGTTCGTCTGTCGCACAATTCAACCACCCGACCGTTCAAACGGGCCATGAAAACCAACCACAAAACTATAGGACTGGTGGACGTGGTCATATGCGATACAGTGCAAAGGAAACCTCAGACCTATTTGAGGCAACGTTTATGCAAATAACCGTGATCTGCAGCGTTCATGTAATTAAGAACACAGGTTTTACTGGTTTTTACGTTAGTAAATGAAAAATTAACGCGTTAGAAATGGTCTCGAAGAGAAGCTACTGCTTGTCGAGCGAGCCCGAAATGGCGAAACAGCCAATTTCCCGTTCCTCTCTCCTGCCCCTTCTCGGCCGCTAGTCTTCCTGCGTGCTCGCCTGCACGGAGAGACAGTTATCGTGCACTCATCCCCCTCACTTCCTATCTTTGAGCATCACAATCTGTTGAAAAAGAAAGGGCAGTGCCCGTTCGGCAGCGCCGCTACACAGTAATTATAACCAACAATTTACTACAGCCTAGACATGTGCGCCGCCGCCTATTGGCCTCGAGATCGAATGGAGCCGGCGCCTGGCGGTGGAGCGGTGAAGCTCCCGAGTGTGGATGGCTCCTCGCGTCGTCCGCTAGCCACTGTGCGTTTATATGCGCGCGTACGTCATGCCTCCAAGATGTTTGTTGTTCTTTGTGCTGCAGCAGTACTAAATGCCTGCATGTACTATTATCCAAGTATGCACAAGTATTTTACCTTGCGCGACAGTCTTCCCTATTTGTTAGGATAACTTGCTGGGTGTGTCAAGAGCGTGCCATATCATCGTCACACGCCCTGCCCGGCACAATTTCAGTTTAGCAGCTGCCGTGTCTTTCAAGCATACGACAAAGTGCAGTTGCCGTTCTTCTGAACAAGTTACGCTGGAATCGTCACGGTAGTAAATGCTGCAAAGTAGCGATATCGTCTCGCGATACGTCGTTGTTTTTGGCAACAGAAATAAGCCGACTTGAGATGTCACTGGTTACAAAACTAATGGTCTCAAAGATGCAGCTATGTCTCTGCATACTTGTCAATTGGCGTATAACAGCTTGGCTGTCACTTAGCGGTTTTGTGATGAGCCATCATTGTGCTTAAGACATCATTTTCTTTTATAGTATTGACACCGCTACGGAGAAAGTATCCGCTTCAAAAGTGAACTCTGGCACTGCTCGCCAAAAGGGAATAAATAGTGCATTAGATGAGGATCATGCATAGCACGGCATTATGGCGTTGGACGTAAGAATAGCGTTACTGCGGCGTAAGCATGACGGAAAATAGCGCGCATTGCACAGCGTAACTATTCGTTGCGCCGGTCTGCGTCCGTGGAAAAATCGCCGAAGCGCGCGTCGACATAGCAACCATCTCCAGCCAAGTAAGCTATGCATAGTTTAGGCTAATTAAGCTAAGCCAAGAGTAATTAAGCACAATCTAAGAATTAAGCTAGGACAAGTCTAATTAAGCACAATCTAAGCAAGTCAGACCTATTTTAACCAAGGCCAATGAAAGTAAGACTAATGCCAAACTTACTCAAGCTACTCAAGCTACTAATAGTGAACGGGGAAGCAGTTTGGAAGAGGCTGACATTCCACCAGTACTGACAAAGTAATGAAAGCTTTGAAAGAGATGAAATCGGGAAAGGCACCCGGTGAGGATCAGATAACAGGAGATCTGTTAAAAGATGGTGGGCAGATTATACTGGAAAAACTGGCAAGCCTGTATACGCAATGCCTAATGACTGCGAGCATACCGGTATCTTGGAAGAATGCGAACATCATCCTAATCCATCAGAAAGGAGACACAAAGGACTTGCAAAATTACAGGCCAGTTAGCTTACTCTCAGTCGTCTACAAGGTATTTACCAAGGTAATTGCAAACAGAATTTGTGCCACCTTAGATTTCAGTCAACCTAAGGAACAAGCAGCTGTTTCGTAAAAGCTACTGAACAGTAGACCATACTCACACTATCAATCAGGTGATAGAGAAATGCGCGGAGTATAATCAACCCCTATATATAGACTTCATAGATTACGAGAAAGCATTTGACTCGGTTGATACCTCAGCAGTCATGCAGGCACTGCGGAATCGGGGTGTGGACGAGCACTACATAAGACTACTGGAAGACATCTACAACGGCTCCACAGCCACCATAGTCCTCCATAAGGAGAGCAGCAAAATACCTAGCAGGAAGGGCGTAAGACAAGAGGACACAATCTCTCCAATGTTATTCACAGCATGTTTACAAGAAGTATTTAGAACTCTGGACTGGGAACAGGTGGGTGCAGGGCTTAAAGGGTAATACCTCAGTAAACTCCGATTTGCTGATGACATTGCCTTGCTAAGTAACTCGGGAGATGAATTACAAAGCATGATTACTGACCTAAACAGGCAAAGTATAACAGTGGGCCTGAAAATTAATATGCAGAAAACTAAAATAATGTTCAATAGGCTTGGGCGAGCACAGCGATTTCAGATAGTTGGCGAGGCATTTGAAGTAGTAAGTGAGTATGTCTACTTAGGCCAGGTAGTGACCCCTGATCCGAATCATGAGGCTGAGGTAATTAGGATTAGAATGGGGTGGAGTGCATTCGGCAAGCATTGTCAGATAATGAATGGTAGCTTACCATTGTCTCTGAAGAGGAAAGTTTATAACAGCTGCATCTTACCGGTACTCACCTACGGCGCAGAAACTTGGAGGTTAACTAAGAGGGTTCAGCATAAACTGAGGACGACGCAGCGAGCTACGGAACGGAAAGTGGTAGGTGTAACCTTAAGGCACAAGAAGAGAGCGGAGTAGGTTAGGGAACAAACGCGTGTTAGGGACATACTAATAGAAATTAAGAAGAAGAAATGGGCGTGGGCGGACCATGTAATGCGAAGACAAGACAACCGTTGGTCGTTAAGGGTAACAGAGTGGATTCCTAGAGAAGGCAAGCGTGGCAGGTGGCGGCAGAAGGTTAGGTGGGCAGACGAGATCAGGAAGTTTGCGGGGATAAAAAATTGGGTCCAATTAGCACAGGACAGGGATGACTGGAGATCCATTGGGAGAGGCCTTTGCCCTGCAGTGGGCGTAGACAGGCTGATGACTCAAGCTAAGACTAATTAGGCCTAGCCTAATTAAGCTAATACTAGTAATACAAGCCCAACTAAACATTAGGTCAAGCATAATTAATCCAATACTGATTAAGCATGTGATAACTGAGCTATAAATATTAAGTTAAGCATAATTACGCAATGCAAATTAGGTCAAGTATAATTATTCTAAGCATAATTAAGCTGGGTATGATAAAGTTGACACGCATAATTAAGTCAGTACCATAAGCCAAGCCCATTTAAGCTAAGACTAACTGAAGCAAGCCCAATTGAGCTAAGGTTAAATGGGTTGCCTACTGAGACCTAGCGAAACCTAGCAAGACCTTGCCAAGCCAAGTAAGACTTTGCAAACCATGTCAAACTCCAAATCGATCAGCTTGTTAACTAGCGTGTTAAGCCGTGTGCAGTCAGCGATTTCATTTGCCTCAAATCGCAAGAACGTTGCGTCGCTGTGCACATTTCAATGCAAGCCGCCGACGGCCTATCCACGCTAATGCGGTGACGGTGCTGCCACCTAGGTTGATCTCGCGGCCAGTATTGCTCGCGGCAGTATAGGGCGAATGCGGGAATCTTGAACTTAAGGAAATCTTCCATTGCATGCTTTAGGGGAGTAGCGAGAGTGGAGGGGAAGAGCGTGAGAGCGGGAGGGAGGAGAATAGAGGGTGTTCAATAGGGACGGCATTTGAAGCGGAGCAAGCAGACATGAGGCCTTTTTTTTTTACTTGAGTGCGTGAAACAGCATTTATTTAAAGCAAGTAAATGCAACAACAGAGATTTAGCTCAGATTTGGTGATGCATACCTTAAATATCCAGGTTGCGCTCGGACCCCATTACAAGCGCTTATGCTTTGCGAGATTCCTGGTGGTTCCGTAAATTAAGTTCACTAGTGTAGGGTAGTTATAAAACTAGACAATAAACGCGATCTACCATCTGCGGACGTCCGCAGCGTCCGGCAGTTTACTTCCCGAAACGAATTTGTTTCTTCAGAAGCTCAATTTTCAAATATCGCTTAAGGTATTCGTAAAAACGATTCGTATAAGTATGTACCAACACAGAACGCGGCTTTCGAGAGACGAGCACATTTTCTTCCCTTTATCATTACAGCTCGGCCCCATATTGTATTCTCCATGTATTCGGCCCCATCGCGGAGGCTCAGGGCTTCTTCGCGGCTTCGGGCGCAGCTCCCGGTTCGGTGGCCGATGCGCGCGACGCCTGCGTGGCGTCGCTCTGCGCAGACTTCCGAGACCCCTCGCTGGAACGTCGGCTTTTCTTTCGCTTGCGCTTACTGGCAGACACTTCGCTCGTTTCCTTGCTGGCGTCGCCCTTGGGCTGCACCGAACTGCCGTGACTCTTGTACGTGAGCTCCTCGCTGCGAGGGAGTACCAATGGCGTCGTTGGCAAGGGACGAAATAATGTGCGCGGGCCCTGCTTCGTCAATGCACGACAGTGGAATATTCGACGAGAAGTGTTTCGAAGCCAGACTACGACCTTAAGGAAAAGCGCCGGGTGCGTGCAAGCCGAAGCTGGAAACACGCACGTTCCTATAAGCGGTCTCAACATGTGTATCGGCTAACATGGCAGGTCGACACGACTCCGACGTGTTAATTTAAAGCTGCATTGCATAAGACGTCTTCAACTATATAGAGTTTCTACTTATTGGTATGACAATTTCGAGTGAATAAGAAGTGTTTCGACCGCTCATGACGCCATTAATCTTAGAAGGTCGTTGCGTCCTGAAAATACGTCCTTGCGGTAATGGGAGTTTTGACCACATGTACGCAAGATTTTACATAAAGCCTATGGGCCATTCCCTGTCAAGAACATAGAAGGCAGGAAGAGCTCCTGGTGAGTACCCCCGACCTAGCTGCTACTTGTCCTTTCAATCGTGCAGTTATGCGAGCTTTCGGCGACATCGGTAGAAGTTAGGTGAATTCAATCACTTACGGCTCGTACCCTCATGCGCAGCCAAAGCGGGTGTAGCCACACGTAATTCCATTGTTTTTTCTTTTTCTTTCTTGCTTTCTTCTTTCTTTCTACACGTAGTCATCCACAAGCTAGGAAATGCAAGCTTCACTCTAAATTGCTTTCAATCTTTTTTTTTTCATTCTTTCTTTCCTTTCCCGTTGTTTCTTTGTTGCTCTTGAAAGTTCTAAGCGCGGTGGCAGTCCCCAGTTTAAATCTCAGCAGCTGCAACAATTTTTTTATTTTTGAAGGCGCCGAGGGCTTCATTTTTCTGAGAATTTACGCGTAAATGCGTAAATATTATGTAAATGCGTAAAGAAACCATCCTAAGGGTGCCATGCGCGGAAAGCTCGCAAAGTGCTCAAGCGTTCACGTTTCTGCAGAACCGTAGTTTAAACCTTTAGCAATAAAACGAAAAATCTTCGTTCACTAATTAAGCTTACGAATGGTGCGACAAGTGACTGGGCATCTTCTCTTCCGAGACGATGCCAGGCGCCGCGCCGCTGGCAGCCGCACTGGGAGTTAGAACCGCCTGGGCAGTTGCAGGCGTCGGCCCCTGCGACGTGGACGTCGCCGTAGCCTCAGCAGCCGAGGACGGTGTGAACGTGGCGGCGGCAGCGTCGGACGCCTTCAGCTCAGCGCCCATTACGACGGGCAGGTTTTCGGGCACCTTGGCGTCCGGCTGGAAGCAGTTGAACACGTCCCAGTTGAGCGGCAGGCGTCCCGTCCCGAAGACCCACGACGCGGCACCGGACACCGTGATCAGCGCGAAGAAGCTCATGACCATAGAGAAAGTACGGAAGGGGAACAGCTGCAGTTCCTGCTCGTAGTCGTAGAAGGGGTACTTGATGAAGGGCGGTATCTTGAGGATGCTCTCGCCGCCGCCCGCGCGGAGGAAGCAGCCGACCACGTAGGCGGCGAACGAGCCGTACGTGTTGACGTGCTCCTTGAGGTACACCACGCACACGAGCTGCGGGAAGAGGATAACGTATACCAGGTCCGAGGACAGGTACCACAGACCGTAGATTGACTCGGCCGTGAGCGCCATGAAGGTGGCCAGCGCGCCCACCAGCACGATGGAGACGCGCATCACGCCGATCACCTCCTTTTCGGTGGCCTGCGCGAGACACACGATATGTATACTGCACGGAGATACTGCGACGATCGACGATCTCTCATTCACAACCGAAAGATACAAGGCTGAATTGAACTGAAGGAACACAGAGGTATGCGTCATATGCGATTCCTTATAACATTGTGGCGAGCCGTCAGCGTCTCGACGACGACGACGATGTTGCGCCTCAACTGCTCTGCACGTTCGAGCTGAGCACGGGAGTACAACGGGCAAGACGGCAACATGGCGGCAAGAGCGACAGTGTCAGTGCTAGTGCATAAATAAACGTGGGCAACCAAACGCCTCACGTCTTCCCACAAGTGGTGACCCCGGACTTCTAACGGCAACGCACCACCTGCTCGTCGCTTTGCCAACGCACCGAGTGTCTTCGGTGACCACGGTAAACGCCTTCAGCCTCGTTCATTCCGGCTGACGATGGACACCACATCCAACAACTAAGCGGCGCCGAATCCAACGGTACCCGACCCTGTCGTCGCTACTCCCAAGCTACCGGAGTTTTGGCAGTCGGACTCAGAACTCTGGTTTCTGAGCGTCAAGCCTCTCTTCCGACGAAATCGAGTGGCATCGCAAACGTCATCGGTGCTTTACCACCTGCTGTCAGCGCCATCGTAAGGGACATTGTGCACTCTGCCTCCTGACACACCGTACGACACTCTTAAAGCAGAGCTCATACGCCGGACAACCGAGTCGGAGCAGCGTAGGCTGCAGCAGCTACTCACCGCGGAAGACGACAGGCCATCCACAAGCACCAGACGAACGTGCTTTGCAACAGAAGAACCTACCAGCTGGTCATAGAGATCGCTCCTTCGCACACTGGCTACCTCGCTAGAGGGGTGGGCCCTGTGGCGAGCCGTCAGCACCTCGACGACGACGACGACGACGACTATGTTGCGCCTCAGCTGCTCTGCACGTTCGAACTGAGCGCGAGAGTAGAACGGGCAAGACGGCAACATGGCGGCAAGAGCGACAGGGTCTTTTCTAGTGCATAAATAAATGTGGGCTACAAACGCCTCACGTCTTCCCACAACATCAATGTTAACCAGCAACAACGCGGTAAAGCGCTATAAAAACATGAGTATATTACGTTGTATAGACTCTAAGCATGATGTCACACTCGAAACAGAAGGGGAAACTTCATAGAAATCTCGCCAATAAAGGCCACATCTAAGTACCGGAATCGAAAGGACAACCGATATTGCCGTATTTGACGGACGTGGTTGTAGATAGATTATCCAGCGAACGAGCGGATTTGTGAAGAACGTTGGGCGTATGTAATTTTGCTCATGTTTGCCCCAGCGGTGAGGAAGAACACGCAAGGACGCGCTTGAGCACGAACACCAAGTAATAATTACTTCTGGGGTTTGGCGTTTTACGGAAGTGCTGACCCCTCTTAAACTTTTGAATCTATGCCCCCCAGAAAGAAACTTATTTCAATAAGGCCTTCATAAGCGACTCTTTATCATAGCGTCTGATGCTCCGTCTTGCATCTCCCATGCCATACTCAGATTTAAGTAACACAGTTCCCACAAGGCGACCCCCCCCCCCCCCTCTGGGAAAATTCTGTATCTGCCCCTGGCTCTGACGTGAAGCTAGCGCGCCCGCACAACTTGGTACCTGCATTCTGCAATACAATATGTACGTAAACGATTATTAGGAAGTATCTGCGAATGCGGTCTGGTTGAACCATATATATCACTGATGTTTCACTTTCACTAAGCGGGTCGTGTAGTGGCAGCCGTAGGTGTGTCCTTCTAACCCTTTTGTGATGTATAGGAAATCTGTACACACGCACGCCTTTCTGTCAGGCAAAATGGATAGCTGCGAGATGCGAGGTAAAACACGCACATTCTGTCTGATGCCGAGCTTGTAAATATTCCAGGCGAACATGGAGGCCGCGCTGAGGATGGACGAGTCCGAGGAGGACATCACCGCCGCGGAGACAGCGCCGAGCCCCATGGCGGAGACAAAACCTGGCGTCAGGTACTGCAGCACAAGCGGCAGCGTCAGCGACGTCGCCTCGCCTGTCAGTGGAACGGCCTTCGTGTAGCCCGCCTGAGTCAGGTCTGCAGGAACGCACCGAAAGAGGAACGATGTTGCTCCGCGGATACGGCAGCCGATACTTGTGGCCATTCCATCGGAAAGCGGATCATGAAAGAGTCGGCTCAGAGCGGCGACCGCATAACGTCACTGATTTTTCTGTTACTCGAACAGGCCGATACACAGCATAGTGCGGTAAACACATACTATAACGCTGCATTGCGCGGCTGTCGCTAAAGCAAGCGCGAGCGCGTTCGGTTCTATCGGTGTCGTTGCCAAGCTGCGCCACTATCCCATCAGTGACGGCGTTGAGAGGATAGGGGCGCAGTAGATGCATTGAATGCTCAAGATCTTGCTACCTGACAGCGGAAGCGCTTCATAATTGTTATGAAATGTATAAATGAAGCCCGAAAATTTGCTGTCGTGGCCATTCAATACCGTTATAGAGCGCTGTGCACAAAATGTTATCTGCTAAATATGTTGCTACGTTCTCTCTTAAATCTTGCTATTGCAGAAACTTCTGGACTCTAGCATATTCGCGAGCTGCACTCACTGGCCGCCTTGGCTACGGCACCGATGATGACGGGTGGGATGGCCATGAACAGGCATCCGAACGACGCCATGTACGACAGCAGCTCGGCGCCCTCGGCTGTGCGGCTCGAGAGGACTCGCTGGAAGTACACCTGCGTGCGCACAGTGTTCAGCGTGTTCATGTGAAGCAAAATCAGTGTACGGCACTATTGGAATGGAGCCTAAGCTACTTAGGGAACATTCGCATGGGATAAAGAAGCCAAGCGAAACAAGCTTTAACATAACCCTTCATGAGCACTACTGCTATACTCACAATACCTTTCACATGGTGCACACTTCCGACGAATGAGGGGTAAAAGGCGGAAGTTATGATAAATGACTTTTAGAGGCACGCAGACCACTGTGTTCCATCCGCGTTGCTCCCCGTCTTTTGGAGTATTTCGTTCAAAGACTTTATCTTTGCAGCAGTACATAAATTCTTATTGTGAGGTTTTTGGTATGCTGTTCCCAGAGGGCAGAGTCGATCCCAAGTCCTAGGCCCCACTTGCTATTGCAATCCGGCGGGCCTTATCAATCAGTCGTCACTGTTCGTCCCAGGCTGTGCTAGAAAGAGCGGCACCACACTAGGAAAAAGGGGGGGGGGGGATGATTGAGTATTTCAGGTTCGCCGGATGGTTTGAGGAACTGTGCCACACGGAATGGTAAAGGTTGGGTTGTCCTCTGCACTCTTGAACTAATGTACTTTTCCTCACGTGGTACCGCAGTATAGTGCTGAGCATTCGTTTAACGCAGTATTTGACGATGCCAAAGACATTAATTAGTCTCGCAGATCCATGCACCATTTAAAAACTTGCGCGGTAAGGTAAACGGGTCGGGTATGTATTTACTGGTCATCTCGTGAAAAGAGTCTTCATGTTGTTCTTACGGCAAATAGGTGGTCAGCTGCAGCTTAAAACGAGTGCATGAATGTTCACACCAGGTGCGGCCAACTGGACATAGATCACTGCGAGATAGGAAACACGTGACCCGTGCACAAACCTGCCATGGCACTCCGCCCATCATGAGTAGGAGCATAGAGTCCCAGTAGATGCCGAAGTCCTTCCATTCGACGCTGCCCACGAAGTCGTTCTTCGGGTACGAGATCGGGCCTACCGCCTCGTGGAACATGGCGAACGGCACCGACAGCCACTGCACGACAATGAGAAACCCACTGTCCAACTGATTTCTGAAGCGTGCTACATTAACTCTCTTGCTTTATTAGGACATAATTTCCACCTCTTTTACAGATGAATGATTACGGAAGCTTCAGTAGACGCCGTGAAAAATATACGACGCCAAGCATATTCGAACCTCAAAGCGAATTCGCCACTTGCGTTTTCTTTTGCGCCTTAGCTTGCCAAGTGTCTTGTCAATGCAAGAGCGGTGCTTTTGGTGTTTGAAAGGTAACGTACTAATAAGATAACAATCCTTATCCACTAAACGAGACCACGTACCAGGCCAAAGAAGATAGCCAGTAACTGGATGACGTCCGTGTAGGCAACCGAGTAGAGGCCGCCCGTGAACGTGTAGAAAAGGGCGATGCACGCCGACGCGACCACAGACTCTGTGCGCTCGAAGTCCATGATGACCTCCACAGTGGCTCCTGTGCGATAAAACCCGTGAAACAGACCGCCACCGCGCTGGCATTCTTGGGGTGCAAAACCTTTGGGCGGTAGCAACGCCGTTGGTTATGTTGACGGCAAGGATAAACTCAAGAGGAAGCGACAAAAACAGATAAATCGAGATAGATATACATACACGCGTGTACAGGAGTTCTTTTGCGTTTCATTAACAGTGAAACATCTACAAAGGTAGCAATTAAAATAGAGTTGTTGGTGCTTCATGACGAAAAAGTACCTTGGATAGGGCAGGAAAACCATGAAAACAGGAACGAACGAGACGAGGACGAGCCCGCTTGCTTTCAACAATGGATTTTTATTCCAGGTATGGGACTGATACAAAGCAAAAACACGTTACAGAGGTAACAGTCCGCGAATACGCACGCGAAGGCATGAAAACAACCCAAGAATGATACATCGTGAATCACACGAAAACGAAAAAGACATACGGTGTATGTACAACCGGCCCTCATGGCATGCGGAGGTACTTTAACTCTCTCGCGGACAATGTCAGTCATGGTTTGCTGACACAACAGTCACCGGCCGAAATAATTTACTCAGTTCCAATTGCCAATCTCACAGTCTCGCGCTTATCCCGGTATAAAATATTTGTTCCTTCGAATAGGTGGCTACATGGACATATTTTGCAACGAAAAGAAACTCATCAGATACACTTTTTGCTTTCATCCTATGCTAATTCAGGAGCACATTGATGCATCGTCCGGTTTGACCTGTGTGGAACTCACCGCATGCACGACAGCGGAATACGATACACCACTCGTACTTCACAATTCACGGAGGGATCTATGTGAGTGTTTTCACACAATTCCTATTTAGTCATGAAATGATTTGTTGTTTTGCAGAAGGTGCTAAGCTTATTTGGGACTGCAAAAAGCACCGCGCGTCACCTTTACTCACAATCTTTTTCAGCCTATACGGAACGTTAATTGTGTATGTAACGAATCACGGCTGTTTTCACCTTGTCATTTCCACTAGCGCTCACATCCTCTTGGGGGCCCTGGAGAGCTCTTGTATAAGGAGCATTTCCGTCACCGACACCTACCCATGGCGAGGGGATCCAGCGCTTTTAGAAGGCCGGATTGCTGCTTAGAACCGGCCCTCACCAACTGCGGGCATGATTTCTTAAGAGCGTTTTTAAAACTCAGGACGGCTGTGCCCCTCTTCACCAGTTTCGAATGGGCAGAGTGAAACTGGAGAAGCGGTTCGTTAGCTCGCGGGCTGTAAACTAAGAAGTACTATTGTCAACATACATTAACTATTCGTAGGAACGTCCACAATTGATTGCCACCGTGTTCCCGCTATGTTCAAAATGAGTTGTTGGGCCTTTAAATGGTTACTTACGTACAGGCACCATGTTTGAGAAGACGTTGCTACCTATTAGGTCCGCGTGAAATTATACACACTTCCAGAGATCGACCGTGTCGTACGTTAGCCCTATGTGAAGCTATTTTTTCTGCCTGTGCTTCTCTTTTTAGTCCTACTTAGTGCCTCGCCACGACATACTAACACAAATCGCATTGCTCAAAACGTAGCTCAAGGCACCCACGCATATCTATACACTGACTGCGAAAGACATCGACCTTTCAGTGTCCGTCCGTACCCGCCCGTCCTCAAGGCCTTGTTAACCTTCATTCAACTATAGACGGAAGCACACGCGGCTGTATTCTGCATTTCGGCGTTCTCTACTAAGATGGATGCCTGACAAGTCGCCCCGCCACGGTGGTCTAATGGCTATGATGCTCGGTTGCTGATCCGAAGCTAGCGAGATCGAATCCCGGCCGCGGCGGCTGCATTTTGATGGAGGCGAAATGTTGATTCCCGTGTGCTGTCCGATGTCCGTGCACGTTAAGAACCCTAAGTGGGCGAAATTTCCGAAGCCCTCCACAAAGGCGTCTCTCATAACCAAATCGTCGTTTTGGCGCGTAAAACTCCAGAAATCATCCTACCGCAGAAGCCTGACCACGCAAGCTTTCACAAATGGAGCCGGGATTGGACCCACTTACCGAGCGCGGCGAGGATGGCGGCCGACCAGAACACCTCGCCGCACAGGGCGGGAAGGAAGAGCAGGCAGCCCATGCGCGCACCAAAGTGCTGCTGGAAAGGGTCCAGCATGGTCTTGTAGCCGGCCTTCCTCATCTTCACTGCGAACAGGTAGCCACCTGTGCAGGTAGCACACGCACTACAAATTTCACAGGCAGTCGAGTGACGGAGACAGGTCACATAATGATAGGTCGCGCATTTCCGAGAGAAATAAGATATTACCCTGTACTATAGCTGCACTGATGGCGTGAAGGCTACGAGGTCAAAAAAGTTCATTTCGTGCTCTTCCATACCTCCTTGGGCAATGGGCATCTCATCGCGTCAAATGCACTGATAGGATGCAGGAGGGTGGGTAGCCGTGGTATAGTTGGTAGATATGCATGACAGACATAGGCACAAACACACACAGAACCTTGACCTGTAGATGTGTGCATATATATATATATATATATATATATATATATATATATATATATATATATATATATATATATATATATATATATATATATATATATATATATATATATATATATATATGTGCTCTGTCAGTAAAGTTCAGGTTTAGTTTGCGCTCGTCTGTGTTCGCTCTCTTTGTCATATGTGTTGGCGCATATATCTCTCATGAAGAATAGGAGGCACACCGTCATCAGAGGTATGAGTATCACCCGCTGGGCAGGGATTACGCGAATGCTATCAGCTGCTATTTGCACCGTCATAGCAGATCAATAAGATGTCCAGTCTCGTCATTTAATTAAGAGCATGCGTAATTTGTTTGCGTGCGTTTTCGCGAGTATGTGTTTCTGTGGGTGAACATGAGGCCCACCTCATTAACGTATTCAGCTAAATAGATGCATGAACTGCCAAGCAAATGAAAAACCCGAGTAGCCTATAGGCTAATGGAGCTAACACACTTTACGTTAACCGGTTGGATCTATAACTCCTGGTAAAGGCGCATTTAAAATAGGCCTACAGCTTGGTTACGCACATATAACATTACACCTTACGTTTGTGCAATTTTCTGTCTTATCCACTATATTCATACATGGCATCACGGCGTGTACCTACGATATCTCCATATTCTCGCATGCAGCATTGCGGATTTAAGAAGCCGTGTCTACGTACGAATCAAATGACCACGGGTGTTCTCTTATATTCTTACAAAAATTCTAAAAATGACTGTACTCAGACCCGCACATACTCGGGCTCACCATGGCTTACTAATTCTCGTAATAAAACGCTCTCGGCTAACTCAGAATCGCGAACTGTTTAGACTCATGTGTCGCCTCAGATACGACTACGCAAGTCAAACATGTAAATCGCAGTATGGTAGCATGTGGATGCAAAATAATGTATCTTTGTGAGCCCCGACAGCAGCTAACATTCCTTTATAATCCCAAATCAGAAAGGTCTGGTTGCTGCCACCCGTGGGACGTTCGTTAGCAGGATATTTATTACATTGACACCCTAAGTGACAAGTTTGGGTGATCAGAACGTCACCCTGCTGCTACCCGGTAATCTTAACTCACCGATGAGCAGGCTGAGAGCGTATCCGAAGGGAGCCTGACACCAGGCGAGCCCGCTGAGATAAACCACTTCGGCGGTACCGTTGATATAGCCGCCTCCGACCCAGGTCGCTGAATAGACGAGAAAGGCCAAAGTGGTCAAAGAGTGAGCTGAGGGGTCAACCGCGGCGTGCGCTCATTATTATTGCACCACTGTGCTGCATGCAGAGCTCTTCACTGCCCTTTTTGCCACTAGACGCAAGCGGTAAACGTGGAGCTGAAGCGGCCAGTATCGGCCACTATATAAATTTATTTCCTGACAACATGTATCTGAAGTGTAGCAGCCAAAAGCAGCCTTGTGGGCGATTTATTTGCACGTAATGTCTGTAAAATAAAGCAAGGGGTCGGGGAAACGAGTATAGTGCAAAGTTCGTTTCACGAGCTGTTACAGCTCTCAATGCATCAGCCTTGCCTGCCACATCTGAAGCATCTTGCATCGCCATACTGAAGAAGACTCCTGGCAATCGTTTTCGAACTCGCCCACTCGCCTTACTCTGTGGTACACCGTCGAACTCCGCGTATCACTGCCGGCAGAGCCGGGTTCCCTGCTCAAGTGCCACAGGCGCGACACGACACAGACGCCTTAACAGCAATTGGCCATGCTCACCGGTCATGGTAAAGACGCCGACGAACAGCCCGATGTTTCTGCCGGCGAGCATGATGTTGGACTGCTCGCCCATGCTGAACGATAAAGTGCCTCGACGGGGAGCGTTGGTCTTGCGGCCGGCCCAGATGCCCACAACCAGGATGATCACGTAGAAGAATATGATGGCCACCAGACCCGCGATGTTGATCGCCATCTCGCCTAGGTGCGGTCTTGAAGAAGGACAGTCTCTCGGGAACAGGCAAGTACACCGGCGAAGAAGCAGCTGAGTGCACGACCTGCGAAGCTCGAGAACTAATATGGCGAACCCCACGCGCTGTTCCTCACCATCGTCTTTCTCGCTTGCCGGCTCTTGTCGTTCTTTTCTTCGAATAATGACACGAAACCACTCTTAAGAGAACAGATGGCTTAGAAGTGTTTAGCATATTTTAACCAGGATTCTTACAATGATTTCGCATGGGTGCGAGAAAAAGTAGACAGAGAAAGGTAATAACTGCTTTCATAGTAGTAGTAGTGGCGGTGGTATTAGTAGTAGTAGTAGTAGGAGGAGGAGGAGGAGGAGGAGGAGGAGTGCACTATTAAAGAAGGTAGTAAAAGACGTAGTAAGTGCAGAAGTTACTACCTCAATGAGCTCTTTACTGCACTTCGCTAAAAGGTAGTAAACGGTGGTCGTTACTTCAGATGTGTGAGCTAGTAAACGTTGCGACTTGCACGCGTGACGTGTTATTAAGCGCTACTACCTCTTCTAACAATAGTATATTATGCTGTAATGGTTATATGCGATATTTAGGCAAAGTATAATTTATTTGAATATGTTCGACTAACATTTTTTGTGCGAAGTTGTGGCGTATGCATATGCAAACAGTGGGCGTTTACTGTACCCTGTGCTCGTCCTGACGTTACTGCGCTGCATTTGGTGATGTCGCCTGTTACAGACGGTTGGTCGAACGAAAACCTACGGCTTCTCCTTTCTAGAATTTCTTTATTGTAATTGTGTGATCCGCTCAAGGAAAGACGCTAATTTCTGCAGCCCATGTTGGGAGCACGGCTAACCGTAGTGAAAGAGATAGAAAGGAGAGAAAAGCCGTAGCGGAGGGCTCCGGAAATTTTGACCACCTGGGGTCCTTTAACGCGCACTGACAACGCACAGCAAACGGGCCTCTGGCATATTCGCCTCCATCGAAAATGCGACCGCACGACCAGTGCAGGGATAAGGTCTGCTCCCTCCTCGCCCTCTTGCTGCTCGCTTGTTCCTTTTGTGTGCAGCCGGTAGGTGCAAAGACAACAAACGCTATCTGTTCGCCGCCCAGGGACGTTCTTTCTTCGGTAAAGTGTGCCATCGCACGGATCCATTGTATTGGCGACGCCATGAGTAGCACGCCTGCAGGAGGACGGGCCGGCACGGCAGCAACAGCGGGTAGCGCAGAACCAGCCGCGGTAACCGGAATGCAGAAAATGTTTTGGAGATCGCATTCGCGATGACGTGTCACGTAATATTAGGAGAACTAGAGCTGTCGGGCGGTGCACAGCGAAGGAAAGGGCGAAATGAGCCGGGGCCACATTCCATAATCAAGCACGTATAACTCCGCTATCAATGCCCCATTTTGAAAGAGTCTCGTAGCTGCATGTTTGTTACAGATACGTGCAGAACAGCAACAGTGCAACTAAATTTCCCAGTGACTGCTGACGATTTTTCGAATGCAACTGCTTACGAATTCGGGTATGGACCAGCACATAATGTCTATGGCCCAGCCACCTAAGCTGACTCGGTCGAATTCGAGCACAAGGCCACGAATTTACAATTAAATATCTGTGGACCGCCGTAGGCGGAGCAGTTACGGAATTCGGACCAACGGAAATTTCACGGAGGTGTAGCAGTGCAGGTTAAGTGGAAGCTGAAAATCCGCTGAATGCGAGATGAATGAATCAGAGCTCAACAACGGCAATCATTGAACACCTATTTTGACAAGGGAATGCGAAGCAGAGTTCGTCCAGCTCCAGTTAAACCAAGGCCGGGAGTTAAAAACATTTAATCCTCAATCCTTGGATTGACCTTCTCGAACTGGTACACATGAGTGCAGAGGACAGCATGTGCCAATGACTGGTGGTATATGCTGTTACGCGGAATTACGAGGTCGCGATACCTTTGTGTCCCGCTTGTCTAGAATGAGGTAAATCGCCGCATTTCTCATTGTCACTAAATGTTCCGCGCTTGGAGCAGCGATGAAGTTCGCCCTAGGCACAGTCCAGAACACGGTCCAAGAATTTTGTTGTCCCGATAAGGAAATCTTGAAATAATTCATCCACCTCTTGGCCAACCCTATGTATTGTGCGCGTGCCATAGAGGAGAGAAGATGAGGAAGAGGGCCAGGCTAGAAGACAATATTATTGATTCACGAGAGAATCGTGTGAGGGGGGGGGACAGGAAGCACGATCACAATGAGCCGTCGGGCCGCAATAGATAGCTGGGCACTTTTGTGCCTCGGCGATCCTTCCGGCACACCCCACTGTCCAAGCTGTAGCTCCGGTAGCGGGCTGCGCAGAGCACCCTCCCTTCGCTCCTGACTTTCTGATCCTTTTCCCAGAGGCGCTCGGACTGGTTCGGACAATTTAGAAACACGTGACTGATTTTGTGCATGGGCAAAAGTGGCAGTTAGGAAGGACAGTGCCCTGTTGTGATGGTGATTCCGTAAAGGAAGCTTCCTCGGCTGGTACAGCCCCCAGTTGTCGGAAAGCGAGAGGGACTGCTTTTGCGCACGGAGTTACAAGCGGCCGCGCAGCCTTGCCAGCGACAAGGACGTGGTGAGGCCTGTGACGTCACCTGGAACCGGCTTGGCGAGCCTAGTTCTCTGCGGCGCCGCAGCGGCGCCACTTCTACGGGACAAGCGCGCGCGGGAGGAGCCGCTAGTTCGGCTGGTTCTGCATGTTTTGCGCAGCGGCGCGCTGCGAGCTTGCATTTTATTCACGCGAGACTGTGGGTTGCTTTGTCAAAATAACATCTCCAAGCTGCCTGCAAGATATAAATGAACCCATGAGGTCGGTATTGCGCCGCTAGTGGACTAACACGAGCCCGAACGGCGCACTTTTGCAGCAAGTTTCGACACGCGATCACCGTTGAACATAACTGACAAGTTCCTTATCGCTTGCTTGACTACTTGCTTTGCATGATGTGCTTGTTTGCTGTTGAAAGAAGCAGCTGTTAAATGACGTTCTTACACATGCTTGCATACGAATTACTGGACTGGCCAAACGATTTTCTTATGGAGTTTTAGCTCCAGCTTTTTATAGAAATGAAGCAAACGTCCAGAACGAACCGAACATTCAGCCGCTTTGTACACATGTTTTCATTTCTGTGTAAAGACGATGCTGTGAAGATGAACTAGTTGGGAGCGAATTGGGTAACTGCAATCGTAGGAGAAGAAAAGTCGACGAAGGCGGTGTCAGGTTAATTTCTTACTTATACAAGTTACATGTACATCCACAGAAAAGCGGCTCATTGCATAAAAGCCGTGGCACCTTTCGTGAGAGAGGTTTGTAGGCGAGTTCGAACCGCTATACAGTTGCGTTCAGGTCTCCGGCCCAGTTGATCAGTAGCGGACGCGACAGTTTGCTCAGAAACACCTCTCATACTCCCTCCGTGTAGGTTTGATCACCCCTGTCACAAGACGGCTCGCGCCATTTCACAAAATGTGGTAAAAGTGTTGGTACCAAGCGCCGGAACAGCCGTTGGAACAGCCGCTGGAAGAAAATATCTCGAGCTTCGTGGACTTCACTGACGTTCCCGTCAGTGAAATGAAGTGAGCACACCAACGAACCTGTCACTTAATTGGCTCCCACACGTTTCCTTTTCAAGTTATCCCGTGTCGAGAAATGTTTTTTAGTCATACTTTACGGCACTCTACATCGCACGGAAACTCGTGGTACCGGATCTGAGGGTCCTTCCTGGCGTTTCTGCCACGGCCTCTTCGCCCGTCTCTCTGAGGTGGACGGCGCGTTAATCACAGTCTGTACGCCGACCGAACTCCTTTTGTATCGACCGACCAGGAGGGGCGCATCCCCAAAGGGCAGGAGTCTCTCAGGGAGGTCGACATTTGCCGGATGGACTGCCATCAGGCAGGTCATTCCCAGGGTTCAGGCACGCGTGTTCAGGTCATCCGCGTACTCGCGGTATGCTGATCGAGGCAAACGGTTGCAACGGACAGACGATCGCTTGTATCGTCACCAAATGGACAACGTGATCGGGCTCGTCTTTAGGGTCTCCAACAGCCGCATAGGTCTGGGGGAGGATAAGCTTATTAGGTTGTACAACGGCTAATGAGTCACATTACGTACGTGGCCACTGCGCATGCCTGGCACGGACATAAGCGGGCAAACCTTGAAGTCCTGATGCGCAAGAGCTGCAAAAAGGTGCTCGGCGTCCCCATATGGCAGCCAGCACGGAGAAGGTCATGCATCTGGGAGTCCACAACACCTTCGATAAGGTTGTCGAGGCACGGCAGACGGCCAGGGTCATCTGGCTCTCTTCCTTGCCTGCGGGAAGGCGGATCCTGAAAGCGCTGGGCTACAATACCACTGCCGTCACGGAGAAGCGGTGCGGACTCGATGTGGAGACGCTGGAGGCCGTCACGGTCTCACAATTCCCGCGCAGTGTGCACCCGCAACACAATGCAGGCAGACGCAGGGCCAGCCAACGTTACTGGATCTAGTAACGATCTAGTAACGTTGCGGCCAGCTAGGGCGGCCGCGCTTTTCGGATGCGTCCGCAAAGATGCGCGATCGGTCGCGTTCGTCGACGCCGCCCGCTACGGTTCGTCCGACCGGTTCGTGGCGGCCGTGGCAGATCACAGCAGCAACCTCCTTAACGCCGCGGCGATGCGGGGCTTGTCCCCGGTAGCGGCGGTATAGGTTGTGGTGGCCGTCGCTCCCCGGGACGGGAGCAGGCCACAGGTGTACTCCCGGGCGGTGGTCAGGGCCTTCGCCTTGGACTTGGTATCCAAAAAGGCGGCCGCCCTGGTTTGCGGCAGAATCGTCACTTCCCACGTCATCACTTGGTTCCAGGCCCACATGAGGCATCGGGTCTCCACCGTCGTTCCAACGCCAATGAGCTGGCCCACACCCACGCGTGCGAGCTCATTCAATGCGGAGGGGAAACGCCGCTCACGGGCGCGGGGCTCCACGAGGACTCGTTCCATATGTTCAAGGAGAAGGGTCAATCCCCCGCCTCATGCCAAGCTCTCCAGATCTCATTCTTCCATATTTTACTTGCTGCAGACCAGGTCCTATCCCAACCTAGCCAGGGTGAGCAGGTACGCGGACTCATTCAAACCCTATTGTCCGGATTGCCGAGATCCCTACTGCACTTTACATATGCTCTGGCGGTGTCCGTTACGGGACCGCGACCACATCGCCACGAAAGAAAAGTGGGAGGAGGAGCTTAAGAGCTCCAATCTGACCGCTATAGCTACGGGCCGTCCGGAGGGCCCACGACGCGGTGGTCAGGCGCGACCTGCCCATCCGACGTAAGAGCGGCCTGCGGCGGCTCCCACCATGTAAGGTATATTTAGAGTCTCTTCTCAGGATCAGTATAAAGTTCATTGTCTGTCTGTACCATTTTTTTTTTTTTTGACAAGGAAGCGTCTTCAACCCCCTTTCCGGTAGCGCTCCAGGAACCATCGTGATGTACTGCACGCTTTTAACAGCCCGTAAAAAAGTGCTACATACCATGCTATTTGCAGCCGCCTCCTCATGCAGGACTTCGGTATATGCAGTGCGGTGGTCTAACCGTAAGGAAGAACTAATATTCCTTTATGACGGCTTTTAGTATTTGTTAACGCTTGCCTTATACTGTGATATTTCATCAATGCAGTCAGGATCTGACAAGCTCGTCTAGACCAGCTCTGATTATGAGAGACGCCGTAGTGGAGGGCTCCGGAAATTTCGACCACCTGGGGTTCTTTAACGTGCACTGACATCGCACAGCACACGGACCTTTCGCCTCCATCGAAATGCAGCCGCCGCAGCCGGGATTCGATCCCGCGACCCTCGGATCAGCAGCCGAGTACCATAACCACTAGACCACCGTGGCGGGGCGATATATTTTGCGTTGATAGCTTATTAGTGCACTTTAGTAACGTATGTGCAAAGTTGAACATTATTGCTGAAGGTGAATATCACTATACTATATTCGAGGATGGATATTCATATTTATAAATTATATTGTCACACCCCTAGATGAATTCTGTTAAGACGAACTCTTGGATACAGCCAATAATGTGGGAAACTTGTTTGGTCCTTTCATAGTCAACGTAAAAGGAAGTGCTCGAACAAAATTTCAGGGACGCGTTTAAGAGTGGAGCGCGATAGCGTTATCGTGCGCCGTTCGCACCGCCTCATTCGCTTGCTATGCCCTTGAGTACCATGACTGCGTAAGTGTCATGGTACTCAAGGGCATAGCGAAGAGCGAACGTGCCAAGGGCGAGCGCGCATTGCGCCGTATTTTGTTCTAGAGGTGACGTCATAGCTCCTCGCATCACCGAGCAATGGAAGCTTTTATGAAAAGTTTCCTCGTAACGGATTCCGAGCTATTACGTGTGTAGGTATTAGTGAAATTGTAGCGACTTTTTTTTTTAATGGATTTTGGTTTGAGAAATTGAATTCTGTTCATGCGCCACGGCGGACGGCTTGAGTGGTGTGCTTCGGGTTATTACGGCGGTAGGGGTAGCTCGAGAATTCCGCCGGGCGCCCAAGACGACACCGACACCAGATCATGTGCTACACGGGCTCGTTAATGCTATCAGGTTAAAGTCTGTTGCCTCGTGGTCGTAGGTCGGCAAACTCAGACGGACCTGTGAGTGCGAGTTGGAGTGACCTGTTACAATCGGCGAAGGGCCCCATTAAATGTTATGGAGGGAGGCTACAAGCAGTAGCCGACGCGTCGCCACTTTTCAGGAAAAAAAAAAAAAGAAACCAAGGGGAGTGCGTACTGCCCGCGTTCTCACAGACGGGAATCGCTGCAGTGGTCTCGAAAGAGACAGTGGCATTGTTTTCCGTTCTGTCGCGACGAGTGTGTTCGCCGCTTTTCTTGGAACTTGAAGGTAGTAACACTGGTGCAGTGGCACACGGGAAGCTCCAGGAATCTCTGGACAGTCAGTGCGTCCTGCTGTGTTTGTATGCGCGCATTAAAACAAGGACTTCTCTGCCGCTCAGGCAAAGCGGGAGTGGCGCAGCAATGCACAAGACACCGAGACCCGCTGCCAGCGCATGCGCAGGTGTGCCTACGGGTGCGCGAGCGTGGGAAGACTCCACCGCGCAGTCGTGAAAAAGAGTGCCTTTTTAGGGGCGAAGCTCCTCTTAGTCTAACCTTGTCCTGCGTCAGGCGTAACCGGCAGTATCTCCCGGGAGGCACGCGCTCGCCCTCGGCGCGTGCCTCTCTCTCTCACTATTCCATCTGCTGTCTTGTGTGAGAGAGCGAAAGGCGCGCGTTGATGTAAACGCTCTTTGATTGATTGATTGAGGTTCGGTTAGGAAAGGACGCTAATTTCTGCAGCCCATGTAGGGAGCACGGCTAAGCGTCCGTGGGGGCGGGGGAAAGGGAGTTAAAGAGATAGAGTGGAGAGAAAGGCCGTGGTGGAGGGCTCCGGAAATTTAGACCACCTGGGGTTCTTTAACGTGCACTGACAACGCACAGTACACGGGCCTCTGGCATTTTCGCCTCCATCGAAAATGCGACCGCCGCGGCCGGGATCGAACCCGCGTATTTTGGGTGGCAGCCGAGTACCGTAACCACTACACCACCGCGGCGGAGAAACGCTTGCTTAGATGAACGCTCTACCAGCTCGCAAAGAAGGAGAACGCGCCCTCACCCGCGAGAGACAACGTTGGCGCAGGCAGCGTCTCCTAGCGAGTTTCTTGATTGAGAAATACCGACTGCTCGCGTTGGAGAACCGTTCACGGGCCACCCATATATATATATATATATATATATATATATATATATATATATATATATATGCACTGGATCTTGACTTGCAATGAAGTGCCGGTGGGAGATTTCACTTGTGCATAGTTCAACGATAAGGATTCGCAGCGTGCGCGATAACTAAATTAATCCGGAACTCGGCACGATCTACGATGAACCTCCCGAGCTTCGCCCACTCATCATTCACTCCGTGGATATGCTGTAATATTTTTTTTTTTTTGTGCTGTGATTGTTTTATCGAACCTCTTCTCCGAATTGCCCTTTTCATCCCGCTTTGCGGAATCCCCTGCTGCAAACCGGGTCCCGTCACCCTTTCCGACGGAGGAGCAGCCAAGGCGGAGCCTGACCTCTTCCCTTTGAGGGCGGAGATGACACCAGTACTGTGATTGGACACTATTGTACATAACGGTGTATTAAAGACGAACGCAAGCGCGCTCGAGCAGCTTCCTTTACCATCATCATGTAAATAAAAATCTCTAAAATGTCATCGGTCTCAGAGTCCGCTCCGTACACGGCGACCTTTCCTTCGAGTCGGGATTTGCAACCGTCGAGCTGAAAGCGCGGAAACCCAGGAAATCGGCATGGGCCCCTCTCCAAAGTCTCAACAGAGCCCAGCACAGCAAGGAATTCGTGATTCGTGAGTAACTTTCAACTCTAGTGGATCTGGCTGTGCAAATTTAATGTGAGTTTGAGCCTATAGTGAGCCGGTCGAGCTGAATAATGGTGATCTTGAGTCCGAGTGATTCTGGCCGAGTTAAATTTTGACGAGTTTAAGCGAGCTCGTAAATCTGTGTATTTGACGAGTCTGAATCTGAATGAGCCCGATCAAGGTGCATATTGGTGAATCCGAGTTGGAGTGAGCTCAACGCGTAAAAGAATGAGCCTAAGCGACCATCAATTATTGTACCGACTTACGTGCAGCAACACTGAATATGAATTATCGAACTTAAGTGACTTGGTAATACTGCTAGATTAATTCAGTCACACATAAGCTGTCATACAGGCACTGTGAAATCAAATGTATTACGTGAAATGCAATGAGTCCAATGTGTTACAATTTTTGCGTTTGTCTCACTGACACGTGAACCGCCAGGCACAATGGGCTGATACTGGACAGTGAAGAACATCGGTTCTCGCTGTATCCAGAGCTAACATTTATATATTATAGTTTTGTCACAATAACACGCTATATTTACCTTTGAATCGAAGTACAAAAAAATATAATGCACTCGTACTTAGCAGGCCTTATAGAGCTCTCTCCTGTATATACATACCAACTAAACAGGCCTTGCTCCGCCACGGTAGTCTAGTGGTTATGGTACTCGGCTGCTGATCCGAGGGTTGTCGGATCGAATCGCGCCCTGGCAGCTGCATTTCGATGGAGGCGAAATGTTGAGGCCCATGTACTGTGCGATGTCAGTTCACGTTAAAGAGCCCCAGGTGGTCGAATTTTCCAGAGACCTCCACTACGTCTCTCGATCATAATCACAGCTGCTTTTGGGACTAAAACCAAGAAATCAATCAACAGGCCTTACTGTGCTCAAAAATAGGCGCATCGTTTTCTTCATAGGTTCTCTGCTGTTCTTTTGTGCATGTTTGTGTCAGGTGAAGGAAATATGGTTGCAGGCTATCGGTCGTTTCAGCGCAGCAGTTTTGTATCTGCCACATGGGGGTGGCAACCTTCAGTGAACCCAAGTGCAAGGACATATGCCTGTGTACTACATTTAGGGTGCACAATGTGGAACCTCGGGTTGTGGTAACTGATCCGCAGACTCCCATTATAGGATGCCTAATAATCACTGATACATTGTGGTTTTTGCACCAGAACCCCATATTTAAATTGTATCTGTGCGAGTCAGGCGAGTTTGAGTGAGGCCATTTCTGTAGAATTTTGACAGGTTTGTGTCCTAGAATGAGTCCGGCTTTCGGGAAAACCTGGTGAGTTTGAGTAGACCATCTCGGGAAAAGCATCGCGAGCGTAAACCTGTGCGAGTGCGGCTAAGGGAAAAATCTTGCAAGTCTGAGTCCGGGTGAACTAGGCTGAGGACAGCACTTGCCGAGCCTGAGCCTGGGTGAGTCTTGGTGAAGGAACATCTTGTCATTTTGAATGAGTCCGGCTGAGGAAAAAATTGGTAAAACAGAGTCCGAGAGAGTCTGGCTGAGACAAAATTTCGTGGGTCTGAGTATGAGTGAGTTTCGCCAAGTAGAATTTTGGAGAGAGTGAGCTTGAGTGAGTCTCAAATTTTGCCGACCTCTGCTTGTGGTTAATGTGAACTTGTGTAGTGACTGTCAAGAAAAGGCCCTCATTTTCAGAGTTCCGGCAGCCAGGTAGCTAGTTTCAATTCTGACAGGAAATAATGTCATGGTTGCATTTGCTGGAACCATATTAAGTTCCCAAGTGTAGCCAGAACAATCGTGCCCTGGCCAAATCATCCTGACACATTGCAAGCAACAATGTCTTAATTTATAAATGCAAGGCAATTTACACAACAGCAAAACACTATTGCCAACTGGACAAAACCACACAAGAATGCTTGAAGCCATCATTCTATCACACAAAGACAAAATAAACACCCCTTTCACAATTAGCTTTCCATTACAAACGTACTTCATAAATAAGATATTTGGATGCATCATATCTTGTCACTTCTGGGAGGGGAGGGGGGTACGTCTGACAAGAAAATTAAGTTTTCACAGTCCCTTCAAGTTCATCGTAACCATGCACACCCTAAAAATGAAACCTGGATAACACTTGTGCTTCACCTAGTACTATTGCAAAGAGCTGCAAAGCTGACTAACAGTGTTCCTCATCAACTAGTGTAAGAAATTTTCCGAGGCTGACAAGAAAATGTGCAATGAAAACACCTTTTTTGTATACCAGGCACTGCCTTTATTTATAAAAGCTTCAAAATTGATAACAGTTGTAAGAAAAACACATTACATGATTGACCAATTACAATGCACAGAGTTATACAGCCACACTGATGGGTTTACAGAGGATAGTTAGGACACTGCAACTATACAGCGTGTGAGTGCCACCTGGACATCTGTCCGCTTTGTCGGAAAGGGGGAGAAGGATGAAGAGATGGCACAATGCACTTGGCTGAAGAATTATTAATACCTAAACGGTGCACCGGTCAAGAAATATAGCAAAGCTGTATAGTAAGGTCAACAAGACAACAAACAGGCAGTTTGTGGTAAGACAAGGTGTATTGCATCATGATTTAACTGCAAGACCTTGACTAGAAGTATTTCATCGGGACAAAGTAACAAAATCACTGCACACTCTTGACAAAATTCACTGAAGACTATTGTTATATACATGACAATGGAAAAAAAAAAGGATTTATGAATGGCCAAAGTCTTACTTCAGATCAAAGTTAGATTATGTGCTTGCCTGTTCGGTGGGAACCACGGGTTCCAGTTTACAATAGCAACTTGTGCCAGTTATGCCTACAACACCGTACTATAATTTCCGCAAACCAGTCACAATAAAGTGTAGACGATGCACTACGAAATAAATATGCACACGAGACAAGCAGGAAATAATGAGTGAGACAAAAGAAAAACAAACAGTGACACGGGCTCGTCAAAATACAGTGACAAACTCATCACCACACACAAGCCAACAAGAGCACTACAAGATGATAAAACCATACGCCTTGTCCGGGACACTGAGCCTTACGCACAGCGCCCCCACACCTGAAATGGCAAAACAAACCCACTTTTAAATTAACTAAATGTTTGGGACGAGAATAGAGATCAAAGTCATATTATAACCTGCTTAAGGACTGTCTACTGCTTGGAAATTTTTTTTTCGGTTGTAGTGAAAATGAGATCATTCCTTACAGTGACAAACGAGCATGCTTGTACCCCATAAAAGAGCAATGAAGTTTTTAACTTCTCCCTAATGGCCGTGAAAAATCAGGAAAAACTCGCGCAGCTTCACTTATCTTGCTTAAAAGCAAAAATTTATTACTCTCAACTGTATTTGGCACACATCTGGTAGTGTTCCTCCATGACGTTTCAGAATGACAACTTTCATTCTGAACTTAATACTGGAAAAACCCAGTAACCAGTGTTGCCAGCATCCCTACACATACAGAAGAGGTGACCATGAAGGTCGAAAAATTCCATTCTAAAAAAATTTCTGCTGACTTGCCAGTGAAACCACTGCAAGCTTGTACATTTCAAACGGTGTGCTTTCAATTGCAATATAAAACAGGAAATCGACGAAGGACGGTAGACAGTCCCTTTAAGGTCAACAGCCACAAAATTCCACTTTGGCTGAACTTGTCATGAGCAAATTGCACATGCAACCAAAGCACTCTTGGCAAGGGCATGGGGCTGCTAATCGTCTAATTTCCTTGTTAGCTGCCTTCTGACAGCACATAAGTAGGCAGCCCACGGAGAGTGGCTGCAGGCCTGGGTGCACACCCTCTTAGATGTTCCATTGTAAACCTTATCCAGGAAGTCATGCCAGTGAGTTGCGCCTCCTGGGTCATGCTCCAGTCATACATCACCTCCAGCGAGTGGTGATGACAGCATAATATTAGTTTCAGTATCAAAACCTGCCATATATTGAAGCTTTTGTTGGGTTATCTCTTTATATTATTGCATGAAAACTCATATATGTATGTTCTCAAACAAGCGCTTTTATGCCACATAAAATTTCTTGTACTTGTCCTTGTACACGGAGTCTTGTACATGGAGCACCTAGAATAGTACAGTGCGGCAACGATTGCAATGGCACACAGACAACCACATTTGGCACAAGATTCGATGGTACAAACATATCCCCTCTCAGTCGTGAGAGCCTAGCAGCATCAAAAGGATTATCCGCGAGCGTGGCAATCATTCAGAGATTACTACATAAATGAAGAGTGTTACTACATAAATGAAGAGCCCTAACACTTACTTTGAAGTTAATTTATTTCGCAGAAAACTGCTAAGCTAAAGAAAAGAACTTAAGGCCAAATTTCTTGAATATCGTACTCAATCTTTTAACCTGCTGTGGTATTTTAGCAAGTAAAGTACCACACTAAGAAGCTTTACGATGCAGGTTCAATTACTGGCTGTGGCAGCCACATTTTGATGGCTGCAAAATGCAAGACATCTGTGTACTTAGAACTAAACGTGGGTTACAGAAACTCAAGCATTCAAAATAATTCTGGTCCATCCGCCCCTTCCCTTATATATAATGTACACCATAATTGCGTCATGATGTTGGCATGTAAAACCATAGAAACACAACCTTGCAATATTTGCATGCCCATGTGATGCCAGGAAGTCCTGCGTTCTGAGCTGTTTTCAAGAAAACAATGTTTAGGAATTAGTTAGCGATGAGTTTCTAATGACTTTGTAATATGAAGTAGCTGTGAAAAAGAAAAAGCCAACACTGAGTTAGAAGAGGCAGACGGACAAGTTGGTAAAAAGTATGCTGTCAACGCAGTTCAATGTTCTTGAATTTGCTAACACTGCCACGCGTCTACGATGACAGCGTCCTATAACCCCCTCATCTTTGACGTCCCTACTTAGACCAATAAAACAGTACGTAACCTGTGCTAGTGCTTGTATCTTTTCCTACTAACCCCAAAACTGTCATGCTGTACACATTCGCTGCCTTGCACTGCATGCATTGTGACCCTGAATTAATCAGTTTCAAGGAAATGCCATTAAAATACTTTACACATAGAAAACTGATATCTTATCACGTAACTACTACTTCTTGTTTTGCATGTTTCACCTTTTCTTCACTGTCGTGAAATGTGCTCCACCAGCCTAGATTCATGTACTTCCTTTTTATGATTCCTTTAATATATATTGTGCATAGATGCATGTGATTTCAAGAGCTGTGCTGCTTATTTCATCAGAAAACTGGGTTGTGAAAATTGACATCGCATGGTTCAGCTGAGGTAGTACTACATCCTAACAGGACCATTTGCCCCATGATCTGCTACTGAGTGCAAACTCTGAATTTTCTTGAAAAGCAGATAACACTACTTCCAAGTGCAGCTTTACACTTAAAATATTTAAGTACTGACACATGCTATTTATAGTGTCGCTTGTAAAAGTCTGGAAAAAATTTGAGGAACACAAAATGTTCTTAGCATTGATTGCACGATAGATTTGTTCGCCTTGTACTATTTTGGCCATTGCATAAAAGGTGAAAAAAAAAAAAAAAGACGTTTGAGATGTTGTGATTAGCTTCAAACACTTGGACATCATTAGACAACCTCCTTAAAAGGCACTTGTTTACTACTGGGACATCACACACCAAAAATTAGTTTCCAGAAAACATAGACAAAAAAATTCTATATAGCAAGCAAGAATGCATCAATTAAAGTAAGCACCGAGGTAAATGCTTGTTTCTCACTTTCTGGAAACCGAGTTGAACAACAAAGACAATACAAATACCATTTGAAAAGCATTTTCAGATAGTTACATCCTTGTGTGCTCAGTAATAATTCTTAATAGCTGAGTGTCATAATCATTTCAACCCAATGCTGGTGAAAGCATCAGTTATGAAACATGATTGCCTACAGTGATTTGAACGATGTAATACACGGAACTATAAACGAACCAAATGATGAAGGCAAACAACAAGATGAGTGAAATGCATAGTTCTGTCTGGCTAATTAAGGCTTGCTCTTACTTGTGCCAGTAGGCAATCTGTGCAGGTACCAGAGCTTTTGCATAAGTATGCGTAACATGTACAGTAAAACCTTGTTATAACAAAGTTGAATGGGGAGTCGTAATTACTTCGTTATAACCATTAGTTCTTTATAGCCAGTATCCATGTCATCTATGGGAATTTCAAGAGGAATTGCGATTGCTTCATTATATCCGGGTTCGTTATAATGAGGTTCTACTGTATATTAGAATTGTCAGTGTACAAACGAAAAAAGTACGCAACAAAGCCCATCTAAATAAAGGAAACCAAGAACAGTTATGAGCCCAGCACGCTGTCAAGGACACTTTTGATTTGAAAGTACCGTTTTAAACTAAAACGCAGCCCCTCCGATTACATTAGCTAATATAACTTTCAGAGGAAAGTCTGTAATGTGAAACATAGCATTGGGCTAATTGGTTAAAGATATTTGACTTGCTTTGTACAAAAATACAAAAACACTGGACTAATTGAGAAGGAGACACAGACAGAAGACTAGCACAAACTACAGACTGTTCATTAAGGTGGAAAAGACAAGGCATCCGCACCGTCAATCGTGCTCTGCTCAGATCGAACTAATCAGCAGTGTTAGATGGCATTGGTTGGCAGGGTAAAAGATTTCTGCACTTGTGTGCAGTTTATGTGTATAATACTGTATACCTTGTTTTCCCCGCCACAATGAACAGTTTATACTTTGCACTAGTGTCCTGTTAGTGTTATTTTTCTTGCTCAGGCAGTTATTTTTGTAGTTTTATGCAAATCAGGTCAATTACAGATGACAAGATTTGATTGCACAAACAGATGCGTGCATGGAAAAAATGATTGCACCCCCGAGGATGACCCAAAGGTGCATACAAATGCTTGCCACTCATAACTACTACTCGAATATCCAAAAAATTAGTGCATTTATACACCTGTAAGTCAAGCGATATTACTGAAATTTGATACCCAGATGTGCGGGTCGACTTACAGTCAAAACTGAAATGTGCACCCCAGGCAAGTTGTTTTCTTTTGACATGCAATTTTTTTTGGGGGGGGGGGGGGTTGGGCTACATTCGACTCAACTTACAACCATGTCAATATGGTACTCCAATGCAAAACACACAATTCTTCAAACAATCGTTTGGTATCAAGGTCAGTATTGCAACAGTGCGAGAGTAAGAAAAGAAATGAACATGAAAAAAGTATATACAAATGATTGTGCTTTCTGAATTTTTCTTCTCACATCTCAAGATGTTTAGCATTTCCTCTTGGTAACCTGTTCAAGCCAGTAGCAACAAGCAACATCTTTTGAAATATGTATATGGTGATTGTGAGCCTACATACCTCGGCTTTCACGGGTGTTGTCCAGAAAATTGCAAACACAAGGCACTTGTGACAGCTGCAAGCACTTTCAATCCAGTTTTGAAAGCCCTGGAGAGTTGATGATTCAGGATTGATTAAGTGGATGAACATGCACCACATGACGTAAAGAGCTACACTCAAAGCACCATGTCCGTCCATCTGTCTGTCACGCTGTATACATTCGAATGGTTCTTGTCATGCTCAAACCAAATTTACAGCGATGGAGGGAGAATCCGTCACATTACTGTAATGCTGTCTCATCAAAAGCCCCTTCTCACCTCAAAGGCAAGAGCAGGCAGGTGCCATCACTCGGCTCAGGTGTGAGTGCCTCTAAATGCTTCATGCTGAGGCATGGTACTATGAATCAACAAAGGTGCTCCACAAGCTTGACTTTGATAAATCACACACAAAGCCTGCATTACAAAGTGCAGTCTTGTGTAAAGCTCAAAAAGCCTAGGGCACTCTAAACTGATCAGTTAGATGTACCATCAACCTTAGCCAACTCTTCAAATCCAAAAGCACTTCAAGTGCGAATGGAAATTGCACTCGGCAGATATGCACACCCCCCCCCCCCAGGCTCTCCAGTTTCGACCACACCCATTCCCACCGGGTGAAATTTAAGCAGTCTCAGTGCAATGTCCTCCACACTGAACTGGCTGGCAAAATCCTGACTAGCATCACAGCTTCCTGGCTGTCGACAGCTCTGCAACATCCGGCGATGTCGGTGTGCCGAGAAGTGCTGTACTGGCTGCGATGACACCTTCCTCAGCAGATGCCACCACATTACTAGAGTTCGATGGTGGAACCGATTGCTGTCGCTTGCAGGCAGCGACCTCTGCCTGGGTCGGCCCAAGGCTGTCGCTCGGCTGAGCCGAAAATGGCAAACACAACACCGCCGGCGAAACTCACGGCGGCTGCAAGGTAGAAGATGTGTGTCCACTGCTTTACCTTATCACCTTCCTGAAAGAAGAAAGAAGCATTGCCATATTATTGGATTAATTATGTGCTGAAACAGAGCCTTTTTATTACAAACAACATAACTACAGTTAAACTACTTTAGAAAAGACCAGAGAGCACAATGAGCAGTCCCGTATAAGCAGGATGCCATGTTTCCAACAATTAATCAGCCCTTATTTCAACGTGAGCACACTACAACTTACTGACAACATAAGAAGGCTACTGCATGTTCCAAAGGATACCATCTGCCTGAAAGGGACTGACGACCAATTTTAAAAGTACCTTTTTTTTTTTGTTGCAGTGGAAAAGTTATCGGTCAAGTGTATAATGCAATGGCCATAGGGAAAATACTGTGAAACATTTTTTTAATCAGCATTTTTTTGCTGAAGGAGTCTTATACGCAACACATGTTGCAAACGGTGGCCTACAGCCATCGGGTATGCTTAAGCCAGCTTGTGCAACGGCAGAGCACATGCACATGA
The DNA here is from genome assembly GCA_013339685.2 of Hyalomma asiaticum. Lineage (NCBI taxonomy): Eukaryota > Metazoa > Arthropoda > Arachnida > Ixodida > Ixodidae > Hyalomma > Hyalomma asiaticum. The sequence continues at coordinate 83,865,844 of CM023483.1, forward strand.
CAGCTGAGAGACGGGGGCGCACATGCGCCGCAGGTAAACGCAACACGAAGGCAGCGCCTCTTCTCAGCATCACCCCACCATGGTGGTCTAGTGCTAACGGCACACAGCTGTTGATATGAAGGTCGCAGGATTGCATTACAATCACTATGGCTGCATTTTGATGGAGGCGAAATGTCGAGGCCCCTGTATAGTGCAACGTCAGCACATGTTAAAGAACCCCAGGTGGTCGAAATTTCTGGAGCCCTCCACTACAGGATCTCTCATAATCATATTGTGGTTTTGCGATGTAAAACCCTAGAAATCATCATATTCTCAGTGCGAACCCCTTTTACTGCATAATAAGCGAACACCGCATTTACTCGCGTAATGAATCCACCTTTTTTTCCTGAAAAACAGAAGGAAAGTTGGGGGTGCGTTTATTATACGGGGTAAATTTTACAAAATCGCTTTCGGGTTGAACAAAACATCTTAAAGTGCAAGAAAGACAGCATTACGACCCAGTGGTAATGCTTAAAGCGAAGTGTGCAATGAAATTTTATTTTACGAACAGTAAAAACAGCCACATGGCGTCGGTACCGCGCAACTCGGCGCTCGCTGCAACAGCCTTATGGTGGCTACATTTTGTTCCATTGTGATGGCCTTTTGGTTCCACTTAAAGCGGGGCTCACCCACAGTGCTGCAAAACCGGAAAAATGGCGACGCTGTCGAACAGTCAGCAGCGAAACAATGAATGAGCGGCATGCGACGGTCTTCATCGTGCACAGAGTTTCTATAGTTTCTATGTTGTCACGGGTCCCGCCCGTAATGACGACGCCACTGATGCGCATGATGCAAACGCCAATGACGTCGCCGTGCCGGCTTGTGGCCAACCAAGGTCGCTATGTTGCCGATGAAATCTCGGAGACGCCCAGCCGCATCAGCGTTTGGCAGCATTCGCAAGCGGCCTTAACGGGAGAATAAATGCTTTCTGTAACCGCATGCAAAATGGCTCTATCATCACATTTCTCTCTCATATCTATGCAGAGCTTATCAGTCGAGTGCGTTAAGCATGACGCCCGAGATTGCCACGATGCAACTTGGAGACCCCACCCCAATCGCTTAGGCTTAGGCACGCTAGCCTGCGCAGCATGCATGGCGGCAAGAAGGGCGAGAAGTGCTCTTTGTCATCGACAATTGCCCAGCCCACGGTGACATCAGAAACATGGAGGCCGTCAAGATGGTCTTCCTCCCTGCAAACACAATGGCCGTATCACAGCCAATGATCCAAGGGGTGATTTTGCAAACGAGGAAGATTTACCGCCACCAATTGCTGAAGCGTGTGCTGCTCCACTACGACAATGGAAAGGAATACAACATCGAGCTCCTCGGCACGATCTGTTTGATTGTCTTTTCCTGGAAGGAGCTGGAGCCAAACGCATCAGGTGCTGCTTTGAACATGCTGGGTTTCGAAAACAGGGTGGCGAGGGTCAGGATGACGCTTGCAGCTCGTCTAGCCTAGACGATGAGGAAGACTCGATGCGTGCCCGGATCACCGACACTGGCGAAGACAACGAACTAAGCTTCGCGGAGTATTCGAATGTTGAGGCAGGCGTCCAAACATCGTACGCTAATCTGAACGAAGAAATCGTTGACAGTGGGCAAATTGTCGATGACGGCGACGATGGTGACGATAACGAACCCACTTGCGCGCCTGCTTTGGCAGGCAGTTGTTGATGCTGTGAACACCTTCTGCAGCTTTGTTGAGTGCAGCGGTGGTGACTGTGAAATGCTTAGTGTTGTGAGCAAGCTTGAGAACATGGCACTTGGGGCGGCGGACTACCGCACTAAGCAATCCAGCATTGCTGATTATATTAAGTAACATATTTATTATGCGGAAGATAATTCTGTTTTCATTTTGTGGCTTTTCTCTTGCTTTTTTATTCCTTCATTTTTCTTAATTAAAATATCCGTCTAACTCAAAGAATTTTTGCGGTCTGGCGGCCTTCAAGTTATCAAGGTTTTACTGTATTCAATATGGGCTTACCGCAGAGGATGACAGCAGTCCAGCAACCAGAGGAGCCAGCACTCCTGTAGTCTGTCCAAATGTTGTGATCATCCCATTGAGGGTAGCTGCATGAATCACAAGAAAAATGAAGATGGGAAACAGCTGATGACAGAGCAGATAGTAATAAGTGATGAGGTTTTACGTGACAAAACAAGCTATGATTATAAGTAGAGCTGTGCGAATAGCAAAATATTGAATTCGAAGTGAATTCAAATATTTATGTTGAAGTGTGAATTGAATATTTTTCATCTAATTTTTGAATATTTTTGAATACCATATTTAGTTATGGAGATATGCACTGTCAAACATGGGCAAAAAAATTATTACGTGAGGTATGTATTTCCACAGTGTCATGCCAAAGCACTGACGAATAGTCCAACACTGAACTGTGCAACGGAAAGCTGAGGTAGCTTCCCCGCAGTACACGAGCACTAACTTTGCCACATTACACGGCTGTCAGCTTTGCTGCAGCATACGGGTTTTATCTTTCCTGCAATATGCGAGTGTTTAAGTGTTCAGTGTTCAAGCAAAATTTTTTGTGGAAAATTTACCCCACATAATGATCGCGCCTCTAAGTTTGTGTCAATTTTTCGGAAAAAAAGTACAACCATTATGCAAGTAAACAGGGTATTGCCAGTGAATAAATTTTTCACAGGATTAGAGCCATGCATTCACCAGATTACCATCACACTTGTACCACTAAAAATTGTCAAGCTATACTTCTAAAGAGATTCTTCCTGATCAAGTCATGATTTTTAACTAGTTAGTGATTTCTTGTCTCTGCAGCAGACATCTAATGAAATGACATTTGGGCAGCATTTTGAGGTAAAAGAATCACCGCGTGATTCACTTACAGTAGAGAAATTGGCGCATGTCCATAGCATTGTCGCTCTGTACATAACTGTATGCAGGGTTTTCCTATTGGTCGCACACCTGATGGCAAACGAACGTGAGGAACTTGCAGTAAGTATTAATTTTATTGTCCGCAGGAGGTTGCAACCAATCCTTGCAATTCTCTAGAAAGCAAATATGCATACTATGTAGCATTATTCCTACACGGCAGCTTCGTTTGTACATAGGAACGCTTGCCTGAAATCAGTTGAAATCGCATCTCTGTTGTTAGTAAATGAGACTGTACAAAGCGGTCCCTTAATATACAGGTTAACCTCAATATAATGAACCTTAATATAACAAATTCTCAATATAATGCAGTGATAGATTTTTTACAAGGTGATGTCCACATGTTTTTTGCTCCATATAGTGAAGCATATTTACCTATGTTTAACAAAGTAATTTACCCACAATTTAAATATAACGAAGATTTACTGCAGCCGCAGAGGAGTACCGAGCCGACAAATTTGAAGCTTTTGCGAGTGTAAGCAGTAAAATGCACAAGATGCACATGGCTCTTTGGAATGCCTTTTGTCAAGTAGTGCGCTTCACCCAATGATGTGGTGCAGCTCGCTGAGGTCAGCTTGCTGGGGACTGAATGCTTGTCTTCGCACCGCCACCGAGGGGGAGATGGAAGGAATGCATGCGAACAGATGCGTTGTCCTTGCACATCGTATTATACAGTCAAACCTCGTTAATACGTACCCGCTTAATGTGCAACTCCGGTTTAAACGTAGTCGCGAAGATTCCCCCACCCAGTCCCCATTGAACCCCATGTATTGGCTGACCGCTTAAGCTGTAGTCGCTTGTTGCATTACATACGGTTAGTACGTACCATTTTCTTGTTTTTATATCTTCACAGGCAGAAAATCGGCAAAATTTCACTTGCGCAGACGTTCGATTCACTAGCGGTGACGACAGGACAAAAGTTGTCAGCGATAGTGACGTCAAAACATGGCCACGTTGACGTATTTTCTGTTCGTACGGCTGTTGCCGATCGAAGCGCGCAAAAGTACGGCCTTCGAGATCGCCACGTTGACGTATTTTTTTGTTTGTATGGCCTACGAGATTGGTTTTTTGTTAGTCCGCAGCGGCTGACGGTAGGAGAATTCGCTCTCACTTTGCACTTTGGAATCCGCCACGTTTCCTTTCTTTTCTCTTTTTTTTTTCTTTTCTTTCATTCTCCCGTGTCCGCCGGTGGTGGTGTGCTTTTGTGCAGTGGTGTGTTCTTTAACAACGGTCTTTTGCACGGCGTATTTTTTTATGGTGTGGTGCGCGTGTTGTGCGATTTAATTCGCACGTGAGGACTGCTATGCCGAAGTATCGCGTTTTAAGTGTTAAGGAAAAACTGGAAATCATTCGCACCATTGAAAATGGAGCGAAGAAATGTGCGGTAGCCCGTGAAAAGGACTTGCCTTTGACGACTGTGTGCGGGATATGGAACGCTTGCGAAAAGTTGAGGGGCGGCACAGGCAGCAATCTGAAGAGGTGCCGCATCAGAGAGACTGCGTCTCCCGAAGTGGAAAAGGCCCAGCTTCATTGGTTAAAGAAGGCGCGGAGCATGAACCTGCCTGTCACTGGACCGCTTCTTACTGAGAAAGCGCTAACTTTCGCAGCTCAACTGAATTGCACAGGTTTTGATGCCGTCGCAAAACCTGTGCAATTCAGTTGAGATGCCGTCGTCGCGGCGAGGCCACCACGGCGGCAAGTGAAAATAACAGATTTTTTTGCTGCCTGCCCTTGAATAAAGCTTGCGTGCCTGTGTGTGCGTGAGTGTGTGTTTATGGGGTTCGTGACGTTCATTTTTGGCTGGTTAGTAGCCGCTAAACCGGCACTGACGGTTAATTCGTACATCGCTTAGTGCGTACCCAAACGTCATTCCCGGCCAACTACGTATTAACGAGGTTTGACTGTATGCCTTGCGCACTCTGCAAGCAGCTTGGTTCTGTATTCCATTTCATGCATCAGTGGCCGAGTTGGTGTTATCGCCAAGTGTCAAGCGATAAGCATGTGCAACTGTAGAAGCGCTAGTAAAGGCAGCAGGCTCCAGCTTATCATGCAAGAAGTCGCGATCGCACAGGTGTTGCTGGTCAGGCTTAGAACCTGCACGTGATCACGATCAGCAAGAAAAAAAGACGCCGCCACTTATTTCTGGACATTGCACAGTTAATTTTCCCGGGAGCTTGTTTAGACTTACTGAAGAACAGCGTACATTCCCAGTGAAAGCAATTGGAACTAATAGGTAATTTTGCCGCAAGTTGGTTTTTTCTCAACTGCCCACGTTGAAACATCGCACAGTTGTCAACTCTACAAAATTACGCAGGTGTTGTGTCATAGAGAGAACTTACAACACCTGTTCAACTGACGCATAGTGGCGAGTCAAATTTGAGACGTCGTACTGGGTCTCGCTAAATTCTTCGTACCATACGCATGCGAAGTCGCAAAACAGAAAACACAGCTACCATGAACTGGTGTCGTGTGTTTGTTGTACTAAGTTCATAGCTGGTGGTTCGGTGAATGTGACAGTATCGGCGTCGCCTGCTCGATCTAGGAATCACCCAAATTAGATAGCAAGCCCCTGTGGCAGGATGGGCGCGATAGCACTGCTTTTCACTTTTATCACAGTGCCTTGCACCTGTCGTGATGATAGCTGGCGATAGCTGCTGTGATGAGGGCTTTGATGGCACCTCATTGTGTCATCGCTGCCAGATCTCCAGTTCAACATTAAAATTTTCGTAAACATTACTGCTGTATTATTCGAACATTCTTGCAGCACTTCTGTGAAAAAAAAAAAAAAATCCTTTGGCAGCTATAGCCCACAGAAAAGTCCGAATTTCAATTTAACAAAGTTTCGATACAGCGAAGTACATTGCTGGTTTTACCAACTTTGTTATATTGATGTTTTCACTGTACAAGAAAACAGAAAGACGTCAGTTTTTACATGTGCAACAAAGAGAAATTTCCCAAGAGACAAAACGAAACTTACTGCCACACACAAATGCCTGAGATATGCATTTGTGTGTGGGAACACAAGAGAACCTTGGAACACAAGGGAACCTTGGAGTAAAAACCAAAAGTAAGTGGCGCAACAAAAAAGAAAAAAAGAAAATCTCTGCATTGCCACAGTGGGAAAGGATATCTGAGGAAAAAAATGTTTAGATTTTGGATTTTTCATTTTGAACTTTCTTTTTTCTTTTCATTTTACTTTGAATTTAGATTTTTCTAATGTAAGCATGCAGTTGACTGAGTATCGCAATCTTAAAAAAAGAGGGGGGTGTGGAGGGGTGATCCTTAGAATTGAGTAAATACAGTATATGCAGCACGAGAACTATTGCAAAAGTATTTTTGCACTTCATGTACTATTACAGAATTTCAAAAGCAGCCAAGTTTTAAGCACAATCAAACATCAATACACTGAATGGCGTGGAGATTGCCAAATAGTCTGATATAGCCAGAATTCGATATACAAAATCACATAGGAAAAAAAATGCTTCAAACTCATGCAAAATCAACCTATCAACCACTAGTCGCGCGGTAAATACCCACATGGAACATAAAACAAAGTACAGTAGAACCCCGCTGATACGTTTTTCACGGGACCGTAGAAAATAAACGTTAGAGCCGGGAAACGTAAGAGCCGAGAAACGGGAAAAATGGAAAAATGAGAGAAGTGGTGATCGGCACACAATTTTATTTCAGTGCTAGCTCTTTCAGTGCACGCATCGGCACACTCAACTATGATTTCGTCGTCAGAGTAAACCTCGGAGATGACGACAGCATCATCGATAGAAACATAATCACTGTACGCGATTCCGTCCCAAACAGTTCGCACAGCTGTGCCATAATTTTGCTGACGGAAGCCGGAAACGTAATGAGCGTCGCCCATAGTGCAGCTAATACAGTCAAGCCATGTCAAGCTACGTGAAAAGTCAATATTGCCGTCGGCAGTGGCCGCTTGGAGTGTCGATTCGCAACGTAACATACGGGAATGTTCCCACACTGTGACGTAACAGCGGGGTCCCTAATGCATTGAATCCTATGGGAGCTATGCCAGGACTGGCCCAAAATGACGTAACAGCCAGGAAAACGCAGCGGCCGGGAACGTAACAGCGGGGTTCTACTGTACTTATTGCATTAGTTAGAAATATAAGCGCAGAGTGGCCTGCTCCTAATCCTAATCGGCAACTGTGGTTTTCACCACGTCCACTCACACAAACATCAGGACAGAACGAAGTAGCTAGCTATGTGCACCTACTATGACAACCGTTTTCGCTGAGACCACTAAAAGAAAAAAAGAGAAGAAAAAAAAACACACACAGACACCCTCGCAAAAGCATGACAGATTAAGGACAGATACTACAACAGAAAAATAAGCCTGAATTGTACCAGAACAATAAGCCTAAGCGAGGCAATGTTGTGGGCAGAACTTGCCACCAGTTAAGGGGCTGCATGTGTTTTGTGCCTGTGACATTCGATAGGTCCATTTTACATCTGACCCCTTTTGAAATAAATGATTAAAAATGCATGCGGAGAGTATAGGCAGTAATTCGATATATCCATCAATGTTCAATATAGCTAGGTTTGACGGTATTGTCACGAGTTTGTGTGTGAGGATCTCGGGAGCGCTTGCTCCGATGGATTGAGAGAGAGTGATGGAGGCGAGAGGCGTTAACAAAAAAACAAAAGACGTTACTTTATACAACACACACCAAGACACGCAAAGTACGAACAAACATCAAACCGCACACAAAGAGAAAACGAAAACAGGTTAGCTTAACAAACTAAATAGCCAATCTACAGATCCTCCGCGTTGGGCGCAGTTCCAACGGGAGTCTGTCAACACTGGGCCTCGCGTTTACGTGCGCGGTAGCTGCTAGCCGTTCAACTGAAGTTAGACGCTCTTACGTTGGGCGTTCGACGTGGTGTGGTTCAGAGTCGAAGCTCTCTGGTGGGTCGTGTCCCGTCGCTGTCGTCGAAGATGCTGCTGATGGTGGCCGCCGCTCATGCAAGGTCCGCCGCCTTGCTTCACCTGTGACTTGGCGGGTCACCGCTTAGGCCTAGCCCAGCCTAAGCCTCCTCATATGTGATGTCCGGTCTCCCACCAAGACCGGCCCTCTGTGGCGATTCTTCTGCCGGTCGTCCCGTTCTGCCGGCGAAGGTGGAGCGCTGCGGGTACGCCGGGAACTGCTGAAGTTCGGCCGCTGCCACACCGAGGTCTGTGCTCGATCGTAAGCCAGATCGACGGCACCCCGGAGCCCGACGCCCTCGTCTCCTCGTCACCAGACCGTAGCTGGCCAGACACCCTTCGTCGACCGGTGCCGCGCAGAGAATGCCAGCTCAGCCTTCTCGATCACCGATCTCTCCTCGGGTCGCGTGCCGCGAGCCCGCTGACATCCAATTATGAACACCGACGTGTCCATGGCGCGTGCATTCCCGCGCCACTTCGCCGATCTCTCCGTTTCGTCTGCTAGCCTGTGTTTGTGGGGCCCCTTACTCATGACATTGGCCCCCCTTTTAAGAGTTTTTTCTTAAAAAAACTGCTTCCTCCTCCTCTTCTGAATTCTTCGGTACCTTGCCAAATCTTCTCTTTCTTGTAAATAAACTTATGATGCCTTTAATTTTGGGCCCACCGTAGCACTGGTCACCACCACACTCTTCACGCATACACTGACACACCTTCATACATCTTTTGGTCTCACATACACAACACTAATACATGATCACTTCACTTGAAGTTCACTTTTCGTGATAGTCATCAATGTTCACAAACAACACCACAAACAACACTAATGCATCACTATACATATTTATCACTTAACCTGATGTTCACTAGCACAAAAGTTGCTGCTCAGTTCGTGTTTCTGTCCGCTGAACCATACACTAAATCAGTATCTCCCAATGCCAACACACTATCACTATGTCACTGTCACTGCACTGTATCATATCACTATCATACACTATATCGATTCACAAAGTCCCTACCAACACACAACTATACATGCAGTACACTTCACCACGAAAGCACACTCTGCTCTCCCAACGTACCACATACCACACAGCAATCCTTCTCGCAACACTAGCTAAGAACACATATAATTTTTCTTTCCTCTCTCTATCGTTCCGATCTATGCGAACTTCCTCATTATTCTATTAACCTTTGCTATTTTGCTTTCTCCACTACCTCTATACCCAAGCTTGGCAACCACTACATTCTCTTTCCTTTCCCTTTAGCTGGTTAAATATACTATCTGCTCTCATTTCTCTATCTATGTCCATCCAAATGTCTCCACGTTCTTTTCCTTTTGAAAACCTATATTTCATAAGACCTCGTGCTTCCCTTTTCGTTTTCTTTTTTCCTTACTCCTAGGTCATCTTTTGCTGTTGAGCATTTCTCTTTACACTATTAACTGCTCGGTTCTGCACTTTCCCAAGCTCCACTATCGTACTTGTGTCTCTTCTAACATTCCGGTACATTTTCTATCGTGTCTATCTACTTGATAGTATTGCCGAATTTCTTTTCCGTGAACCTTAGCCTTTAGCCACTACTCCTGTACAGATGCTTTGTTGCTACACCAATTACTTTCCTTTTCCTTGACCTTTAAATCAAATGCTCTGTCTAGCTCTTCTCTTCCCTAACCACTAAACAGTACTTGGTATGAAAATCTCTCTGATCTATTTTTCCCATCCGTATGTCTTTGTCCTTAGTCCTGTCCCTGTTCATTACCATCAGAAGCTATCCTTTCATAAAACCATAATCTTTTTCTTCAGAGGCCACAGGAAAAACCTCTCCGCTTTAACTCTGGGCTTTCTCCCAGTCAGCAGCTCGCACCACTCTCTCGTGCGCCTCCTTGCTGCTGCGCGTTCCTTCCAATGCTCGCTACGACCGCCGCGTTCCTTGAGACTGCCAAATTTTTTCCAACGTTTTTTCCTTGCTCTACCCTTCGCACGTCTCTTCTGAACTTCTCTCGTGCGTCCCGACCTTGACGCACATCTTTCTAAACGTTCGGTGCAGCCCCTGCGTTTGCCCTCTTTCACTGTCGAACGCTCCTTCAAAACGCACTCTCTCGCGCGCCCCCCTCCTGCACGCGCTCGCGAACCCCTTGTGTGGGTGCTGCGTTCGTGCTCTTTCGGCCTGACGCGCCCCTTCCATACTCTCTCCCACTGTCGCGATCGCATTCCCCTGCGCTTTCGCATCATAATGCTCATTGAATGCTTGCGGCGCACGACTTGTCTACATGCTCGACTCTCATTAGCCTTGCCGCGTCCGCTCACTTTCTGCTTCTTTTGAACTCGTGCTCTTTGACGCGTCTTAGCGTCAAGTCCTTCGTTGGCAGCGTCCGCGTCTGCCTTTTCCTCAAGTTTGACTTCCTCACTCCCACTTGTACCGCTACGATCGCGGACTTCACCTTCACTGTGCTCGCTCTCGAGCACGGCACCATTTTCGCTCGGATCGTGACTCGATGTCACGTCCTTCACTGTGGGGTGCACATCGGAACAAACCCCGTCAAAACTCCATTTGCAGCAACCTGCAATACGCCCTCCGTCAAGTGTGTGCTTGCAGCGACCTGCAATGCACTCTACGTTGTCCTCCTGCACCAGCAGTGGGTGCGCTTTCTCCTCCGCTGCGCTCAACAGCTCCTGGGCGCCTACGCCCGCATCATCAATAAACTCTTGGGCGCCTACGCCCGCATCATCAATAAACTCTTGGGCGCCTACGCCCGCATCCTCAATAAACTCTTGGGCGCCTACGCCCGCATCCTCAACCTCCGACTCGAGCTCCTCTAGACTTGCGGTAACCGCGCCGCACTCCTCCGACTCCACCGAGACGATCTCCTGACTCACCTGAATTTCCGGAATTTCGATAACTTCCGCCTCATGTTCACCGATTTCGACTGATTGCACTACTGGCAAATTTACACATGATGTCTCCTCCCTTTTCCGGTACATCAGCTTCCCTTCGGCCTCAGCTATCTGCTGCTTTAGTAGAGCTACCATTGCTTCATGCTCTCGCTCCCGTTCTTTTTGGGCATCTTCAAATAACCTCAGCACCTCCTTTCCTGACAGCTTTCTACTCTTCGCTATCGCCGCCAAACGCTCCAAATCCATCTTCGCAACCCCCGACGATCATTCGTGACTGGGCCTGGAGATGTTAATCCTGGCAAAGGCTCGCCAATTATTTGTCACGAGTTTGTGTGTGAGGATCTCGGGAGCGCTTGCTCCGATGGATTGAGAGAGAGTGATGGAGGCGAGAGGCGTTAACAAAAAAACAAAAGACGTTACTTTATACAACACACACCAAGACACGCAAAGTACGAACAAACATCAAACCGCACACAAAGAGAAAACGAAAACAGGTTAGCTTAACAAACTAAATAGCCAATCTACAGATCCTCCGCGTTGGGCGCAGTTCCAACGGGAGTCTGTCAACACTGGGCCTCGCGTTTACGTGCGCGGTAGCTGCTAGCCGTTCAACTGAAGTTAGACGCTCTTACGTTGGGCGTTCGACGTGGTGTGGTTCAGAGACGAAGCTCTCTGGTGGGTCGTGTCCCGTCGCTGTCGTCGAAGATGCTGCTGATGGTGGCCGCCGCTCATGCAAGGTCCGCCGCCTTGCTTCACCTGTGACTTGGCGGGTCACCGCTTAGGCCTAGCCCAGCCTAAGCCTCCTCATATGTGATGTCCGGTCTCCCACCAAGACCGGCCCTCTGTGGCGATTCTTCTGCCGGTCGTCCCGTTCTGCCGGCGAAGGTGGAGCGCTGCGGGTACGCCGGGAACTGCTGAAGTTCGGCCGCTGCCACACCGAGGTCTGTGCTCGATCGTAAGCCAGATCGACGGCACCCCGGAGCCCGACGCCCTCGTCTCCTCGTCACCAGACCGTAGCTGGCCAGACACCCTTCGTCGACCGGTGCCGCGCAGAGAATGCCAGCTCAGCCTTCTCGATCACCGATCTCTCCTCGGGTCGCGTGCCGCGAGCCCGCTGACATCCAATTATGAACACCGACGTGTCCATGGCGCGTGCATTCCCGCGCCACTTCGCCGATCTCTCCGTTTCGTCTGCTAGCCTGTGTTTGTGGGGCCCCTTACTCATGACAGGTATTCTAGTTTAAAGATGGATGATGAATTTATTTTATTAATAGCATATGGTAGCTATGGAGGAGAAGCACGTTAAGGTTATGACAGCAAAAAATACAGTATGTTCCATTCATGTAGCAATACTACAGCTTAGATAGCTTATAACGTAAGTTGCCAGAACTGCGAATGCCCGCACTATAACCAAAACAACTATATGAAGTGGGACGTGGCGGTCTTCAGTGTGCATGTAGTTTCCATAGTTTCTATGTTGCCGCAGGCCCCTTTCGTAACAACGCACACGATGCATAGGCCAATGATCCTCGTGGATGCAATCTTGGAGACGCCCAGTCGCATCAGCGTTTGGCTGCATTCGTGGGTGGCTGTAACGGGAAATTAGATGTTTCCCACAGCAGCATGCAAAATGGCTCCCCATCACTCATATCTCCCTCATATTCTCCATCATATCTGTGCTCAGCCTCTCAGTCCTGTGCGTTAAATCATGCCGAGATTGTATCGTGGCAATCTCGGAGAACACGCCCTGACCATGCTTAGGCTTAGCAGTGCCAACCTGTGCAACATGCCGCAGCGAGCAGTGTAAAGGAACTGCGATAGCATGGAGTAATGCAGGAGTGTGAGTAAACGATGCTACCACTGCTTGCACATGACAATTTCATCGGGACGCGGGAGTTTTCAATCGCCACACGGAAAGGCGCCCGAACATCAAGTATCAAGTGAAGTGGGAAAGCTACAGCGTAGCTGTTTGTGGGTCTGCAGAGGTTCAAAGTTGGAGGGTGTGTTTATTATGCGGGAAAAAAAAGTTTGCAATGGCGATGCAAAGCCGTGCATGATCTCATTGTGCCAACGCAGTGATGGCAAAACACTAATGACAAGGCCTTTTCTTTATTTCCTCATAGCATGGAAGAAAGGCACGAAAACCGACACCGATGTAGTTTCCTCATCAAAACGTAGTTGATGCCGCATGAAGCACACAACCGCACATAACTAGGCTGGGAGGACCCGGCCTAGTTGTGTGCAGTGTGCTGACTGCTTGCGCAGTCACCAACACGGAGGCGCTTGTTGTATCGTGCGCACTTCCTTGCCATCGGAGCATTCTCCGTACCCGCTCTCCTGACTATACAGGACTGCAGCGAGTGTTGGCTTAGATCAACACGGCGAGAGCATGCTGCTTTCGTTTGATCAAGTGAAGCGCACTTCACGTCACCACGATGTTCTTCGCGTTCCCGCACTGGCATGAAACAGCGGTGCGCTTGGATCATTTAACACGCTTACAGCAGTGCTGTTTTGGGTGAAGATCTGTTATCGTGATCAGTTGTTGTTCAGTACTGGTGTGCTTGTGCTTCTGTCGCCGCTCTCGAATAATTGCCGCTTTTGCCAAATATTCGGGAATATTCGAGCATGCCTTTTTCGAATTGAACACGTTTTGAATACGGAAAATATTCAATTCGTATTCGAAATTTCAAATAATCGCACACCCTTAATATATATATAAAAACAGGAGACGAACAGCGGTAAAGTGGACATCATGCAATTGCCAGCGCGTCTTCAATATGGAGCGTTTGTGGCTGATAAACGTCCGTAGCAGCACTATGTCGCTTTGGCAATCCTATCCATTCTATCCTTAGAGGGCATGCCTGTGATGTGCTGCTGCCGCAGCTTTTTTTTTCTTCCTTCCGCTGCTTGTTCATTCGTTCTGTGTTTCTTCCTCCTTCATCACAATTTGTCGTGCTCTTCTCAGGCAGTGCACTTCCTCTGCGGAGCCTGCTCACTACCTCGACTGTCTGCGAGTTTTCCTGGCAGCTGCAATTATAACCGGTCTTTCATCTCAGGGGGCTGCACAATAAACGGTATGGGTATACATGAAGTTCTATAGGAGGGTAAATGGGGTCAGAAAAGACCGCATTATAGACAGTCCTCCACTGTAAGCGGTTACATTATAAGTGGTCTGAATTGCACATACCGAACTTAAATGCTTGGCGTAAGTTAGCGCAACATCTTGAATGCACATACTGTAAAACCCCAATTATACGACGTTCTCGGGACCAGCAAAAAGCATCGTAAAATGTGGGCATCATAAAATCCGAACAGAAAATTTTAGGCCTTTGAGTGTGCCACAATCCGCTGGTGTGATTCCCAACAGCTGTAGCGAAACATGGCACACACTTAAGGGGGGACGCGGCCTTTGAAGGTCGAAAAATCACGGAAAAGATGCTTTTCGATTGATTGATTGATTTTGTGGGGCTTAACGTCCCAAAAGTAGCTCTGATTATGAGAGACGCTGTAGTGGAGGGCTCCGGAAATTTCGACCACCTGGGGTTCTTTAACATGCGCTGACATCGCTCAGTACACGGGCCTCAACATTTCGCCTCCATCGAAATGCAGCAGCCGCGGCCGGGATTCGATCCTGCGACCCTTGGATACGCAGCCGAGTACCGTAGCCACTACACTAGACCACCGTGGCGGGGTGAAAAACACGCTCAGCAGAAAACTGCATATTTGTACTGTGTGTGTCATAAACTACCCCTCCTGTAATTTTTAGCGCCTAATTCATCCTAAAAGTACTTCATATCAAATATATTACAGCAGCGGCAGCTGCTGTGCTGCCCAAACACGCTCCGAAACGGCAAGACTTCAAGCGAGCGCCGTTCACGCGCCATTCAACCGACTGGCACCATTTTGATTTTGCTTTGTTCGTGAATTCCTGCGCTTTTTACCACCAACGTCGACTGGAGCAGCGGTGGCATCGTGCAAGCATCGTTTGCGCATGATTGGGAGGCTCGAGGGGGCATTCGATATTCCGCGCTTGGATGCGAAACTGCGGTGGGGCAAAGTGCACGCTCCTCGAGAGAGTGGGGGAACGTGCAGCCGCTACTGGCTGCTGTGCGTGATCACGCGGTGGCCTTCTCCAGCACATGCTCCGTGTGTTGTCTGCTACAGTTAGGGTTAGCACCTAGTTCATGGTCATCGCCACGATGCCTGCCTTTGTGTGCAGCTTCGGTTTTCATTATCACAGGAGAGAGATCGCAGGAGAGCAGGAGAGAGACGGTTGGTCGGAAAGGGTGAAAAGAATGGGGGAAGACCACAACCTGCGCCACTCTATGCCGCGACTCGCGGCACCGGTGGCCGCTGGGAGAGCCAGGGGAACGAACGGCAGTGGCATGTCAAAACGAACCGGTTTCCCAAGCGCTCAGGATGCGGAGAGGTAATGCTCCTGAAAGAGCTGGTACGACGAAAGACGCCTGCGGCACTTCCCTTTTCTTCGCCGTCACACTGCTTCGCATGGATTGTCGTGTAACATGGGTTCGGCGTAAGGTCGCATCGTATAATTGAGGTTTTTTAATGCATTAGTGTCTATGGGGCTTTCACTGGGACGGCACTAATCCGTCGTCAAATGCGGGTCGTCATAGAACCGGGGGATGTAAAACCGGGGTTTCACTGTGCTGGGTAAGCTTCCGTGGCACATTAAAGATTGATGAGCGTGGCCACATACCTGAGTACATGGGAGCCATATCAACCACTGCAGCAGCGTTGCCAGCTGTGAAGGCACCCAGTGTGACTTTGCCGATAACTAGCAGAAACAGCACCAGAGACCGGTTCGCTCCAGACACGGTCAGACAGAGAAGGCACAGCGCCGGACCAAAGTTGGCTGCAAGGTAGCATTTCAGACATAACGCTTACGAAATCGCTGTGCAACAAAGCATGCCAACAAAGCTGCAGAATTTCGTACAGCGTCGGTATCAATACATGCTTCCTTTCCCTTTATGTCCATGTGAGAGCACACGCATAGTACCGTAAAAACCCACATATAGTCCGGGCTGTAATTTGGGGATAGCAAATGTGAGAAAAAAGTTTTCGCCCGAATATAGTCCGAGGAAAAGGGAAAAATGCACTTATTTACACCCTTGATTATTCGTCGCCACCGGACGTGCTCTCTTCTGAAGCTCCCTTGTCGGAAATGTCCTCCCACAGTACATCATCCTCAGTGCCATCAAGCGTGTTTGAGATTGAGCACTTTTGAAGGTCCGACGAACGAGCGCCTCAGGAATGCAGGCCCAAGCCTCGACTATCCATGAGCAGAGCATCACTGGCGAGGTCCGTTTCAGCCATCCGTCAGGGATCACTTCTGTCTCTCTGGACCTCATCCACTCCATGTACAGGCGCTTGATGCGGTCTTTAAAGGGACACTGAAGCGGTTTTAAATTTTCGAGTTTAATGAAAATTCGGAATCTGCAACCTCGTATAACATGCCTACGATGGTTTTTTCCACGATATTTAATTAAACAACAGTGATATGAGCGCCCAAACTTGGTGCAAGGGAACGCCCCACGGCGAGTGCGGAGAGTAGGTGAGGAGGACGACAGAGAGTGAAACGCAGAGCAGCAACGTCATTCTGAGGGCGAGCAGGGTAGCTGCATCGGTTTGCGGCTTTCGTATGCGCACAGTGCAGTATCAGTAGAGGAGCTTGTGTTGGTTTCTGCGCACCACACTGCTTTGTTGTCATGCATGGATATTTTTCTGGTAGCAAGTTCCCCGAGTATGTTACAATACCGTATTTGCACGAATCTAACGCGCACCTTTTTTCCGATAAAACAGGTCTAAAAATCGTATGCACGTTAGAATCGAGTGCGAACAAACGACACCGTTACCATATCGCCGTCGGCGTCAAAATGGCCGCCTCCTAACGCGCTTCGGGCGCTGTCGAACGGTCACTGCTGAAAAAACGAGCTAGCGGTACGGCGCTCTTTGGCGCGCTTAGTTTCTGTAGTTTCTATGTTGCCGCCGGCCCCCGCGTAATGACGCCACGACATGCATGATGCGTAGGCCGATGATACCCGCCGCGCCGGCTTGGCCGTCTTGCGGCCAACCAAAGTCGCTACGTCGCCGATGCAATCTTTGCGACGCCCAGCCGCACGAGCTTCCGATAGCGTTCGAGGGTGGCCGTAACGGGGAAATAGATCTTTCCCATCACCGCGCACAAAACGGCTCACCATCGCATTTCTCCCTCATATCTGTGCTGAGCCCGAGCCTCTCAGTCGTGCGCACAGCCTGACATCCGAGATTGCATCGCGGCAGTCATGGAAACCACGCGACCATGCCCCGACCATGCTTAGGCTTAGCTGCGCCACCCTGCGCAGCATGCGGCAGCGGGCGTGAGGGAACTGCGATAGCACGGAGGAATGCAGCACTGCGAGTAAATGATGTTATCGCCGCTTGCCCGGCAACGTGCGGCAGTTTTATCGGGACGCGGGACTTATGAATCGGCACGCCGAACGTCTTCGAGACACCGTGGATCAAGTGAAGCGGGACTGCAGGGGTTGAAAGTTAGCGGTGCGTTTATTATGCGAGTGCGTTCATTACGCGAGTACAGCATTTGGTTTTATGAATGGGAGAAGGTTGATTACTATGGGTTCTTTTTTTCTTTTCGTGTCACAAAAAAATGGGTGCGTTACAATCGATGTTTCACTTTTCTTTTTTTTCGTCGCCGGAGATGGGTGCGCGTTACAATCGAGGGAGCGGTAGAATCGAGCAAATACAGAACTTCCTTTGCTGTGGCCTATGTACTGATTTGACGAAGTAGACTTTCCACACCGAGCTGTGTGTCCTGCAGCTGCGACAACAACTACGTTTGCAGAGCAGCAGCATTTCACAAATTTCCTCAAAATTAGATGTCCACTGAGTGGGTCGTTGCTGTTAGGAAAGAGAGAAACTTCACTCCTACAAGAGCAAGTGTGCTACGTGCGAGGCGCTTCCTAGACAGTGACTACGTACAAAAACCGTCTCTAATACAGTTAAACCTGCTTATAACGAACCTCTATATAATGAATTCCTGGATATAACAAAGTTTTTCTATTCCCCGCCGTTACTCCACAGAAGCACATGTATTTGAGACCTCTATGTAACGAAGTGCCAGTGGGAAACACTCTCGAGATAACGAATTTTCTCCGCCGACAATCTAGAGATATTGCCCCAAGTTTTGTCACTTTTGCACGAGCAGCAACCTTCTCCGCTGCGACGGAATGCGAAGCGGCGGCGGCGCACTTGGCACGCTCGAAGGCATGGCGACTGCGAAGCGAGATCGAGCGCACGTGTGCATGCGAGCGTGCGCGAGGCAGGCCTGCATCCCTCGACTCGGCGATCTCGCCGCCGCGGGCGTGTCCTTTTCCCCTCACTTCAAACCTGATCCAGCCGCTTGCTGCAGCTGGCCTAGTGCGCCAAGCCGGCACCCTCCTTTTCCAGTTGATGCCACCGAACCGCGCTGGCTTAAGAGAGAAAGAGAAAAAAAATGAGTTTTTTTTTTCAACGTGCTGGCAGCACCACTCTTTGGTTACTGCGCAAGTCTCTGCGCTTCACTTCACTAACCTGACATTCGGTAACAGCGCTTGTTAGGCCTAGCTCGCGTGGTCACGGGCAGCGCGCCTCACGGGAAGCTTGCCCTTGACAACACAGGGATCAGGTGCACAGGAAGTCGCGCTCACAGGGTGATTCAGGGAGAGGCGCACGTGAAATTATTAAAGAAAAAGAACTGGAGGCAAACAGCGGCAAAGTGGACATGGGCGCGTGTTCTGTGCAGAGCGTTCACAGCTGACAAACGACCGTAGCAGCGTTCTCCGTCGCCTTGGAAATCCTATCCTCAGAGGGCGCGCACGCTACGCGCTGCTGCCGCGGCCTTCTTTTTTTTTTTTTCTTCCCTCCGCTCATTGTTCATTCGTTCCGCTCTCCTTCCTCCTCCACGGCGATTCGCTGCGCTCTTTTTGTGCACTTCCTTTGTGAAGGCTGCTTCGCTACCTCGATTGTCTGCGGGATTTCCTGGCAGCCGCATAATAACCGGAAGGGGGGGAGGGTCTGCACAATATGCGGTATGCGTATACATTAAGTTCTCTGGGAGGGCAAACGGGGGTCAGAAAAAACCGCATTATAGCCAGTCCTTCACTACAAGCTGTCACATAAGTGGTCTCAGCTGTAAATGTTTTCTCTTCCAAAATAAACGTTTTGGGTGAGCTCTGCAGTCTGTTACCTTTTTGCTTACATAAGCGTTTCTTTTTCGAATTTTCGTGCCGAACCTGCATATAACGAAATCCTCTTTATAACGAAGTTTTCCGGGAATTTGTCAATTTCGTTATATCCAGGTTTAACTGTATAATCGGCACGCTCGTTTATATATAGCCATTAAGTTGTTTGTAACAAATAAACGAGCCCTAGACCCCTTCCCTTTCGTTATATATATATAACAATCGTAATCCCTTCTAGTTGAATAGGGTGACGTCAAAAGCACACCACTCCCGCAAATGCGGTGTCCGGTACCAAACCATTCGTGAGGTCGAGAACCGCAGCACAAAAATACAGGGACACCGGCTATGCATGCTCTTTTTTTTTTTTTTTTTTCACATAAAAGCGCCTGGCTTCTCTTGTTGGTCGTGACATTGAGGAAGTCAAGAACTAGTCACGCATAATGATGCACAACATGAAAATTTAAGCGTTAATCATGTTGCAAATGTACGCGCTGATGAGTTTTTGCCGGATTGAAAACAGCATTAGTCGCACCGTCTACCTAGCTATGCCCGTGTCATATTCATGGGCTGTCAGTGAGGCCTTCATGACGGCGCGCTGCTCCCACGTGCTTGTCACACATGAAGGGGTACGTGCTCTTATTGAATTATGTTCGTGCGAAACGAAAGGATCGAGTCATAAAAAGTTGCTTGTGTTGTAGTTCTTGTAGAGAATGCGAGGTCTTGCAAGTGTATCTACTACATGATGAGCGCTGTACCTGGGCAGAACCTACACGCTGCTCAGTCGATGGGATTCTTTATTGCACATTTCTTGAATTGCGGTATGTGGCACATGCACGAACACACAGCACTGCACGTCGGACCGGTGTGGATACCAGCAGATCGCGATCCGTGTATCGCAGTTCTGCTAGTCGAGTGAGATGGTAGCCTGCCATCTGCACTGTTTGAATGCAGGCGACCACATGTAATTGTACAGCAAGCTCATTGTAATTGCTACATTTAGCCATAATAATAGCGATATGCTGATATACAGCAAGAAAAAGAACTGATAAAACACGCACAGCCAGTCGGCGTGCGCGCACTAGCCCAGTCGTGGCAGTCAGCTCCTCCGAGGCACTCACGATGACGTCATGAAGCTCCTAAACCAATCGTAGGCAGTGACAAGGTTTTCGTTGCCGCTCATGACGAGCACCGCACGTTCTTGCCAAAATAAAGTCATTTGCTCAAGTTTACGCCCATTTTCAACCTGATTTCTGTGTTCATCGCACAAAAAGTGATTAAATAGCATGATAACCTCAATTTCCTTAAAAAGTGCTTCAGTGCCCCTTTAAATGGCTTATTAAGGCACACATCGAGCGGCTGCAGCTGGGATGTCATCCCGCAGATGACGACGAGCTCGGTGCGGAAGTCACGCAGCAGTCGCTTTACGGAATTGGCCAGGTGACACCGAAGCGCGTCGAGCATTTTTTCTGCGAGATAAACGTATGCCGACGTAGGGAGAACCCAGCGCGGCGCATGAAGCGAGACACCCACTCTTTACTTGCCTTGAAGTCCTCCGGCTGAATGGCTTTGTCTCAAGCGATCTCCGTTGCCTTCACTTGTAGCAGCTCGACGGCCCAGCAGTGCTTCGGGCCGTCGACACCACACGGACTTAATCCAGTCCAGCACTAGCGATTCGTCCATCCACCCCTTGTCCTGGCAGCGGACGACAACATCTTTTGGGAACTTCTCCCCTTTCGCAGTGTCTTTATTTTAACACCATGCATGGTGGCAGCTTGTGACCATCTGCTGTGCAGGACAACACTACAGCTACCCGCGTTTTCTCATTTCCAGTCGATTGCACGGTAACTTGCCTGGAGCCTTTTTGATGCACAGTTAGTGCCGAGGGCATATCCAGGTACACCTGCATTTGATCTGCATTGCCGATCTGGCCCAGCTAAAAGGGGACTGCTTTTGCAATGCAATCACGTACTTTTGAAAGGCCACAAGCTGATCTTCGTAGTTCTCTGGTAGCTTCTGCGAGATCGACGCACGCTGATGTAGGGAGAACCCAGCACGGCACATGAAACGAGACCCCCCATGCTTGCTCACCTTGAAGTCCTCCGGCTGAGAGGCTTTGTCTCGAGTGATCTCCCTTGCCTTCGCTTCTAGCAGTTCGATGTTGACAGCGAGATGCGCAGCTCGTTGCTCCCGAACAAAGTCCGTCTGTTCTCGTTCCACGTCAGCAAAACGCGCCAGTTTTTGTCCGCGGGAACCTTTTCTCTGGCCGCTGCATGCAAAGTGGGCTTCCTTCTACTTCCTCCAACCGCAAATGCTCTGCTCGTTGACTCCGAATTGTCACTCCGTAGCACAGTTGCTGATGGTTTCGGCAGCAGTGATAACTTTTCTTTTAAAGGTAGCCGAGTACTGCCTGTGTGGTCCTGACATGGCGTAAAATCACAAGGGGCGAAATCGTGGCTGTGGTAATGTGCGTCAAGTCGTAGCAATGGCTGCTGTTGCACGCCTGTAAGTCTCAAGGACTAACGCCACTCATGCTACATAACATAGAAGCGTGCAGACACCTGATGATGATGATAGCACTGCACAATGCCGAAACCGAAACTGTAATTGGGGCCAAAGATTCTTGGAGCTCGCATATAGTATGGGGCCAAAATTTCGCACCCTAAAATCTCGAAAAAAAAAACAAACAGTGGACTATACGTGTGTTTTTATGGTAATATATATAGGTGCACCAATAGAACGATTTTTAGGTATAAGTGGTGCTCCATTCTACTCCAACTAGCCACTACAGGCAAAATTATACCCATTTCTCAATGGACTGGTCCTTCCTTGCTTTGGGGACATCGTACCTCAACTACCGTTGCACACATTTTTGATCAAGATAACAACCTCCAACACCAAGTTCTATCCCATCTGTACTTGCTTCACCTATTTTTACTTGTAAGTAAATGTCGATCAACTGTTTTCTCCCAGGCTGTCAACAATTGCATTTTTCACCACTGCTAAATGGAGAGCCCAACAACGTCACGTGCGGTCTGATTGTTTCCATTTGCCTGCATGGCATGAGCAGCAAGAATT
This sequence comes from Hyalomma asiaticum, assembly GCA_013339685.2. NCBI lineage: Eukaryota > Metazoa > Arthropoda > Arachnida > Ixodida > Ixodidae > Hyalomma > Hyalomma asiaticum. Next base: position 83,887,951 of record CM023483.1, read on the forward strand.
TTCACACTGATGGGTTCACTTTTTTACCACTAGAAGCGTGTGGTGAGCTCCACACAGACACAGTCTCTTCACAGCTTGCAAAAAAGGAATGCAACATCATAGCAAGAGTACATGCCTCCTGGTCATCCTGGCAGATGTTCAGATTTCTGTTTCACGTTTTACGCTTCGAAAACACCAATAAAGTATGTACTGCATCTAAATCTGCTAAAAGCAGTTCCACAAAGCAGTTGCACTGTATCATGAAGTCTTATTTACAACATGCACAATTATTGGTATTATTATTGCTAGGTATGGTAACATAAAACACACATGGACACAAAAGGAAGAAGGAAGGAGCAAGCTGGCAAATGCCACCTAGTGGGGCACAACGCTTGCCTACGCTTTTTCAGGAGGAGGGAGGAAATAAGGCGACAGACTAGAAGTCACGCACAAAGCACAGTGCTGAAGAACACCCTGGCAAGAAAGCTGTAAGAGTACAGCTTGGGAAGGCAAAAAGAGGGGGGGGGGGGGGCATTGTGAGACAAGAATAGCAATATAAGCATCCACAGTACCAACCAACCTCACTTTGGGATCCTTGAGGTTGGCCATTTGCAGTGCAAAGGATTGTTTCTGGGTGTTTTTATTCCATGCCTGTTGCACTATGATTACACCAAACGCGTACCACATCCGGAATTTGTGCTCTTGTTTCAACGCCGCTGCACACTTCTTCACTGACACCTGGGCAAGATGGTGCCTCTATGATGGTGTAGCCCAAAGCACGAAACAGACAAAAGCCATGAAATCCCACCAAGTTAATGGCACACTCAAGTCATGTGCAACAAGTAATGCATAAGAGTGTGCCCTGACACCACTCAAGGAAAAGGCATGTGAACGCAAATGCAACAGAATAGGAATAGACAGCACGACCACCAACTCTGAGTCGGCGTTCACGTTGTCTACTCCTGCCGCCCATGTTGTCTACTCCTACTCTCGTGTTCATGCTTGCAGGCTTTTTATTTGCACAATGAACCCTTACCAACTTGCTCAGCTTTCTATCATTTAAGACGCCCTGACACACTTCTGGACTCTCATTGCTTGATGTCCTACGCCTAAATGGAGCCCATAGAACTTCAAGAAGGAAAACAGGTCTTTGAAATAAGACCAAGATGCCCGTACTACTGCATGTGAGACAGCAGGTGCATATCACAGAAAATGTACCGTGCGACCATCAACGTTGGCTCAGAGTCGGCTCACGCATGTTGCACAACACTGCAGCTAAAGCATTGTTCTCGTCTGCATGAAATCAGCAATACATGTGCAGTAATAGCTGTATAACACAAGCATGCAATAAAGGAAAATTCATGTTATCACGATTGCTTGGCCTTAACATTTGTGTACCCCCCTTGAGAACATAAGTCTGTCAAGATATTCACCAGTGAGCTGAAAGGCTTTCCTGACAAGAGTGGTCTGCAGGCCACAACGAAGCAGGCTGTCCGCAAGCACGCCAGAGCCCAGCATCGACACGATAGTAAAGGCAAACACGACAGCGCTGAAGTTGGCATTCTGGGCAAAGCAGTGAACGAAACATGAAGGAATTCAATAACAAATGTACTAACAAAAACAAATGATGCCAATAAATGTACAGAAAAGCATAGAGCTAATAAAGAAAAAGATTGCCTGTGTTAAATTCGCGGTTTTGGCAAAAAATTCAACAATGAAAATTCAACCTTTACCATTCTGAGGATTTGTGGACATATGCAAGTGACATCACCATCTCTTAGTGGTGGCCATGATGCCCCACTATAACTGAATAGGCAGTAGGCGAAAAATAATCCCATCTCATGAACAAAATTAAATATAGAAAGCGACTAGCAGATCTATATAGCCTAGACTGACAGGAACCATTCAAGTAAAATTTCAGTAGCATGGCACAAACTGCGTGCTTTCCTAGGGCATTTTAATATTTTCAAGTATAGGCTATACAGCTCTTATGGGAAGGGCTATCTTTTATTCAAATTTCCTGGGGAAGTATGCGCTCTGAGGTGGCATACCAAAATTCTACCAAAATGTTGCAGAGGATCTCTATTATACAGATCCAGTAGTCGTTTTTTGATAACTAGTTTCGTTTGCGAGATACGGCTATCTTTTGTCTATTACCCACTCAGTTACAGCAAAACGCAACAGCAGCTGTTGAGAGTTGGCGTCACATGCACATGTCCCAAAATTCTGCTCATGTTTCTCTTGCAACTTTGCAAATATGATGAAAAAACTAACAACAATGGAGTTCTCAAAGAATAAGTTTTCAGTCTAAACTGACTTTGTGTTTAGTTTAGTGGGTTGTTAGCTTGAAGTAAAAAAAAAAAAAGTTCAGCTTTTCTCAATTCTGCTGATCTTCATCCGGGCAGGCACTGACCTGACTCAGGGACATGCCGAGGACGCCTTCGACGTACGCTGGCAGCTTGGTGAACAGCAGCATGGAGACCCACAGGTTGGTGAACCGAGCCGCCACCAGGGCCCACACAGGTGCTGACGTGAACACTGCACGCCAAGGCAGCGGCCTCTTCTGCAGCACACATGCACAACAACGGCTGTCTAGTCAAGGCCATATTGGCTTTGGATAACATGTTCCGATGTGCATGCCAACTACTATAAAAGTTTTAAAAGGTCAATATAGTACAGTCCTCATTTCTTCTACAAAATGAAGTGTAAATGACCACTGAGTACGCTACAGAACTGCATATGCATGTGCTTAAAATTCAACTGTAACGGATATCTACGGTGGCTCCATTCTGAGTCGGTCTATGCCAAATGTTCTAGATGGTATGCTCGATTACCTCCAGTTACACTCTAAAATGCTGTGGTCAAGCATTACACTACACTATTTTTTCTTGTAACTTATCTTAGGCAGAAACAATTTTCTTTTCTATCTCTTACAGCATGAATATCATTGTGGCTGGCGAAACCTACCTTGTTGAAAAATAAATTACACCATCTCCCGCTAAAGGGGACCATGAGGCGATGCGAAGCAGCATGGGGAGTGCACACCTCGTTTGCATTTGCATCGGTTTGACGCTAGCAGACGCTGCCTGCGTCAGCGTTGTCTCTCACGGGTGAGGATGCGTTCTCGTACCTTGCGAGCTGGTAAAGCGTTCATCGAAGAAAGAGCGTTTCCATAGTCAACACGGGCGTTCGGAGAGGAGAGGAGGAATGCCGAGAGGAGATTAGACAAGGAGAGGAGATGTGCATGCGCAGTGCGGGTGTGCCGGCGGTTGGAGGGAGGGAGGGACATAGCCCCGACCACAAGCTGCTTCGCATCTAAAACACACAACAATAAAATATGCACTCTAATGAAAGTACAGTTGGCCAAAAGGAATTGAGCTTCCTCACTGCAGTGCACTGACAACCGATACTGTCTTACAGTGTGCTTTGTGGTGAAGGGATGTGGTGTAAAAGGACTTTAGAGCACATGTATTTGATACACATGTGCGCCAGCCCTATACTTTTGCATTGGGTTTATCAAAGGGTCCTTTGAACTATTTGACATAGCCAATATAATAAATCCGAGTTCCATATACAGTGGAACCCCGCTGCTACGTTCCTCACTGCTGCGTTTTCCCGGCTTGCTTGCTTGCTTGCTTGAAAAACTTTATTTAGGTAAATGTACATGGAGGTAGTTTGAGGTGACCCGGAGAGGGCTACCCCTCACAAACACTAGGTGGGTTCCTCATTACAGGATCCCATTGGCGATTGCCGCGGCTCGGGCTCGGTCGACCAGGGCCTTCTGGCTCGCCAGGTCGGAGCAGCCGAGCAGGGCTGCCTCCCAGTCCTCCAGGGTGGGGTTTGGTTTTGGGGCAAGGTTCGGGGTTGATTGGCATGCCCACACCATGTGGAAGATGTCCGAGGACTTCTCCGCACAGTGTGGGCATTTTCCTGTATAGGCAGGATCGAAGTGTTTTAGAACTGCCGGGCTGTTGCGTTGTTTTTCATCAGTCCCGGCACAGCTCCCATAGGATCCCATGTATTGCGAACCCTGCTGCTCCGTCGCAACTGTGGGCCTGTTCCCGCATGATGCGTCGCAACCTGGCACGCAGTAACCGCCCGGGCACCCCTATTTTGATTTGACTTTTGACAGTCTTGGTCACACTTGCAGGAATCGCCGCCCGCTGATGGCTGCCGAGATAGCACTGAGCGCCAGCGCTATCTCGGCAGCCGAGCGACATGCGCTCGGCTGCCGAGCGCCTTTGCCTCTTTTCATGCTCGTTAAAGACAGGCGGGGCGTTTCCTCCCCGCTTCGAGGGCAGGCATCCCGATAGGGGTGATGTTGTCGCTTCCGAGCGACGGAGATGGGCCGGGCGCGTTTGATCTCTGGTTCAGCCGTTTTCGTCGCCCTCACTCACGTGCTTTTATTCTAGCGACCGTACTTTGGGCTCCGGGGGCTTCCGGAGAAAAGAATCGGGAAAAGGGACACCGCACTCGCAGCCCCTTTTGCGTATGACTGCGCTCGCCTGCGCAGCGAGGGGCGTGGCCTCGCGGCTGTCCAAAGCCGTGGTCTGTCCGTGCGTGCGCTGGTGAGCTGGTTCGGGCCAGACGGCGAGCGCAAAATATGCGAGGAATTTTTCTTTTTTTTTTTGTAAAGCTGGCTAAATATCAGGGGTGCGCAAATTATGCGAGGGCACAAATTATGCGGGTAAATACGGTAAACAAGCGCTGAAGACGGAACGTGAAAGCGCTATCGAGCGATCGCGGACGCGACGCGACCAGCCGCACTCGCAATCACACATCACGCGCGGTGTGCCGGAACAGGATGCATTAAAATTGGCGCATCACGCTGGAACTAAGCCTCAATGATCACAGTTTTGATTGCGATCTCTGAGGCCATACTTTCTCTCATCGGCGCGCCGGAGGCTATAATGACGGCTCATTCACTGTGCTCGACAGCCGCGAACGGAGTCCGAATTATCGAATTTAGAGCTAGCAACCGTCCGAAATGTCGGTCGTCTTAACACATTGTCTATGGGGGCACTGGCGGTACCGCGCGGCTGTCCGAATTATCGGTCGGCGACCTAGATGGCTCACCTTGCTGAAATAAATTGTTTGACGTCAAAGCGGCCCTGTTCTCATTCATTTTCGGAGCTTTCCTCACTCTCGCGTTTTCCCGGCTGTTACGTTTTTTCCCCCGGTCCGCTGAAAAACGTATGAACGGGGTTCCACTGTACACAGGAATCAACTGTAGAACAGGAGATGGTAAGGCTCGTTACTGTTCTACATCTTATACTTGACCACAGAAGGAGATTTTGACAAGCATGCAGCATTCTGATGACCATAAGTGATTCCACTGCTTAAATTTATATGATTGGCTTTTTGGCTGGGATATTACATAAATGTCATTGTGCATTGCATTACATACAGAGTTTCATTTTTTCCTCACACAAAAACTGAAAGTTGTCCGTTTCATTATAATAGAGTGAATACAGTAAAACATACAACAGGTGAATGTACAGTTCCTTACTGTGGTACTGGCCTTGAGCGCTCCAGCTCCATCTGAAGCCTGTATCTTGCGAAGCTCTGCAGCGGACACCTTTGGGTCGCGGGCAGGATCGTCAAAGGCCAGAAAATACCACAGCGCGAGCCACAGGAATCCTAGTAGCCCTGAAGCACAATTCGAAAGCCACCTAAAATGAATTGCAGGGAAACAGCCTCTAATGTGCCGCAGTTACTTGTGCATTTCCTTTTTCAGAACGTTCTACAGCATGCACGTCTCACATGACAAAGGCACATGACTGCCTGCTGGAACATGGTGAAAGACAGGCTGAATGATGCAAACACACGCTTACATATTGAATGCATGTTTTTCTCAGATTGTGCAGTACTGTCCAGGTTCTGCTTCATTCTTCAGTGTTACTGTATTGCTCTGTGTCGCTTCAATTGTAAACCCAAATTTACTAACCCAACAACAGATTTCAAGACCTTTTACACCAGTCCTTTTACGACCATTCAAACTGTTAGATGTGCTCGCAACTGTTGCCTGATTGATTTATGTTGTTTTACATACCAAAACCATGACATTACTGCGAGAGACGTCATAGTGGAGAGCTCCAGAAATTTTGACCACCTGAGGTTCTTTCAAAGTGCACTGACATTGCACAGTTACATGGGCCTCAACTTTTCACCTCCATCAAAATGCAGCTACCGTGGCTAGGATTTATTCACAGGAGATTCAGATCAGTCCTGGCAACTGCTAAAACATTTATATCAATGGTACTGGCTTATACTAAACAAGCGCATTCAAATTTCAAACTACGAACTTCAATAGTGTAAAACTCCTGTTATGATATCACATTTTTTAGAGCGTTAGGTCCATCAAACACCATGCATATAACAAAGCAGATCTTTTTGTTCAGTGTCCACAAATAAATCGTAACATCAAGCTCCAGCTGCCTTAAAACACTACTTCTACTCAAAAGAAGAGGCGTGCAGGACACGGACACAAGGAGAGCAGTGAACACCACGAACGCTCTTCTTTTGATTATGGACTGTTACCAACTCACTCAACTTTCTGTCGTTTTGAACTACTTCTACATCTGCACAAGTTTCCTGAGTATATAACAAATGCTCATTTGGCTTCAGTTGGTGCATACTGGCACAGCAGTCCATTTTGTTTAATACACTACAATGTTTTACGAGCCATTTGATCTGCAGACTCTCGGAAACTGCTCAAGAACAGTGATTTTTGTTCGGCAAGTAAGTACAACTGACAAACATTTGCCCACATATTTCAGGACTGACGTTTGATTATTTCTGCATAAAAATAGAACTATGGACTAACTTAATAATAAGCAGTTTACACTTTGACGATGGTTAAAGGAATCATGAAAAGAATAAGGAGCTGCCCAGTGGTAATTTTCGCTGCTGCAACAAGAATTTGACGAGCTGACCCCAAAATATTTCGGTGCAATGTGAGGACGGTGACCGTGTTGTGTTTTTTGTCCTCGACTTGTTCCACTGTTGTACTTGCAAAATGAATTTCCACCAACTAGACCAAGTATCTCTTCAAGATAACATCCTTTCATGAGTGCACACACAAATGAACATTGCTCACCAGACACATAGAAGGCAAAGGGCCACCCTCCGGCAATGGACATGGAGGAGAGGTGTCCAAAGAGCAGTGTGGCCACCACGATACCCATGTACCGGCCACAGAACACCAGCGCCACAAATGTTGACCGCTCACGCTGAGGTGCCCACCGTGCCACCAGGGCAACTGACGATGGCATACTGAGACCCTGAGCAAGAAAAGCAAAGCCAGCTTCGTGCCTGTGGAATCTAAGTAAACAGGAGGGCTGAGGCAAGGGTGTCAAGTTGAATATCACTGTCATGTAGCACTACCACTATCGCTATGATGTAGCAGTGAGATGAGGGTGTCACCGTACGCGGATCTCGGAGGGTTAATGCCGAGCGTTGGAGAGGGAGAGAGAGACGTTTGACGATGGTAGCGTTTGAGCACGGCAAACTAGCTTTTTATAAACACAGCACACGGCAACCCAAAGATGCACAAGATATATACAAGCAGAAAATAAAACTAACACAGAAATTCCTACTAATTGAAACTGACTGATCAACAATACTCAAGTCCCAATTCGGCGCGGCGCTAAGTCCTGAGTCTGGCCACGTTTGTTTCGGCGACGCTGTCACGAATAACAGATGAAACGTTCTTACGTGGTCGGCGCTGTTTTCTTCACGGTGAAGTCCGTTGCCGGTCCGGACCTAGTCTTGTTACTTCAAGTTCTTGCCGGCCTCCCTTGCCTCGTCCAGAGGGTATCGCCTGCTGCCGTAGCCGACGCCCGGTCCCAAGTCGCTACGTGGCATCTCCCTGAGTTAGGCCTACCCGGAGGCCTAAGTACAAGTACGGTCCTCCGCCCGACGTAGAGATGTGGCGGCTCGGTGAATTGCTGCTGGCCGACCCTTGAAGGGGGATTGTTGACGGTGCGTCAGGAACCGTCCGCTGCAGGACTTCCAAAGAGCCTCGCCCTGAACGTAATCGAGGTCTATGGCCACACAATGGGGTACCAGCGTCCCGGCTCCTGAACCAAACACCTCGTCCCGTCGGCAGAGCGTAGCTGCCGATGCGTCCTTCCTCGGCGGTCGCCACTCAGACAATTGCCAGCTCAGCGCTTTTTCACCTCCGATCGCGGCGCGGGTCGCGTGCCACGAAGCCCGTCGTCAACCAACCACGAACACCAATGTGTCACCGGCGCGTGCATTCTAGCGCCTCTTGGTTACTTTGCACGCCATCTCTCTTTCTTCGCCCTGTGGCGCGTGCTGTGGGCCCCTTTACTCATGACAGAGGGCAAGCATGCAGGTAGTGGCTTGAGGACAAGTGCAGGTCCACTTTTTCCTACAGCGCAACCAGAGGCTTTCCTTTCTCTCTTTTTCTGCAGTGTCACCATCATGGCTACTGTGCAGCCCGGGACTTTTCTTTCTCTTTCTTCACTGTCCCTATCATATAGCACTGTCAGCTATCACTGTCATGTGGTAGTGCGCTGAGGGCAAGCGTGAGGGTAGTGGGCCGAGGGCAAGCATGGGTCCGCTTTTCCTTTCTGCACAGCGCAAGACTTTTTGTTCTTTCTTCCCTTATTTGATTTCATTCCTTCTTTCTTTCAATCTTTCCATTCCCTTTATCTCTTTCTACATTGTCCTGCGTACAGGTGAGGATAAAAGGGTCAAGGGCGAAAGCTTTTCCCTTCTGCATGACATATCCACTGTTACCTGTGTGTGCTCCATAAACAGTTACCTCGACCTTAAGCAGCTCTGCTGTTTAAAAGAAAAATTGGCTGAGGTACGACTGTTGTAAAGCTAGTTATCACAAGCAGAAGTTACGTCGGGCTTCTCCATAACGTGCACATCTAGCCTCCCTTTTCAATGGTGTTTCAGCAGGTAACTTTGCCATTGCTTAAGATTCTGCAGTTCAGCCATAACAGTTAAAGCTGAACATAACAAAATTTACAAATGCTCGAAAATTTTTGCTATAAAGAGGTTTTCGTTATATACCTTTTAGCATGAAAATTCCAGAAAGAAACATGTAAATCAAACAAAGGGGCAACTGGAAGTATACCTAACCCAGAACACAAGAACACAGTTATTCCGCAGCAAAAAACACGGAACGCATAGCTCAAATTGCCCTCCAAAGATTCGCAGCCATCACCATGATATCGGTCACTTTCTACTGGCACCTCATCCGACACATCTTCGGTAGGGATGTCACAGTCACCAGTTAAAGAAACATTTAAAAAGAAATCCCGCAAAGCTGTACACAGTCCAGGGCTGCTGCTCTATTTGTACACAGTGAAAGTCAGGCTCCTGCGTGACAGGCCAGCCCGTTTCTCCGTTGAGGCACTCAACCTTGTAATTATACACCTAAGTTATTGCATGTGCGGAGTACATGAGTCAACTTACACACGTGTGTAACACGTAAAACAAAAAGAGAAAAGCAAACCCGAACGGTATGACGGCTAAATAAACAAAACAGACATGGAAAGCTATAACAGTGAGAGGCGGTGCGCAACCCACTAGGAACACGATACAAGGTTTGGAGGGAGAAGAAAACGACACAGCTGTGGCGGCAAGAGTCGCGCCACCGACTCAATTGACGTAAGGGAGAAGGAAGTAGGGCTCGTGTTGACAGGAGTCCTTCCACCTCGTGTTTCGCTGGCAGCACTGTGTAGAGGCGAGGTTGCCGCAACGGCTGTGTGCGGGACACTCGCGATAAAATTGCTTCCTGCTCCAATGTGAGTAGGGTAGCTGCGGGAGTGGATCTGGCAGCTGCTTGTGCCAAAATTTGATATTTGGGGTGACATTACTAGGTTGCTGGTAGGCGGCATTCATTACATCAAGGGTGTCTCCCACTGCCGCATTGTTATACAGAGGTTACAAATACAGTAGAACCTCGTTATAACGAACCTGGATGTAACTAACTATTGGATATAACGAAACAATTGCAATTCCCCTTGCAGTTCCCACAGATGACATGGATATTGCCTATAACGAACTAATGGTTATAACAAAGTAATTACGGCTCCCCCTTCAACTTTGCTATAACAAGGTTTTACTGTACACATTCTTCTGTGGAGTTGAGATGGGGAATTGGAAAACTTTGTAATACCAAGGAATTTGATATATCAAGGTTTGTTATAGCCAGATTTAACTCTACCTAGTGCTGCTTGTACCAAAACACAATCACAGACAGGCCAGCCAGTGTGCCATGCATGGCGAGACTGAACGACAAAAGCTGGCAAAGAAGCCGTGAACGCCTCCCCTAGTCATGTTGTACTGCAGTGAAGGTCAAAGTGAGCGCAACTGCGTTGCCTCTCCACTGCGGGTCATACCACGTGACCCACAGAGGAGAGACGGCTGACGTGATCGATCCGGTTGCTCGAGGTCATTGCAACGTTATAAATGACCTTGTGAAACATGGATCGATGAACAAATCGTAAGGTACGATTTAAAACAGGGAATGTCGCGGGAGCCATGGAATACAGTAAAATCTCATTACAACACCACATTAACAGATTTTTCAGATGAACAAACTTTTCAGAGCTCAATGTTCTGATGCTGCGATGCTGCTGGTTTGCTTTGTGCGAACCCATTGTGCTTGCTTGCGCTGCAGCGAGACCGCCACATGTCAAACAGCAAGTGAGAACAAAAAGTGAGAACAAAATAGAGTGCTGTGGTCCCGCGATAATGCATCAAATGCGGTCCCTTTTTAGTTATTCACGTCACGTGCTCCTCATTTATTCCCATCCTTTAATACAGCTGAGACCACTTATAACGTAACCGCTTATAGTGCAGGACCGGTTTTATTGCGGTTTTTTCTCACTCCTGTTTACCCACGCATAGAACTTAATGTATAAGCATACCACTTATTGTGAAGCTCCGCGAGATGAAAGACCGGTTATGATGTGACTGCCGGGAAATCCGCAGACAATCGAGGTAGCGCGCAGGCTTCACAATGGAAGTGCGCTGCCCAAGAAGGAGGAAGAAGCGCGGAAAGAATGAACAAGGAGCGGAGCAAAAAAAAAAAGGCTGCAGCAGCAGCACCTCGTCGCGGGCACGCCCTGTGAGGATAGGATTGATAGGATTGCCAAGGTGACGGAGAATGTTGCTACGGCCGTTTGTCAGCTCCGAACATGCGCTCCGCACAGAACACGCGCCCGCAGTTGTACGATATCCGTGTTATCGCTGTTTGTCTCCAGTTCTTTTTTTTTAACCATTTCACACGCACTGCCCACGAATCACCCCGCGAGCGAGATTTTTTGTGCATCTGATCCCTGTGTTGTCAAGGGCAAGCTTCCCGTGCGGCGCGCCGCCCGCGACCCCACAAACTAGGCCTAACGAGCGCTACCTTTTCAGTGTTGGCTGCAGATAGGGTGCCTCGGGCGACTGCCGCTCGTGGTGGCCGCTATTTAAAACACAATGAATCATTTCAACAATGGAAGTGGGGTTATAGATGGTAGGTGCACCACTCGAATGGCGGTTTGCGGTTGCTACGTTTCTGACATCGCGTACGCGTCAGAGAAAACGAAGGAAGAGAAAACGCGTCAGAGAAAACAAAGCAACCGGTTTCCTTTTCTGCGCATATGGTTTCGCGGGAAGTCCACATAAACGGCGACGTTGCTATAGCGCCCTTTCTTCTCTTTTTCTTTTTTCCACAGCTTGGCCGCGGACATAATTCTTTAAAATGTCCATTTTTTTTTTTTAAGTGGTTGAAAGCAGCCCAGTCACGCGCTTCGAATGTCTACACACGCAGCTACCTGCTTGACGGTTTTTACACATGCGTAGATTTTAAAAAATGCCGCAGCAGTTTTGGCTATAGTACGGTATCGCTTATAGCGCAGGTATTCACAATTCCGGCGACTTACGTTATAAGCGGTCTATGCTGCACTGTAGCTTGTCAAAGTAATTACGGGTGACATCCCACTAAGAATACATTCAACAATAATACAAAGCAATGCTATGTGCATCAGTGACAGCACAAAATTAATGGTAGACAGCAACATAATGTGAAGCTTCAGACACAGGAAATACTACCCCAAGTATGGAAAAGTTAAAATTTCCAAACATTCATATTTGAGAACACGAAACCATAAGCGTTTGTGGCCCCGAGTACACACTTAGCATGCTACTTTGCAAGGGCCATTTTGTTTTCACTACTTTGCCAGGCACAGCAGTCAGCAAGGTGGCATGTTTCACGGTCTTCGGTGACTGGCACACCCCGTGGAATCAATAACCAGGAATACAGACCATGACAGCGCCACACCACCAGAGAAAGCAGTGCACATGTGCACAAGCCAGTGGGGCCGGTTGAAAATTGGCTTGACTTGGCTGCTTAGAACAACATAGCTTCGGTTTCGTAACAGGTTACAATTCCACATGGTGTGAACCTGTGCAGGTTCCACCAGTGAAAGCCACTCCTATTAATGTCGGCGCAACAATGGTGGGATAAATCCTAAAAACAACTGTTTTGCACAGAATGTATCAACATTTCTCTTTTGGCATAGTTTCATGCAACTAGCACAGCACTTATATCACTTACATTGAAGAACACTGTGCGGTAAAAATTTGTACGGTCCCCTAGTATGGCATTCTCATAATCATATTCCAGTTTTGGCACACAATCCCAGAATTTTATTTTTAAGTTATCATGTTTGCTTGAACTGTACCACATGAGTGTGAAATTCCCTTGCACGGAGTTGAGACATTTTTCTTTAGTTTCTGATAACCACGGTTAGGGCAAAGAGTGCCCATGCCTGAGTAACAAAACAACGGTGCTAACCAGCCACTTACATGCACAAATCCCAGGATTATCCGATGTGCGACCAGAGGTGCGACGCCCAGCGTTGCTACCCATGGTGTTGCTGATGTCAGTGCTGATGAAGCAAGCAGCCCTGCCAGCAGGATCCACTTGGCACTGAAGCGTTCCGCCAGCCGGCCACCCAGAACCTGATGGTGCAGTGAAACCTCATTGCTACGACCATTGCACTAATGAGCTTCTCTAAAATCCAATGCCGACAGCTCACAGTCTCAATGTAAAAACAGTTCACAACACCCCACTACAGGATACCGATTTTTTCAGAACAGAGTGTAGGTTAGTTTTCCCGTCTTTCTAATGCTAGCTTCGCACTGTGAATTCATATTTCAAAATGTTAACTTTTCTAGGTTTTGCAGCATCCTTAGTGGCGACAAGAGTGGTAGTGAGCGACATGGTGTACAAAAGCGAATTTTCACAACTTTGTCCCAATGCTCACGTGAAGGCATACAGCAAAAGCTCAAGGAAGCCTGAGTTTGTGTGGGAGGATTAGGATATCGGAGGGGGATTTTCACTTTCTTTGTTTTTCTCACGCAAAGGCAATGTAACATCAGGTTTTGCAAGTGTGGAAGCACGCAGACTGTGATTAAGGCTACCAGGAGGGTGGAGCAAGGATCGGGAAAGGCACATTTCTTTATTCACTGTTGCTCTAAGCAAAGAATTAAAGCAAGGCAGCAATTCAGGCGAGTATTGTTCTGCTCCTTCTTCGTCTTTGTGATTGCACGCTGTTTTCATTATAAAGAATTAAAGGGCTATTGAAAAGAATACGGTGCTGCCTGGTTGTAATTTTCACTTGCCAATGCTGAAATATTTCGGTGCAACATTCAGTGTACATTTAATAATTGCCCATTTGAAATCCTGGCACTCTCGCGCTCCCAAAACGACCATGCTATGACACAAACCGGCATAGGCACTATTCAGTGACATTTCAGTGACGTCAACTGAAGACGTTCAAAAACATAAGCATATTGTTAACTTTCATTGCCTCTAAAATAATAGATTTATATGAAAGCTAGAAAGTAAAATAGCAATTTGACTCCATGTGGTGCCGCAGTGCAGAAGCAAGGCTGGAGCATGGTTTGTTTGCCGATGGCCTCCAAGGGCATGCCAATCTTGGAGGCCATGGTGGCGACTAAGATGACGTCAGCTGCAAAGTTGAGGGGAGCCTATGTAGGGAAATCAAAACCATGTTCTTATCGCTGTAAATTAATGCAGACGGTGCAACAAACAAACGTACGTGATAGATTGGAGGGCCAGGATTCCGAATACAAACCACTGCAGAAAATTTTCGGAAAACATTTCATGGGCTTTCTGGTTTACATCAGAACTAAAGTTGGGCCCCGCTTGCAATATAAATGCATACACATCAGTAAAGCAAGAAAAAGAAAAGAAAAAAAGAAAAGAAAAACCACCAAGGAAACTGGTCAGATGTCAGCTCTTCATTATACAATTAGAGAAATGGAATGAGTATTGTGCTTTGTAATTGCTGAGGTTGTTTTTATTTGGAATAAAATGAATGGAGGGGAAGCCTCTGCTTTGACGTTACTTGCTGCTGCCCTGCAATTACCACGACTCCACATCGGTGCAAACGAGTTAGTGAATCTCAGATCCAGGAGGCGCATGACAGTCACGGAACAATGGCAATTACTATGTCACTAAGCGAGGAATGTATCGTGTGGAACAGCATTCTGTCAAGCTGAATGCAATGAAACCAAGGTTACCAAACACAGTCGAACCAACTTATAACAGTATTGAAGTGCCACGAAAACTAAAATGGTTGTTACAACCCATAACTGTTATAACAGGGCTGCATGAAAAAAGCTAAATAGAGGGTGTTGTGTGTGCGTAAGTGGGGGGTGGGATGGGGAAGCAATGGCTAAAAGCCCCTTCCCACGCCCTGTAGCACAACGATGGCCAAAGACAACACCATGAACCAATGCTAAGCTGCACTAAAAGAAGCTCCCCGCTTCTGTCTCTCTCTACAAGCTAACAATGTTTCTTTCCGAAAGTCTCTTTTCAGGCACTGATCGCCCATCCAGTTCGACGAGAACAATGGCGTTAAATAGTGTGGCCACTTTTTTAGCAACATGCCAAGCTTTCATTCTTTCCATTTATATCAGTCAGCTAACACTTGTCACCCCCCTCCCCTTTTTGCATGTGCGTTTGCATGTGCCGCTCTTCTCCTCTTCTCCTTCTGTGGACGGAGGAGAGTGTGCAAAGCATACAGAAACGAACGCCTGAGAAGGCAGTTGCCATCCTGACAAAGACAAGTCCACTTGTTGAAACATTGGCTCCAGCGACATTCCCTGTTATCTATCGTTTAGCTACATGTTCATCAATTAGAGCCTCCATCTTCCCCTGAGCTTCTCTTCTAGTTTGGATCCCTGTGGTAGTGCTATTTTAATACACACCCTTTACTTCCGTAGCAGGGATAGCACTGAGGCCTTTCTGGGAAAGCTAGTTTAAGTTGCTCAAGGTCAATCTGGAACCACTGTTCTTTGTTACTTTCTTTTCAGGGTGGGGCTCATGTATGGGAGGGCTGCAGAATGGAAGAAGGGCAGAGAGACCCTGGAAGGAAGGCTGGTTTCTTTTGTATAACAGAGGGGTAGCCTATTGTAAGAGGGAACAGCAAGGGCGCTGTGGCCATAGTTTGTTTTGTTTTCAAATATTTCACATCTCTGCACCAACACAGGCCACACCCAGCAGCCACATTGCACTCCTACACCGATAATGGGACCTAGGCACTGTTGCAAGAGGTTCAGTTCCCCATAGAAAACATAAAAATGTTGATGGTGTAGCAACTTATCACTGTTATAACCAACATACTGTTATAGCCGGTATTGTTATAAGTGGGCTCCAGTGATTAGCTCAGATTGTACCCCCTGGAACGACAGTTGCCGTGGTTTAAGTCCGTCAAATTCCTTACTCTGCATTGCTGTCTATGAAAATGCTTGCAATCATGCAATTTACCGGCAGACTACGCATCACTATACTCCGCTTCATATGTCAGGTGCAACGCTGTCAAAGCTAGTGCTCTTGTTTGTACTGCGTACATCGGCGACCAAAACGTAGTGCGCTGTTTTCAGTGAGCGAGAAATAATAAATGCATTGCCGGCATAACACACTTGTCATCAGCTTGACAAAAGGTGCCTGTATTGCGGTGGAGGCAATCAAAATATGCGAAATTGAATTTTATGTTTGTTATTTGTCGGAGTGATGCACCTCTCCTTGTCTTTTCCTTACGGACTACATACTTGCACAGCCTTCACAGCTATGCACCTGATGTATGAAACGGAGTACAGTTACAGGGACAGTAAGGGCAAACAACCGAAGACAAACCTGCCTTCGGTTCCCACCGAAAACAGGTTTGTCTTTTCGTCCGTTTTAATTCTGTTCCACATACCCCAAAAATTACAATACCATAACTAGGAACTTGAATAACTTCCCCTTATGCTTTCCTAGGCTTCAATGTTTGTTGGTTCATTCACCAAGTAAGTTACGTAAGTGAAGGACATAGATTATGCTGCCAGTGGGACACCTTGGTGCCTGGCCTGGTGGTGCAGTTGAGCCTTGGGAAAAAAGTTACCGATACTCAAACTGCTAATAATAAAATGATTTTTGCAGCGCACTCAAAAAACAAAATAAAGTTTGCTTATGGTGAATCCCATAAAGAGGACGGTGCCATCGCGCTGCATAATGTGGAGCAAGAGCCGATCTCCCCCTGAAATGCGGCACAGGTCCGGAAGGTAGGTTGCAAGAGCAACAAGAGAGCAGAAAAGTGACCAGAATAACATGCATATGTCTGAACAGGGAAACACAGGTGGCAGCGTAGTGAGTGACAGCTGTCGCCGACCCGCCGTTTGTCGCGCTGTCACTGTTTGCTATTCGTGACCTCAGTGCAACAACGATGCATCCGGCAACTATGATGCCTTTAATGGTTACAAGATGAATTTAGAAGTTAGTGGAGTATCATTGGAAAGCTCAACCAACTGGAAAGCTCGCTCGCCTCAGCGGCGTAGAAACCACTGGAACCAGAAGGCCGGAAACTACGGCCAGTCACCGTCGGCTCAAGCAAAAATAAAAGGAAATGGAGAGGATATGACATTGAAATGTCATGTGGCGTCTGCCACACTCAGCCTACTCTGCTTCTTAGGCGAGAGCAGATCTGGCTGCTCCCGGCATAGCTAGACTGCTCTTGCTCTACCAATGGATGTCAGTGCTCCCGCTCCTGTTCAACCAATGGAGCATGGCAGCCGTGGAGAAAGCACTTTGGGCATGCTTTTGAGCTCTCCTGCTCTCCCAGTGAAATTCGCCATTACTCACTTCTGTTGCAACGTATGGACAAAGGTCCACTGCAAGAAGCTTCAGTCATCGCTAACTAGACCCAAAAAGTGGCAGCTGGTGGAGGCAGGGAGCTGGTTCCCTCAACTTTACTTACGATGTCCTGCGTGGCTGTTGATGCCAGTGTCTGCCAACAACACTAGCCATACAATTTTTCTCTCCTGCATGCTCTGCCTTTTGCGCAGCTGGCTGGACTGCTGGTCGGTGAAGAGAGCAAATGGCAAATCGATGTCAACAGGCCCTGGCTCAAAGCGGGCAGTCGGAGCACAAGTTCTAGTGGCATGCTGACCTCTAAACATGTGTTTGTCATTCAAACTATTCATTATATTGGCAAGGAACAAGCACTGCAACGTTTCCTGTATGGTATTTCAACAGTTCACATAGACTTATCAATATTTGCCTTTAGTGTCCCTTTACCGAGCTGTGTAGCATTACCTGGGGCATGATTACACCATAAAAGTATGCACCCAGGATGACACCTTGCACTGAAGGTGACCAAGTGAATGAAGGCGCTCCTGCTCCGTCCTCCTCCAAGGGCACCGCCGATGTGGTTGTGATGAACATGCCACCCTGAGCAGAACATACAAACAATTGAAACTTCAGTCAATAAGTTATCTGAGCTTCCAGAACTATAAAAGGGTTCTCTTTCTGGCCACAAAAATTTTGAAGCTAGGCCTACTGTAAAACCATGCTGATAATATAGTGGTTAGCATTTGTGCACCCATGTTGGTGAACTCATGAAAGAGAAGAATTCACACAGTCATGCATGTAACTAAAAGTATCATTATTTACTTTCCAACTTCAGTGAAGCCTTGATGACACGATACCACTCAACACATTTTTCGTGATATTAGGGTTTTTTCTCCAAGCCAACATCCTATACGTGCAACGTATTTTCATAAGGTTGATATCATTTTTGCATGATGCATTATATTTTGTGGATCCTGAGAAGATCGTATCAACAAGATCCTGTTGTATTGCTCATACGTATCAAAAGCAAAGTAGCATGCTTCACCTTTGCATACTGCCTGAAAGCAAAACTAAGGCTTCGCCCACGTTAGTTTCACATTCAGCAGGCCTTTGAACATGACATGTCTGCTCACATATTCTTAAAAATTGCTCGCCGCAGGAATTGTTTTACGAAATAGAGCACCCAGGCAGTGCACAGCACTGGGATATCCACACAAACTGGTAGCTGTGGCCCTCTCTATGATTGAGAGAGGTTATTTGGGATATGTAAAAAAAATATATATAATAATAAAACGGGAAGAAAGAAAGAAAGTTTGGGCCTGTTTACAGGCCCTTCAAGCTGTATTTCTAAGGGCATTTCCCCTGAATGAGTTCCAATGTATCAAATTGCTTGAAACTCTGGTTAACTCAAGCCAACATCCTATACGTGCAACGTATTTTCATAAGGTTGATATCATTTTTGCATGATGCATTATATTTTGTGGATCCTGAGAAGATCGTATCAACAAGATCCTGTTGTATTGCTCATACGTATCAAAAGCAAAGTAGCATGCTTCACCTTTGCATACTGCCTGAAAGCAAAACTAAGGCTTCTCCCACGTTAGTTTCACATTCAGCAGGCCTTTGAACATGACATGTCTGCTCACATAACCCTTAAAAAAACTTCTTAAAAATGCTCGCCGCAGGAATTGTTTTACGACATAGAGCACCCAGGCAGTGCACAGCACTGGGATATCCACACAAACTGGTAGCTGTGGCCCTCTCTATGATTGAGAGAGGTTATTTGGGATATGTAAAAAAATATATATAATAATAAAACGGGAAGAAAGAAAGAAAGTTTGGGCCTGTTTACAGGCCCTTCAAGCTGTATTTCTAAGGGCATTTCCCCTGAATGAGTTCCAATGTATCAAATTGCTTGAAACTCTGGTTAACTCAATCGAATCTTACAATAACAATATATTGCTCATAAACCAAAAAAAAAAATGGCAGATCCACATGCAGTAGGAATCAAGGAAATGCGAAGCACGCATCAGGAACGTAAAATGGAACTGCATTGTTGTCTCGCTATACCGATTTTGGTACATACGAAGTTAACGCAACGGCCACAAGAGCAGCAAGACTGTGGCATGTAAATCATGTCACTCATGACACGGATGTCATGATTGTGATGTTCTGACCTGTCATTTACGTTCATCATGCAGTCGTGTTGTGCCATAGCAATTTTGGTATACATCCCATTAACGAAGCGCGTGGCATGTAAATCATGCCGCTCATGACATGTACTGTCATGATTTTCATGTTATGACCTGCCATTTATGTTCGTCGTGCAGTCATGTTGTGGCATACCAATTTTCGTACACATCGCATCAACGAAACGGCCAGGAGAGCACAAAGTCGTAGGCGGCTAGATAGATAGATACGCTGAAAGTCGCTGAAGTTCGCTAAGAAATGCTTCGCATTTAAGAACACTGTGCCTCACATATATACAGCAGAAATCCTTTCACAGAAAAAATAAAACAACTTTTCAAATATATTACCGTTAACCTGGATATAACAAAATTGACAACTGCTCAAAGATTTCTGTTACGAAGAGGTTTTCGTTACATCCAGTTTCGGCATGCAAATTCAAAATAGAAATACGCAAATGAAACAAAAGGGCAAATGGAGGTATACCTGGCCCGAAACACATTTATTTCGCCGCAAAAACGCATAAGGCATAGCTCGAGTCATCCTCCGAAGATTTGTTGCCATCACCGTGGTATCTGATATTGGACACTTTCCACTAGTGCCTCATTCAAGATATCTTTGGTAGGGACAGCACAGTAGCCCACACAAAATATTCAAGAAGAAATCCTGCACGACTGCACACAGTTCAGGGCTGCTACTCTATCTGTGCACAAGGAAAGCCAGGCTCCTGGGTGACAGGCAGGCTGTGTCTCCGTTGAGGCACTCAACCTTGGAACACAAAACTGAGTGAACGTGTGGATATGGGAGTCAACTCGCACATATGCGTACTGAGCGGAAAAAAAGAAGAAGAACAGCGAACACGAATGGCATGATGGCTAAAAAAAATAGACATGGGAAGCTATAGAAGTGAGTGGCGGCACGCAACCCACTGGGAACACTATACAAGGTTTGGAGGGAGGAGGAAACGACACACTTGCAAGGACAAGAATCAGAATGCCGACTTGATTGACATAGGGGACAAGGAAGTGGATCTCTCGCCGACAAGTGCCCTGCCATGTTGTGTCATTGCCAGAAGCGAGGCTGCCGCAGTGGCTGTGTGTGTGCCATTTGCGATGACATCAGGTCGCGTTCCATTGTCACTGGGGTAGTCAGAGGAGTGGATCTGGCCGCTCCTCATGCTAAAATTGGATGTTAAGAGCGAAACTGCTAGCCCGTTGGTAGGGGGAATTCGCTAGATCAATGGTGGGACCCACTACCACTTTTTTATACAGAGGTTACAAATACGCATTCTTCTGTGGAGCTGAGGTGGAGAATTGGAAAACTTTGTAATTTCAAGGAATTCATTATATCAAGGTTCATTACAGACACATTTAACAGAAATATTTACCAGAAATACTGTCAAAACGTTAGCTGTGCACATGCTCACTGTATCAGCATATTAGCATACCAACATAAACAACATAGTATGTAGATTTGTAATTTAACTGACTTATCAAGGAATTCTTGGCATAATTACAGAAATGGGAGAACTTAAGCCTACGTTAACGTAAATGATAAAGATGTCTATCTTAAGGATGCACTATCTTTGTGAAAGTGCCTACATAATAAAGGAGTTGGTTTCAGGGTCCCTGACTGCTTATTATCCTCATGCACATCACAAGACATCCCCATGCACATCACAATGAAAGGAACATACGTTGCCATCATTAAACAGACACTAAATTGAAAGAGTAAAAATGTTTAGATTGTTAATTTTATCATCTTATGTTCAATATTAGAAGATAAAATCAGGATCAAAATTTTATCGTTGAACTTTATACCAAAACACTGAGAAGGTGATGGCACAAACCCTACTCCCCCTTTTTTTTTGGTATTCTCAACCCATTGACTCAGTAAACTTGTCTGAGGCATACCACATCAATCAACTGGCTTCCTTAGAATGCAGTGCATATCTCTCTTACCCATAGATAATTACGTAGGCCTTAAAGAACGCCATCCAAGGTGTACGAGGTCCTGCATATTAGCGAGACCTCGCAACAATGTCGACACTTTATTTTATTTGCCAAATTTATGAAGCTTATGTTTATGAAGCAAATTTATGAAGCTAACTTATCAGGCTTCTTTAAAATGGAAATGTAATTTAGTAATACAAGAAAAGTTGACGTCCACTTTAGGGTCCCTTTAAGATGCTAGGGGAGTGCAAACTCTACTTCAGCTTATCATGGCAAGCCTAGTGCTTTTACACTTGCTTTAAAAAGAAAAACGAAAAAAGTGTTGACTTACTTCAGTTTCCCCACTACTGTTCCCCGCAGCCAACAAAGATGTATTGAACTCTCTTGCCACAGTGTCATTTTCATACTGGAGCCAGGAACCACTGGATTCAAGAACATCAACATCGCCTCTTGCCGGCACTTGGTTTGTCATGGCCAAAATTGCAATGCCCAGGTCAAATTTATGCGTCGAGAGGATCGTGTTGCCAATGAAGAGCAGGGTCAGAAGCAAGTAGCGCCCCGGCACACAACCTGTTGATGAAAAACATGCACAGATGTCTTGTCACAGAAATGCCTGTGAAAGAAACAGTTTCTATGATGGTTTCCTGACGTCTAGAAAAACACAGCAGCATTGTTCACATAGGTTTATGCAATGACAACCATGAAGCCGTTGCAGTGATATGGACACCATGTGCGTACAATAGACAATACTAAGACTCATGCGCAATGCTAACACAAAGTATGATAAACTAGCAACCACAACCTACAATAGTGCTTCAACCAGCAAGTGCACAGTGGGTTCAAACTGGAACATATGTGCAACTTTTCTAGAGAATAAAGGTTAACATATAAAAGCTGGAGCAGCCACTAAAAAAATATCGTTATTTAAAATGGATATTTCTTAACATTGGTTGGCATCCACTCTTCCATTTTTTTTACTAGTAACCGCTACATTTCATGCAAAAAATATTATTTAAAATGGATATTTCTTAACATTGGTTGGCATCCACTCTTCCAATAATTTTTACTAGTAACCGCTACATTTCATGCAAATATGTGTGCTACATAAAAAAAGCATGACTAGTGGATGAAACATCTTGTAAAAAATTTTTATGACAAGATGCACTGAAATCTCTCTCATATGCGCATAATGCTACATTTCCTAACTATCATTTTTAACAGTTCAGTGAAATGCTGATTAACCTACAGTAACATGCAATACACACTTGCAAATTTGTGCACGCTACTTAAATTACAGACCTGATTACATTAGCTTTGTTAAGTTTTCACACATGCAACCTGCACCAACCTGCTCAATCTTTTGGCAGTTTTTGTCATACTGTAAAAATTTGTTTTCAGAATAAAGTAACAAGAATGTGAGCACAAGTTCCATTATGCAAAAAACAAACAAACAAACAAACAAGAAGAAGCATACTGTTCTATTCAACTGCCCATGTATAATTAAATGTAACTGCAACAAAAATTATATGATCATATATATGCATGCATCCACTTGATGATTCTTTAAATTTATATTTGGACCAATGTAACCGTGTTAAATTCTATCAACTTGCATTGATTTGTTGTTTTATATTATTAACGGGCTTCCATTACTAAAGCTGTTTACTCAAATTATAATACCACGCACTGAAACATTCTGAGATCTGAAGATGAATGTGCAAACCAAAGGAGCAGGTCATACACAGAGCCAATCAGCGCTCATTAAGAATACATGCAGCAAACCTGCTCACTAAAGAAGCATTATCATGACAGACACAACTATGTTGCATGCTTGAACAAAAAGAAAGTTTATTTAAGCCATAACGAATATCCGAGCAATAAATTTCTTGGTCTAAATGCAGCATGCCACATATTTGCAGGCAGTGGTCAATAAACAAAACAATGGCAGCAACAAAAGCAAAAAAGCCATCCTTCAATGTCACTTTCCTAACAGCTGTACTATGACAAAACGGCACTTCTTTTAGACTAAATGTTACATTGCAACGATGGGCAGCCATCTTGAATTTAACAGCTGCACCCTACAAAAAGTGCACATTTCTGAAGTTTGCATCACTAAATGAACATGAAAACGGGAGAATCAAGTGTTCCTCAGCAGCACGAATCTGTAATCTGCTACTAGAAGTGTGTCACCCAAACATACATTACAAGCTAATCCATCCCACTACATGTAATGATTACAGGTGGCAAAGACATATAACGGCACATAGTCTTCTATAAGGAAGGAAAATGAGACATCTATAACGATAGAAATGCCAACAGGCTGGCATGCATCAAAGTTCTGACCTATTACTCAGCAATGGGACAAAGAGAAGTAACAGTAAAAAGACAGAATGAGGAAAGCAGATAACAAGGGCAAATATCGTGGTCAGCAAATTTGGGTGGCAATGACTTTTCATTGCCTTAAGTCCAGACCACTATCTTTCAAGAATTTCATGGGAGCGCTTAATAATATCAAGGCAATGACAAGTGGTCCCAGCAACAAACATCGCATGAGAAAGTTTGACAAATGTGGTGCCACCGTCTTCTTACTGAATATCGCAGACAGGTGCACAAGGCTTCTTTCTTCTGTAGACTCAGAAGTGTACTCGAATGCTTCTACAACAAAGTTACCTGTCCAATGCAAGACTCTTCATCAGAACCGAGAGCTGGGCAAGTTGGTGAGGATACATTGCAAATTATAAAACATTGTTTCGCTAACAAAGAAAATAATGGAAGCTTTTTACATGCCGTTGGAAAGTGACAATGTCATTAGTCAACTCACAATAGCCCTGTCACAGGCAAAGCTGTCACATCTATGCTAGTGTCTGAGGATTAGGTGCAGTTGGTCAGCCACGCTAAATATGTTTTTCTTGTATTTTCAAGTGAGATGGTCATTTGTTGCCATGTCTTTCTTAGCGGTTTTTCTACTTATTCTGTCTCCTAAGGAATAAACATTAAAGTTATGAGTTGGCCCTTGTTTCTGTTTCTTCGCTTGTGTTCACCTTTCTTCGCACTGTTATTTAGTTCCTAATGATTCGTTATGTCCAGGTGGTACTACTATGATTCTTGTGGTACAGGACCTTCACAAAAAAAAAATTATTCTACTAGATTATTTAATGTGTGGCTACAAAGAAGTTCAGCTGTATCGCTCTAGTACTAGCAGTATGGACTGCCTACACAGGTGATGAGGTGCAAATAATACCACCCAGTTTCATAGAAAAGGATTTACATGGTGGGCCAAGTACAAGATGATAAAGGTACCTTATCTTTTAGGGGCGAAGCTCCTAAATCCGTGGGTCTGTCCCTCCTAGCTCGTGGTACGTAACCACTCGATGCGGCGGAGCCGCGGCTCGCATCGCCGGGAGGCTCGCGCTCGAGAGCTCGCGCTCGGCGCGTGCCGCCCGGCGCGCTACCTCTCTCACTCTTCCATCTGCTGTCTTGTGAGAGAGAGAGAGCGAAAGGCGCACGTTGACTATGGAAACGCTCTTTCTTCGATGAACGCTCCACCTGCTAGCAAAGAAGAAGAACGCGCCCTCACCCGCGAGAGACAAGCTTGACGCAGGCAGCGTCTTCTAGCGAGTTTCTTGATTGAAAAATACCGACTGCTCGCACTGGGGAACCGTTCACCGGCCACCCATATATATATATAGGCACTGGATCTTGACTTGCAATGAAGTGCCGGTGGGAGATTTCACTTGTGCGCAGTTGAACCATATGGATTCGTAGCGTGCGCGTTAACTAAATTAATCCGGAACTCAGCACGATCTACGATGAACGTCCGGAGCTTCGCCCACTCATCATCATTCACTCCGTGGATATGCTGTAATTTTTTTTCCTCCCAGCTCTCCTTGACTGCTACAGAAGCAGCGCAGCAGTTACTCCTATAAAAAGGGGTTCACCATCCATGCCTTCTTTTATGTTCACAGCGGGGACAAGGAATTTAGAATCAACCTGCGATTATCCTTGTTTTGCAGGAGCCATAGCTGTCTGGTGCCTGATAATTTCCTCAGATCTCAAGGGAAACTACAACAAAATTTAAATTCGGCTACATAGGTAACAAATAAAGTGCTTCAATTTCAGGTATCAGAGCTCTAAAGTTTATAAAAAAGTGGGTGCTGCAGTTCAAACAGAAAACGAACTGGAGGAGAAGTAAGACTTTCTCTTCTAACAATCTGAAGGTTGATATTTTCCTGAAACCTTCAGCGATGATTAACACAAGCAGCAAATGGTGTTCTGTTAAATATGAATACTTTATATAAAGGAGTGCAGTCCTTCCGAGGAATGTGTAATAGTAATAAAAATAAATGGGCCTCTCAAGCATAATGTGATGAACACAGCCGTACAAATTGCTTCAAAAGAAACCACACAAATAAAAATGACCAACACAGATGTGCTTGACAATACGTTGCCTTGCGCACTCTGTTATCTCTATGTGACCACAACAATAAAAAAAGAAACAGACATGCTTATGCTCTTCAATTGGTGTGATGTTTTGCTTATTTCGGAAGTCCAAGTCATTATGCATTATCTGCACTTTGAGCCCTTTGAAGCCAACACTGTCATACCTCTATATGTACCTTACCTGAAAAAATGTGCTCTCAATGGCACATCAAATCATTTGGAGTGACGGGCCCACCGCTATGTATGCGTGACAGTGCGTGTCTCCCAATAACACATCGCATGCAAGAAATGCAATGCAACTTGTTATTGTCACAGATGAAAATTGTGCTACTGAAGAGACAGCACACTTTTGTTCACCAGACGCTGGGACGTGCTGAATACAGAACATGTGCCCATTATTGCTTGAATATTAACTGAAAGGATAGTGTTAATAATATTCATATATGATTAACAAGCATTAATATGGTAAACGTTTACCACTTGCTCCCACAAGAAAGGCAGGTTTCTTGGTTTTGTAAAATTCACATCAAATTCTGCCTTTTACAAAACAGTGGAACATCGTAGAGTAATACAGCGAACATAACTTCAATTAAACTTCGCTGGGATGTATGGAGAATTGCTAACACATTAGTACTGAAAGCAGCACCACTTTCCACGGGAAATTCAACAAGCTGCATTTATGTCAGAAATTAAAAAATACACTTTTCCCCTTTTATTGTGACAGCAGCCGACTCATGCATCTTCTTTTAGTCACTGATTCAATTCTTAAAGAACGGAATTTGCCAGTGGCAATCATAATAAAATCCCAGAATCTATGCAAGCCAAATCCTACAAAATGAATGTGAGGCATGCCGCAGTGGGGGACCATGAATTAAACTTGGCCATCCAGCGTCCTTTAGTGTGCACTTTGGTTAATCTATGCACACAGGGTGTTTTTGTGTTTTGCCTCCACTGAAATTCAGTCACGGAGGCTCGTAATCAAACATCCATCCTTGACCTTAGTAGAGCAGCACCTTAGCCACAAAGCTACCATGCTGAGTGGTCGAATTCCTTTTGTAGAAATAGTTGAGACGTTTAGTTATTGACAGCTAAGTGGTCTTAATAACGTAAAAAAAGACTATTTTCATTTGCAGTGACTTGCCTTCAGGAGTTCTGAAGAAGATTTGTCTAGTTCTCTAGTATATGTGTCTTCATGCATCACCTTTTTTTGTATTATGAACCTTTACCAACTAGACCTGTTTTCTGTCATTACAAATGGTGACTGAAGTACACTAATCACACAGAATCTCTAGTGACATGTAAACTATGTTTTTGTACCACAGTAACATGAACATCAGATATCTTACCATATTATATGTTTTTTTGGACGAAGGTTGCACACACCTTTGAATAGAACTATGCAACTGCATTTGTTCACTGTCCATCAGAATACATGACTGAAGGGGATACGACACATTTCTGGGCCACTGCCACACTTGAAACTGTGGCTCGGGTGCATGTTAACAACGTATTGTACTTGCACTAAGTTCTAGAGCCATATAGCCACTAACGCATGCTGTTTGATACAGTATTCACCACAAACACCTGCACTTTTGTGTCTCAGGCATGAGCAAAACTGCTGTTAAGGCAGCACACATGTCATGTTGCAAACAGTTTTGCCAATGACCTTTAACACTAGTACACAAAAAAACTAATGACTATTTTATTGGTATTTTAGCCGTTTAGCATGAAAAGAAAGGAACCCTGTATTGCAAACAGACCAATACACTGTCTTGGTAGCTATGAAAAGACTATGCACACTTTATGCACAACCAAGACACAGACCCCACAAGGGGCAGACGGAGCACCTAAAGAAGGAGCCATAAACCACAGCAGAATAATGGCATACTCTCAGCACGTCTTTTAAGACGCCCTCATCACCTCACTGTAACACCAAGCAGTGCTAATGCAGTTCCTTTCTGTTTTTGATGCTATGTCTCAAAGACTAGTTCATCATGTTTAAGGGACGTAAGAAACATGTGCTATCACTAAGCTGCCAACAGTGACACCTCTCCCAGTGATCGGCAAAATGGTCTATTGTGTCTTTTTAGCCAGGTTCCAGTCTACCCAATACAGCATTTACGTCAACAGTGTAATGTAGTCTAAAGTACTACAGTTCTGCACAGAACAAAGCACGTGTTGTGTGTGTCTGGCACGCAAAAGAAAATGAATATGACGATGAGCCTGAGATTAAAGGTTCCAGTGAACCTAGCAAATTTTCCCTCTCAGTGCTCTATACTGTACCTCCTTTTTCCCAGCAAGCCATTATTCAACTCTCAGGCATCTCCAACATTGATACAGTAAGCAAAAACTACACTGAACCAGCTAACCTTGCTGAACAATTATGCAAATAATCTATCGAGGGCAGCTATCGAGGCAGTGACACCCATTTAACCAAGCCCTTAAGATTTGTCGAACTCTGTTGCTCCTGTACACTCACCAAACATATGAGCTGCATGTGCATTTGCTAATTCACGCAGTCAACTAGGTATCTATATTAGGTATTATGCCTATCATTTCATGTTCTAAACGACGGCGGTAGACAGTTTTGTCATTCAAGAGCTTATCACGGTTATGTCGCTCTCCTTTCTGCAAGGATCAAATTCTGGCCATGACGGCCACGTATTCATGGTGGCGAAATGCAAAAAAACAACTGGGTACTTAGAATTAGTTAGGTGTTAAAGTACCCCAGGCTGTTCATAATTAATGCAGGGCCATCCACCATGAGGCTTGCTCCAGATTCATTGCGGTTCTGGCGTGTAAAAGCCTGTAAAATATTAATTATTAATCTGTGTTCTGCAATGCTAGCTCGCGGCTATTTTCCTCTCAGGACAGCAGCGGGTCACATGTACACACGCATGGCATTTATCAGAAGAAAGTACTTGGGAGTATGTGAAGTGTATGCAAGACTAATGCACAACCGTGCAATAGGGACATATCCTACTTGGTGCACAGTTTGCCAGAATCCTTTAACAGACATTGTCTAGACACATTAATAGAGTGGCCAGCTGTGATTACCTATTACAATCCACAGTACAAGACAAATGGCCTTTGAGTTGGCTCGCCTGTGTGCACTTCCTTGTCTTTGATGTCAATTCTTTTTTCCTGGTCCCTTTTTTCTCAATGCGGTATGTGTAGCAGGCAAGAGAAAGCCACAGTTCAAGTAAAGTTCCTTGATGACTACGTATGATTTCATCGTGCATATTACAAGTAATGTCCACGACACCGCATCCAAATAAACTCTTAAGCTTATAGACTGTCTGCACAACCACGTACATACTGTGATTAAAGTTATAGTTTAATATAAGCAAAAGGTGACTGTGCCATCATTTTCTTTGCCTGCCCGCTGCCAGCATTACACAACAGGGAGTGCGTGCACGCACGCGCGACCGTGATCGTGTGATGCACACAGCCAACTATACAACTACAAAAGTAATAGCGACCACAAAAAGCTGCAGCAGGAGAAACGGATGCACGGGTGCAGTTGCTGGCCTGAACTTACATTTCGCCATGATTCACGGCTTTTCACATCAGCGCCGCGGAAACCCAAGTACGACGGTGCAGTTGGCAGGTACACACGAGTGCGGTGAGACAGCGGCACTGCAAAGAGAAAGCCCCGTGTGTGCATGCATGCGCTAGCGGTGAGCGTACCCGCCAATGCAGGAGCAAAGGAGGAAAACACTGGTAGACAGCGACAACTGCCACACAGGAACGACAACTTCTCTCTCCTGTCTCTCAGGCCTCTCTCTCTCTCTCCGGTTTGTTTTCTTATTTTCTTTCCCAGCGTGCTCACCAACTGAGCTGACGCGCTGGGGTTATCTCTCGAGCGGTTCACGGAGATAATAAAAATTGCACCCTCAAAAGCCCGCGGGCGTGCAGGGTCACGGAGCTACTTAAGCTAAACTGAGTACCTCTTGCCACGAAAGCTGAGGTAGCACGCCGGACCCTACTCTGTTACTGAATATGTGTGACCACCACGATAACGCACCCACCTTTCGGACAGCCCTGAGTGGACCTGACAGGTAACTTCAGGGGAAAATGAGGAATGCGCGCATACTGTTAAAACAACTATTGATCATTCGATCTGCTGTCGGGAGGAAAGCGATCGTCAAGCACTGCACAAGACGGGAAGCATGATCAACCAACAAGATGATCGACAGGACGGCCGAGGCAGCGAATGCGGGCGACGAGACCTTATTTATTGAATTACCGCTGGCAATCGCCTACTACTGTGCGTCCGGCCTGAGACGTTCAGCAAGGCTGCCGTCACTCAGCTGGCGAGATAAAGAGACGAATACGGGCTTGGGGCAGCTGCTGCAGCATTGCGAAGGTGTGCGATGAGGGCGACAAACAGCACGATGCCCGCAAGAAAGCGGCCCTTATCGGTTCTTTTTTTACAGCATCGAGCCAAATTACCGCGACAGCGCGTTATCTCACCATACAAGTTGGCACCGGTCTTGTCGGGGAGCGAATGTTGCGCAAGGGCGCTTGCTCACGTGCGTTTTGTTGTGATGCTCATTGCCATCTTGTTCTCACGTGCATCTACTCTTGCTGATGGTAAGCGCCCGTGGCCCGAGAGGGTCAGTCCGTTTTCGTCCGTGCATCGCCACTGGTAGAGCAGCTGCTGCCGCTGTGAGACGGCTACACAACGGCCACAGCGTCAGTTTGGAAACACGAGACAACACCACGCAGCCACCGCCTCTAAATATGCAGCTTCAACCACTCCACGATTCCGCAACAGCCCAAAAAAAGGAATTTAGGTGCAGCATTTGCCGCTAGGGGTGTTGGGTGACGAAAGCGAAACCGAAACTTCCTTTTGATGCGTTCCGCCAATGCCTCCCGCTGTAGAGTGCACTGGTTTATGACTAGACGCGCACCAGAGCGATGCAAATTTAAAACACCTTCATAAGCATTCATGTAGCGCAGCCCAAGAAATATCAGAACAGTTCCACTGCGACCAGATAAAATTAAACTGGAAGCACATATTTTTCTGCATCTTTGGAACAAGAATGAACAATGAGCGATAGACTACAAGCTGATGCCATTGTCCGTTGTTTAGAATCTGCAAAGCACGTGTTTTTATCTCCACCATTTTGATTTACTTCCATAAGTGAACACGGGTTGTACAGACCAGTGCTTTAGAAATGGGACAGGAATGCCGCTTTTTTATTATATTTTTTGGACAACGTTGTGATTAATCTGTATCTTTACGTCATGTTTCCATTGTAGAATCATGTCAACCATCTTAATACCCACCCGAACACTCATGTATTTTACCGACCTGTCCTTATGCTTATCATTATAATAGAAATAGTTTATTGTTCTTGCTATTCAGTTTGTTTAAGACAGTTTGTGTAAATTATTGCTTTGGGGCAATGGCTGTGTAAGTCTCTGTTACTCTGTGGCCTCTGTGGACAAGTAATATCAAAAGGCGTCGATTTTGCATTAGGAGGAGCGTAGTTTCACCGCAGCACCCCCCTTCCTCTCAACCCTCCCAAACTGAAGCCCTCAATTACGGTCAAAACATGGTGCAACGCAAGGGTACGCGTGGAATAGAGTTGGATAGCTTATGCCACCTAGCTTTCAAGTTTTGCGCCTCGCGCCAGCAAAACATTTCTTTATTATGTAGCCAATATCGCGACGGTTCTCACGTTTTCGTTTTCGTTTAGAAAGAATGACTAACTGAAATAAATCGCTGCCAACTAAAGTTCATATTTAGTGCTCTCCAACCAATAATTCTGTAGATTAGTGTTCGCTATAACGATATTCCTCGTTATAGCGAGTAGCATTGGGACCATAAGGCAGCTCGTTATATGCGATATTCGTTGCAACATTATAGATGAAAATGGGCTCACAGATGGCTAGTCTGGCTCACACTAAACTCTTAGACACAAAGGCGCATTATTCTATGCTTCAAACACCCTATAAACGAAGTTATCCTAACATTTCTCCTTGCCGCGTAATAAACCAAGGCGACATATTTCGGCAAGTTCTTCGAAAGATGCGGTTGTGAATAGTGTTTTAATATTTATTTTGCTTTTTATGCTACCTCTCGAATTTTGAGCCGCGCACCACATATTTCTTCATTATAGCCGACATCCCGGCGACACTCACGTTGCCGTTTCGTTATAAAAAGAATAAGCGTTGCTGAAATGGAGCATGACCAACCAAGGTTCTTATTTAGTTCGCTACAACCGACAAGTCCCCATATAAATTTTCGATATAACGGGATTAAACAGTTTGTCGACATGCAAAAAATCCTACATAAACTAGCCGTATTGCTGAAAGACTCTGGCACGAACCAGCTGATATAAATCGACTTATGAAGTTCTGACGTGCAGTGGTTTATTCCAGAATTCCTATTGGGGCAGGAGGGGATTTTACTTACTGTGTTACCAGAACGGGTGGGGTGGGGTTGTAGGTTAGCTAAACGGAGTTATAGGTTAGCTGAACAACTTTTAGGGGGGATTCACCTGGGTGTAGGGGGTGTAGGTAGGGTGTTTTATAAATCCATGCTAACATGAACGTCATTGTGTGATAACACCGCGTATAAAGTGAAAAGAAGGACCGCTTCTCGGACCTTATATTAGCGCGGCACAAGCATCTATGCGTATCGGCCTTCAGCACCCCGGCATTTTTCGACATGCACAACGCCACAGATAAGAATGACTTTATAGAGATCTGTCACACACAGAGCAGCAGAGCCCATGCCTGCAGGACATCAGCCAACACTCCTCCTCTAGTGGTATGGACATTGTGGGGGTGCTCGCATCGCCTTATAAGTAGTTTTTACCTCATAGCGCTGGCTTTCCCGCGTGAACGGAGCCTGTGAAGTCATTGTTGGCGCGCTGCAGCTCTGGAGATGGCGCCAGAGGCACCGTGGTAGGGCGAAGAGGACATCGAGACACCCTACACGGTGGCGCTTCCGAGGATACGTGGTAGGGAGCCCACACGACCGGTTCCCTACCCTAAATGGCGGTCATGTAGGCTCCCTAACACGCGGAACCGCGAGGAGCGGTCCAGGATCTATTTGGCTATATAAAGACGTCGTCGAGCGCGATGGAAACCGGCTTCGGTGGGACGATCCCGTAGACACCTTCCCGTTGCCGCGACTGAGCCCCCGTTCTCGCGGCGTCATGCTTGGGTTTCTGGCAGGAGCAAGCTTTACTCGCTCGATATCCTGTTGCGATGAGCCGAACGTCGTCGATTCCGCGTTGTGTTACATTGGAATATTAATGATTGCATAATTCAGCTAGTGGGCTGACTACACGTAAAATGTGAAAAATAGATTTTCTCTTTTTCTTGCTTGCTTGCTTGCACTGTGGTGTGTTGTGTCCTTTGTTCCTGGAGATCGGAGAGCCCACGTCATGTATAAAAATTTTCAGGATTACGCGTATGTGCTAAAGGGATTGCATTGCCTTCCATATTTATACCGCTTTTCTATTACATGAACATTTCGTAATTTGCATTCTCGCATGCACAAGAGAAGCTCATTAGCAAACCGTATCGCTGTCGGCGCGTATAGCAGTACGGGCAAAAAAAAAAACAAACACACAAAAAAAACACGATCGAGCATTGTCCGCGTTGGGGGCAGTGCTGGAATCGGCGGTCACAATTTGGGAATAATTGCCATATGTGTGCCCTTGTCCATCCTTACGCATCGGTGAATTTGCTTAGCAAGAGAAATATCGTTAGTATAATCCACCGACATATTGACTCACGCACTCGTTTTGGTTTGTTTCACGGGGATCGCCTTCATCACTTTCTTGTGACGCGCAGCGCAGGCCGCGCTTATCTTCGCTAATAGCTTCGACTTCCACAAACTCAGCATGCCCACTTGCATATTTGAGTGCCTTCCAGAACATAAATGGTAATACGAGGACACAACACACACACCGACGAATGCATAAAAGGCGACGCATTTCACCGCCCCAGTGGTCAGTTCTATCGTCGACCGACAACTGTTCTCGCCGCTATCGTCTTCCAGCGTGATTTGTTTTAAATTTGTTGGGCACAGCTTCACTCAATAAAAAGTTCGACTGGTTCGACTGTCAACGCTTTTGGATTCTGCCGCGCCCTTTCATCGTCCCAACCACGTGACGTCTGGTGTAGGTGCTTCTTTGTCTATATACCAGACACTCCCCTCGAGCCGTGATGCAAGCCCACACCAAAAACAAGACTCCAACCCGGCCCT
Source organism: Hyalomma asiaticum (assembly GCA_013339685.2). Classification (NCBI taxonomy): domain Eukaryota; kingdom Metazoa; phylum Arthropoda; class Arachnida; order Ixodida; family Ixodidae; genus Hyalomma; species Hyalomma asiaticum. Next base: position 83,921,915 of record CM023483.1, read on the forward strand.
TTGAGCTAGCGGCAGACAACAAGGACTCCCTCTGGAATACGGGCTTCCGTACAAGGACAATACAAAATCAAGATACGACGAATATACGGCTTTTGTGATGACGGCAGGCAAGCAGCCGTGATGCAGTAGTTGAGGAAGCCGCCGACTTTCCGTGGTATCGTCTTTGGAGGACTCAGAAATAAGCTGGCTAGAAGCATACAACCAAGTATGTTTCAACAACTGGGACTGCGACGAGAAGCGGCGCCACGTCTGCTTTGCCCTTGAACATGGCGGCTGGACGAGGTTTAAGAACCGCGAGTCCACGCTTACAACCTGGGGCCTATTTCAAACGGCATTGCAGGAGATCTCTACAAGCGTCGTACGTCAGCAGAAGGCTGACGCCTTACTTGATACCCGCGCACAACTACAGAACGAGAACATCGCATTGTTCACCGAGGAGATACGCCGTCCCCCTGCTACGTATGTCGAAAGAAAAGAAACTTCGCTGTGTCGTGCGGGAAGTCCAGCAAGAAGTGTTCGAATGGCTGCTCAGGAACCCATCCAAGACCGTCCAAGAATTTCTGTTGAAGGCGAAAACAATTAACAAAGCTCTGGAAATGCGTACTTGGAAGTACAATTTTAGTTGGTGCTTGCTTGACAGACGATAACATTCAAACGCCAGTGGCGCATATCCGCATACCACGGGCATACACTACGGGTATACACTACGGGGCGACATTCCCTGTTCTAAATCGTACTTTGCGATTTGTTCATCGACTACGGGTATGAGACACACGCGAATGCAGTATCGTTGATCGTGACGGGTATATCACGTTAGTGTTAGTATACCATATCAGGTCAATCAATAGCACTCGTCATATATTTGTGAAAGGGATAATTAGCATCCACCCGTTTTGTAGCACAAGGCTACAATGAAATCCACACGGATTTCTCAGAAAAGAAAGCTTCCTAGTTGCCGAAAGATTCGTCCTAGTCCGGGGTTCGAACCCGGGACCAACGTCTGTCCGGGGCGCTCGCTCTGCGAGTTGGGCTAACCAGGAGGCTAGCGATTGACAGCGCGCGAGGGCGAATCCGACGACAACTCGAAGCACATGGGCGTTTTAAAACATATGTAGGGGTGGTTGCTAATTATCCCTTTCATAAACGTTACTCCACTTTGCGGGTTTCCGCAGAACTCATTTGCCGCCTTATATTTATACCCTACTATTCAAGGTTTGAGGTATACGAGGTGAACGAGACGACCAGGAGAGCATCGAGACGTAGGCGGATAGATAGATAGATAGATAGATAGATAGATAGATAGATAGATAGATAGATAGATAGATAGATAGATAGATAGATAGATAGATAGATAGATACGGTCAAAGTTGCTGAAGTTTGGCAAGAAATGCATCGGTTTAATTAGTTGCTTTTTACTGAATTTTGGAATTACAGAAAACTATTTCCTACATAGTTCTACTCGACCTCATCGACCAACGCCTTATTAGCTGTGCTAAAGACGGTTCTGAAGAACTCGCTCCATGGTAAACACAGGGGAACATCTTTTTTTTTTTTGCTTTCAGTGCAGCGATCCGTTCTATAATGACACCGAAGTCATTTTTTTTTTTGTCCGACTTTCCCTATACTCACCAGGGCCAGGTGGCAATAACTTTCGTGACCGTTTGATCTCAGTTTTACTCTCATCTTGATGAATGATCTCCCACAGCGAACCATGGCAAATTCGACGGTTAGAATTAATGAGTTTTAGTATATCGGAAAGCAGCAAACGTAAAGATTTAGCGTTAAGGTTAACGTTACGGTGAAGCTTGGTGCACTTAGCGGCACAAACTAGACTTTTAGTATAGCGGAAGAGAGCGAAACGCCAAAGCTAACGCAGAGGCATATACGGCGACACCTGCACCTTAAAAAAACAACTCTTATTAAATCCCTAAGTGCGTCACAAAATCATTGAGCCAGTATCGTGTAAGTGTGTCGTTAGTGCTGTGTCGGCAGACCCGAAAAATATCGCTTCGTTTCAAAATGCCGCCATCGAGTCTCCTTTCTGACCCGTACTGCCTGTCATTTCGAAGTTGCGATGACATAGGATCGCTTAATTTATACTTGGAAACCAGAGCAGCAACGCAGACAGTCCATGTCCACGAGCGGAGGCCTCCTTAACGTCGAGGCTATGCTATATACGAGATATTTCGCGGACATTTCCGCTTTGAGAAGGCGGATTTTCCACTTGTCATTAGTGCTCCGGAGCTTCCGCAACATTTCTCCAGTGCCCAGGGAGTGCGCATCTGTGCATGTGCCTGCGAAGGCTGGCTTATCCAAGTCGCCTTTGTGACTGAAGGAATACTTCGCCAAACATTACTGTCATTTCAAGCACTACTCGTCTCGGCTTTATTTAATTGGCTGTAGCTTGAAACAGCCGATGTGCAAAAAGAAAAACGCCCCGGTGGTAGTGCCGCCATCTCGACGAGACTACCGTAAACGTGAGCAAAGCGATATGGCCTCTGAAATTCCGGACGCCGGCGAGCGCAGTCAGAGAACACCTATATGCGCAGTCTCGAAGGCAGTGAAAGCGAGTGCACTCACATTTTAAGCCTTGTGCGCCGCTTATACTGAGAGCGTATCTTGAAAACGGCGACACATTGTCACCAATACACGGCTGGCGAAGCTTAATTAGCCAAACCTAAGGCAAATACGAACATGAGCGGGTAGTGAATGAGCTCAACAATGCAGGCCGATGTCCCGACAGATCTGAAGCGAGTTGTCTCACTTCGACTGACGCCGCCATCTTGCCAGCCGTACGGGTCTCTTTGCGAGCGTTAGAGTTGAACGATATCTTCCGAAAATAGCGTAGGCACGTAAAGGTATCGTATACGTTAACGTTCTGCGCATGCGCGGTGTGTTCCACGGTAACGTTAACCTTAACGCTAAATCTTTGCGTTTGCTGCTTTCCGATATACTAAAACTCTCTATTATCTGAATGGAAGTGCGAACTTGCCTGCGCATGCGCGCTTCTTTCTTGTAGATGAGCCATGTGCAATACACTACATGTATTATGATTTCGACATCATTTACAAGTCCGGCACCTCCACCACCCATCACCTCCACCACGTATGAGGCCTCGGTTTGGACGACGTTTATTCTCAGTAGCTCGGCAGGTCGCTCGATGATGCCGACGCGCTGGGCACAAACACGATGATGATGATCACACACCCGCGATGAAGAAGATACGCAGAACGCATGGTGATGATGATGAAATACAGATGATGAAGACGTGCTTAATAAACGCCCACAGTATGTATATCTTGTTTTTCTTCTTGAAACCACCGTCGCGCAGGCCTGCGCGAAAACGGCCAGTATTCTCAAGCTGTTTGTTCGGCTGGTTTTCTTTCCTGAGCTCCTGCAGCAGTTTTTTTTATTGTTGTCAATAAAAATGGGGGAAATGATATGAAATGAAAATTCGGAGGTCACGTATCAGAGGCGGCAGATGACTGCCGTCTTTTGACGTCATTTGCAGCGAACCAAGCCAACACCACCTAGACTAGGTGGCGTTGAGGAAGCCGACACACGGCCTTTTTTTTTTACTTTATTATCCCTTTAAATGTGTCGTGCAGGGTCCCCGTACGCTGAAGAGCTCTCAGTGCAGAGCTTTCCGTAGTGTATAAGCCAATAATAGGCTCACTCTCTTTCCATCTGCTAGACTAATGAGTATCAGATAAAAAGGTGCACGCAGTGGGCAAAACGGTACAGAACTTTCGCAGAAGTCGGATAGGACGATCATTGGGCACGAAATGTTCGCCTCGTCAGCCGACGTGGCTATCGCGTTTGTTGCGGTTACGTAGACTGGCATCTGGGACAGGCCGTTCTTATTGGTTCGGTTCAGTGCATGAATTGCAGGCGTCTCGTCTTTTTGACAGTTGCACTAGCTCTGTAAAGTTCTGCCAAGTTCTAAACACGCACCACAACACCGACTGCGTTGCAAAGCGTTATGGTGCAATGTTAGCGGTGGTAGCCGTCCCTGATACAATGAATTTTTCGAAACACACGAAGAAAAGGACACGCAGGGGATGTGTTCTCTTACGCTTAGGCTTTCGAAGAATTCGCTTTGCAAGCAGCGATTGGTGGCCGCGTGTGCGATGCCATCTGTCAGGCGCGTGCACGCATAGTATATTGACGTCAAACATGTATGTCATGCGTAACTGTGGTCTAGTGGCAATGACACTCGGCTGCTGATCTGAAGTTCGCGAGATCGAATCCCGCCCATGGCAGTTGCACTTCGATGCAGACGAAATGTAGAGGCCCTTTATTGTGCGATGTCAGTGCGCGTGAAAGAACCCCAGGTGGTCGAAATTTACAGGAGGCCTCCACTACGGCTTTTCTTTCTCTCTCTCCTCGAAATCATATCGTAGTTTTGGATGTAAAACCCGCAAATTATTATCGTGCGGGAACCGAATTTGTCATCTGCTACGAAGTGGTGCGCAGCGGGCTGCTTCGGGTTGATCCGAAAGGGGCAGTAAAGAGAAACAATGAGGCAGTTGAGAACGACAGATGATTATGTGACAACATTATTGTCGTTGATTTAGCAACGATAAGTTCAGTATTAGAAGAGAAAGCGAAATTTAAAGTTTGATTCTTTTTTAAATTTCGCGCCGAAACCAAGCCACCCTAGCGTAAGCGTTACGTCATGGATTTCCAACTATTCGTATTTCGGGCCCACTGACTCAACGAAATTTGATGAAACTTGACACGTTAAGTGTCTGGCCACCCTAGAACACAAAATGATGAATTTTTAGCGGTAAATTAAACGTGTTCTCTATAAAGGTCGCCTTCAAAATCCTGGACGTCAGGTCGATTTAAAGGCGTCGTCGCTGAGGAGGTTGGAAAAAGAAAAATTGCCACTCTATTTACCCGGCGGCATGCACCCAAGCCGCCGCTTCAACAGGACTGCCTGACAGGTCTATTGTCACCGAAAGCACTTCCGTACCTCCGAACGGGCAACCCCTTGGCGACAGTTCGACCGGGCAGAAAGGTCAAAGGATTACTTCGACAGGGAGCCCCCGCTGTTCTTGCAAGCGGCTCCCCCCCTTTTGTTCCTTTCTCGGATGCCCCGTTTCCTCCGAAAATGCTCTACGATGCCGCAGTGAAGAGACCTGTCACCCGTCATGTCCCCTCTGCTGTGAAGCTATGTACGTCCCAGCAATTACTGACCGCGTGCGTCGCGGGAACAACGCCGCCGCTTTTACTGCGTACCGAGTGAATACCACGACATTTCTACGGAAAAGCCATGCGCTACGCCGCCGTCGCCTACTCTTCCCCGTCGATCTGCCGCCGAGCATAACAATCGTATTTTCTTTTCGGCTCACATTTGCAGTCCATGTTGTCTTTATTCATTAAAGCTTTTCCTGGTTTATTATGTCTCCTGTTTTATCGGTGCGGACGGTATTGCGATCAAGTGCTTCGCCCACCATCTTCATCCACATAATCCGTGTCATATCTTTCTTTCTACACCTATTGCCTTCCCCCAAGGCCTATTAGCAGGTCAGGACATTGATTCGATTCGACCTGTCAGCTTTTCTTTCATAATAAGATTCTCTCTCTCTCTCACCGATAATTGTTGCAAGCATACGGCTACAAGAAACTTCCGGTTACATGGCTGTTAGTCTAAGCCACCAGAACGAAAGGCGTATTTCGAAGTTGCTCCTATGTAAGAAATGTCCTTTTACACTTTCACATAAAAGAGGTGCACTTTGCCTTAAGTGCAATTCCCATAATTTTGCTTAAAATTTCGGTCGACGCTTACTTGTATTGATTTGTGGGGTTTAACGTCCCAAAACCAGTTCTGATTATGAGAGACGCCGTAGTGGAGGGCTCCGGAAATTTCGACCACCTGGGGTTCTTTAGCGTGCACTGACATCGCACAGCACACGGGCCTCAACATTTCGCCTCCATCGAAATGCAGCCGCCGCGGCCGGGATTTGATTCCGCGACCCTCGGATCAGCAGCCGAGTACCTTAGCCACTGGACCACCGTGGCGGGGCGACGCTTACTTGTAAGAGCTGTGATGGCTCACAAGAAGAAGGTATTCAAAATCTGCGGGCTTATGTTTCACAGCGCTGCTGGTGCTTGCCATTTTGTCTTATGACTGCTAAATTTAGGGTCCTGCTTCAATGAGAAATCTGCTTGTAGTGACCGGAACAGCCGCAAACGCTGTCGCACAGTAGGGTGCCATTACCGTAATCGTTCGCCTAAACACACTCACAAAAGGAAGCTGATCAGGGTGCATGTTTACAAACAGCGAAAGTGTCGTAAAGAATCTTGCTCATTAACAGCGGATCCGTTGGCGCTTGAGTTCCATCTGTGGTCAGCGCGTGGATTGAAAACTCGGAGGAGCTGGGAGAGAATTATGCTACGAGAGAGAGCGAAGTGGAGAGGGTATGAATGAGGAGAGGATGTGCAGATAGAACGTTATAAATAAAGAAATAAATAAAAGGAAGCAATTTTTGGCGAGGTGGGATTTGAAACCATGCACCCAGGCTCCGAAGACGAGCATCACAACCACTGGGCTATCGCTCATGCTTGCAGTACGCGCATATTGGCAACAATATGATTGCATTGTACCAGTGATTATAATACCAACTGCTATGAGCGACAGAAAGAAAAAGAAAGGAATAGATAGAGAAAGAAAAGAGAGAGGAAGTGGTTTTAGAGAGGAGGAAGAGATGTAGAAAGGGAGAGAGAAAGAAAGAGAGGTACAGAAGGTAGTGGAATGAGGGAAGGGGAATACTACATTGCTGTAATGAATGCTTCATTTGCAGGGAAAGTTATGTTTTAGGTTTCTTTGCTCCTGTGTGGTTTACAGGTGTACATAGTGCAGGAAAAGTTAAGTGTGGCTTCCCTGAACAAAATTGCTTCTCCTATGCTTACAATGCCTTGCTAAGCACCCACAGCATCGCTGATCATCGGCGTTTGCGACAGCAGAACAGTAAATGCTTCCATACGTTTGAAAACCAGCGTCCCCAAAAAGTAAACACATTCCACTGGTGCTGCTGGGCGAATATCTTGGCATTAGATTACAGTACCTGCCGACTTGTATCAGCGCTTTGGTATCAGCAGACGTATACGCCTCGATCATCCTGTTGCAAATACTTTCCGCCTCAAACAGCTATCCGGGCAAACAGCGCGGTTGGGCCATTTTTATTGTCGTACTATATTTCTCTCCGCGATTTCTTTCTTGCCACTTTTCAACTGCCCTTGGTAGCACTTTTCGTTCTCGCCGTTTCCCCAAAGCTTACACAACCTGTTTCTCTCACATGGTGCTCAATGAATGCCGGTTACCTGTCTTGATAAATTTAATGACACTGCTCCCAATGGGTCCACTTTTTAGGTTTTTCAACGACCCCAATAAGCTGAACTTTATCACTTCAGCCAATCCTTCTTTTCGTGCCCGCTCCCGACAACTTCCTCGAAACTTATGTTGTTCTCTGCTTTCCTATAGCTTGAAGATACTGTCAAAGTTTTTCACAACGACTTTGATACAGCAAAACCGTCCTGAGATGTCTTTTTCGGTGTTCTGCCGTTGATATGCCGTGTCAACCAACCTACCGATACTTCCCTATCTCTCAAATGCTACAGAACTCTTGTTTTAAGTGCGGGATTGTATTTGCTAAAGCTGGCGCAATGTACCACTGCATCGCATCCACATTCGCTGTCGTGACGCCTCGATTAGGTAACACACATTCTAGAAGCGAAACGGAGTCAGATTCGTAGAAAAGTTGTCGCAGTACACTCAGACAGAGCGTAAGGCACACCTGAAGTATCTTTTGCTAAATAGAGGAGACGATGCCTAGCCTTGTTACCCCTTTCTCCCTCCTCCTTTTAACCCCACAATTGGAGTATGTGCTTGTGGGTGAGTAGGTTTGCGCGCATATATTGCTGATGGGCTGGTAAGCACCATACCAGTCCTCCCACTCCAAATTCGAATAACTGGTCGAGGGGCGGCTTCCGTCTTGTTCAGACATTTAAGCCCTTAAATACAGCTGGGGCTAGCCAGAATTGATTTTCAGTGTTTAAAATAGCCGAACTCGCTCCTGTCTAAAAGGGTCGTAAACGCCATTTGTACGTGAAAATATGTGCGCACCGCGTGCGCTGTATAGCCACCTGCCATATACGTCATCGCTGAATGCGCGGCGCTGTGAGAACGGCATGGAGAAAACAACCGCATGCTTTTCCATCTGCGTCATCTACCGTGCCTGCACGCTCGCTTTCATCCGACGCGTATTTTGTAAGCATTCCTGGTGTAGCGGAGGTCGTCGCACCGTGGACGGCAGTGCGAGGCAGATCGCTGCACTAGGCGTAACGTTAGACATAACAAAACATGTTCATTTTCTTTTGTCCACCTGTTGCCGGCTCAATAAAGACTGAAACATGTATCAAGTAACGAAAATTGGACACCGAGGGCATTGTTTACACGCATCTATTAACTTGCTTTTGCCTTTCGAAGGTCTATGCAGGGGATGATGCCGGTTGAGAGGTGCGACGAAGAGGTGCGTTGAAGAGCTGCGTGACTGAAATCGATGGTTTGACGAACATTCATTTTGTGGGGACGAGACGTATTTCAACGAAAACACAGGGAGCGCAGACCAAAAATGGTTTAAAAAAAAAAAAAGACACTGACGTTTCGGCTTCCATACCGAAGCGTTGTTCACGTAAATGTGCTTTTTGAGCCGGGATTCCACATGGAAGCCGCGACGTCAGTATGTTTTCTTTAAGGCCACGTTTGGTCGGCGCTTCTGGAATTTTATTTTAAAAAGGCACGTGACTCCGACCCCGCCAGCGCAAAGGTATGTTTGTTGTTTCACTCTGGGATGGAAGCGCCGCGCTGTCGTGTAACTGTCAGGGGCAATTTATTAGCCAGCTTTTGCTTTGTTTTCGAGCTTTAACTGTTACTTGCTCGAGCTGTACTTACACATGTCACCATTAAGTAGTATGAAAATCGAAGAGCGCCAGCGTTGGAAAGGCTATCGCTGCACATGGGGCCTAGAAAGTTAAAAAAGCAACAAAAACCAAAGAGCATTTTTAAAGGAAAGATCATTGAACGCCGAGCTTTCTGCCATGCAACCTAATAAAAATCCACAGCCAAGGACCGCGCATCGAACCCCGGCAAGACACGCTGAGCGAGCCGATACCTATGTGATTTGATTGATTGTTTAGGATTTTATTTTGTGAATATTGAAGTTGGGAATGAAGACGCATTTTGAAAAGTTCATAGCCTTTATTTTATATCATGTAGCCATTGATTACGCGCACACACCCACATTTTCACGGACGACTGCACACAGTGTTGCCTTAAGATCACTGTGGTTGGCGGTAGAGGTTCTGCCATTATAACGTGACACAGCCTGTTTGCGAACGTGGTTTGCGAACGAATTCCTGTTTGCGGCCTGTTTGAAGCCTGTTTGCCTGTTTGAAGCCTGTTTGAAGCCTGTTTGCGGCCTGTTGCGGCCTGTTTGAAGCCTGTTGCGGCCTGTTGAAGCCTGTTTGCGAGCCTGTTTGCGAACGAATTCATGAACGGCACTGCGTTGCGGGCCCTTGTAGCCTCTTCACTTTCAACGAGTAGCGATCTAACATGAAACTCTCGATTCATATGCAGTGCTCTTTTGCCACATCGATGTCTTGGTCACCGCATACGAGTATATACAATTAGTCTGGGTAGCGTGGCGTTGTAGTTCCCATTGTTCTATCGGTACTACTAGGAATGTAAACTGTAGTGTTCTACTACATGCATGTCGGGTGCTTTTTGGTGAGCGTAAACGCGCAGTTAGTTCAATTGTGCAAGTTGGCCTTCTGAAGTGCGTTTTGAGCACTCAGAGACGAATCGTTGAGACACTACAAAGGTTCGCTTCAATATGCCACCTTGCGTTTACTCCATTCTGTCGTTTTGTTTTTGTTGCGAGATACAGTAAAACAATGGTCACCTCAATACAAAAGGAAGCGGAACAGTGAACAAAAACTGAGTCTCACTTGAGGCGATCAGCATTACATTGTACACAGCGTGCACGCGCGCTTGACGGTTCATTCACAACTCCTTTAAAGCAGCGAGAGGTTCGACCTTGCTAAGCCACTCATGCACACACTCTCGTTGCTTCAATGTTTCAATGTATCGGGCCATGCGCCGCTGAAAACAGACACGGGCTGGCTGGGCATCTGGGTCGCAATGGTACCCAGCCATTCTGGAGCACCATAAGCAGTGGAGGCCCGTATACGGGCCTCCACTGCTTATGGCGCTTATGGCGGTAATAAGCGAGCATTATTAAGTCATAGTGTAAACCTTCATGACTTATCCCAAATACCTGATACCGTTGGGATCAACTGGACATTACAAAGAGCTTCATTAATTGGGGGAAGTGCCTGGAGTTTCGGCACGACCAGTGGCCGTCTGCACCAGACATGTTCGATAAAGCAAAATGGGTAACTAGCCCAGTTGTATGTAGGCGTGTTACTCGACGCTTAGAATCAGAATAATGAGTACTAGAAGCAGCAGACTAAGGAGGCGAAGAAAAAAGCCGGGTCATCTTTCAATGTTTGCCAGAGCCGCGATATGCAATATTTGCTTTGTTGATAAGATATGGCACGTCATGCAAGTTTTACATTGCTCCCGTGGAAATGTGCAAAATTTACACCGAGTACTTGCGGTTTTCGCGTGTTCATTCAAGCTGGGAACGACGCGGCCGCACTATCTTTCAACACGTGTGAAACGTGGTGGAATAGGCCTGATGCATCTTTTTATACGTCAGATTGTGAACAGGTTTTTATTTTTACGAGATGGGGAAGATCCATTCTTACGCACGATGTGTCAGAGGCTCCGACACGCAGTTCCTCAGTTTGTAGTGGCAACAGAGAGCATGCCGGGTTCAGTACGCGAGTTCTTTAAGGAGATTGTTGATAGTATATGCTTTCTGAGGGTTCGTTTTTCGAATGAGTACCTGTTGAGTGTTGGGTGCAAGAAACTGTATAATTATGTACGTGACACTCTTTTGCCTGTTCCAATCCACAGGACTGTTTCAAGCGGAGGTCCTGGTCTTCCCTGTAAAGAAAATGCTAGTCAAACCTGTTATGTTGGGTTTGTTGTTGGAGCGCGTGAGACAAGGGACCAGCCCAGTCGAGAGCAGAAGTGGAACCGTCTTTATTCAGAAGATACTGATTCAGGACGCGTTACGTAGGTGGCGCTAGCTGTTCGTTTAGTTCAAAGACGACGTACAGATGTCAGGAGAATCGAAAGCGAGGTCTGTCGCGCGCATATATAACAAAACCTGCAACGAAATGTTCTTTAAGCTCCACGCAGGCACGTTGTCGGTTAAAACTTTATGGAACAACGAGGATTGTTGTTACCGTGGGGCACTGCCGTGTCTAATCTGTAAACAGCCGGAAGATATAGTCCACGTTTTCATTCACTGCTGTGAAGGCGCATATTTCTGGACGTCCTTCAAAGGGCAATGAAAAAGAAATACTCCGTTCTATCTTACGTCAAACATACATCGCCGGTGACGCAAGCACGGGCGGAAACCAACTATTTATGCAGGTGCCCCTGGAACGATCTTTATGTTGTTACTGTTGTTGTGTTCTCAACTCCGGCACATGCCCGCCATGGGGGATTGGCCGGGATCTCTCTGTTTCAGGATTTTCTTTTCTTTCTTCTAAAACAGACAGCATAGCCAGCTTTAACACCTTCGCCCCTGTGTTTGGTGTCCACCTGCTGCCGTCTGTGCTGGAAACGCATGTTTATGAGTGTGCGATAGGCCACATGTGAGACGCACCGAAAACGGCGTCTGCGACTACATGACTGACCACGTGCTGGGCGTGGCCTATATAAGAGGAGTTTGAACAATGAACGAGGTTTTCTTCTGTCACCCGAGTACACTGTATTCAGAGTGCGTTCTTGGGGCACGTTTGGCATGCGCCACACGGTGTCTCATCACGACGCCGTCGGTTTGCGAAACGCCGTAGTGGACCTGTGCGCGTGTGAAGAATGTCGAGGTCAGGTAGAAACCCCTACTTGGATTGTAAGTTCGTAAGGCAGACTCTGTGCAGTTGCTTGGACTGTGGCGCTTACCAACATCTCGAGCACTTTTTTTGAAGGGTTGTTCAGACGTAAATGTTTTTCGCATCTCTCTACGCGTGCTCGTGATCGTTGTCGCTGACTTCGTGGCTGCCATTACATAGCCAGATGAGACTGCGGAGAGGTTGGCTAAGTTATCCAGGCCACGTGAAGGACACCCGCACACGATAGCGTGTTCCAGGCTGCAGTGTTCACGTAGCATATATTTTTACACTACTGAACATTTTATGATAGAGCTAACAACGCTGCAATGACAAGGTAAAGGCGAGCGACGTAATAGGATCGCAGTACGAACTGTGGCCGAATTAACAAAACTGAGCCTCCGTCGTAAGAGCTTTCTGCCATTGGCTAACAGCAGGATAGGCTGAAATACTGTTCTGCGAACATTTTTAGCGTAAATTGTTTTTGTGTATACCGGTGAAGACGTTTATTCGTGAAAATCTGGTTATTATCCAGTTATCTTGCCGTGTTCTTATTTTAGTCATCAACTTGTAAGCACTTGTAATAGCTTGCGCATTATACGTTTCAGTAACATTTTGCTAGTTGATTCCATGTTTCTCGTCGTTACTGCTACAACTGCAGAGATCTAGAGCAGTTACACAACTGTTCTGATACTTGCGTTCCTGTTTTTTAGTGGCACTTTAACCCTTCTTCCATGTCTACTGCACCTTATCTTGGCTGTGATACCATTAAAATATGCTAGAGAAGCCGGGCACGATGCCTACAACCTTTTCTCTTTGTTTATAAGTTTATAAATATTGAAAAGAGAAATTATCTATCAACTTATGCCAACTATTGAGTTTAAGGTTACTGAACACGGTTGAGAAATAAGTGCGCTGCTTGCACGTGCAGTCAAAAGAAAGAGGCAGAACACTTGGCGGAATGCAGCGGCTTTTTTATTACTTCTTTCGTCACGAGGCTATATGGTGCCCAATAAATGCACTGAAGTGCAGTATAAATGGTGCATGCATTCGAGATAATTACAGATTAGCAGCTCATTTTATCGCGTCACATGCACCTGCTGGGTTGACTCGATTTCGGCAGTTGGGCGTAAGAGCCCAATTTCATAATTTAGTTGAATGTAATGCCATGTGTATTACCGCACAGAATAAGTATGGACAAACTATCGACATGATTGCAAGCATGCTACTATACGACAGAATGTAGCAATGGTTTCATTGCGAAAACATGCACATATGAACACATGATGAGTGAGAGGCCGCGCCGATTGCGAAATTCAGGTGACGGCGCACAATCTATGGCTTCAACTACAAAATGTGATTTACTTGTTTATGTCACTACATTCACAAAGCACAAAAATGACGACGTTGAAATCTCACGCCAGCGCGAGAACTGCATGTAGAACATAGTAATCAGTCTTCGAAGCGCAAGCATTCTTGTGCTCCTCGATTAAAAAAAAATCTCGGAAGCTTGGACAATGTTTGGCGGGCAACTCAATGTAGACGATTGATACATAGATGCGACGCTATTTCTTATGCTCTTCGCCATTGTCGCAACGTGTCAAGGACTTGCTATTTGAATGACGTCAACTCGCCGTGCGTCCTCAGTGCACGTCTTCACACCCCGTAAAAAAAGCACCGCCGTCTTCATTGTGTTTGCGCCGAATGAACTCGTCGTCATACTTGATCGGCTTCACTGCATTGCTCCATATAAAAAACTGTTTCCTGGCGGTTCATCTTCACCCTTGTTCCACGTTCCCAGGAGTTTACTTTGTTTCCTCTTTTTTAGTATAGAGCAAGCAGCAGGCCACAGGAAACAGTAGCATAGGTCGACCTCTCTTAGTTATTTTAAATCTGCACTGCCGCTCTCCCTCAATGCCCCCACAGCTACCGGCTAAATATCAAGCGCCAAACTGGAACGATGCTCGTCCATTGGATGTCTTCTCAACGAAGCGCCCAGCACGGCAGCTGCACCCTTTCACGATAAACATGTCTTGAAGCGCAGATATAGCGTTGTACACATGCAGTCAGCACTGTGCTATACTTCGTTTAAAGATGCGCTTCGAGATCCGCACAACATGCTCTTGAAGAAACCAGCCCGAGTCCAAGGTGTATCGTTGCACTAACGCTTCCAGAAGTCGTCTTCCTCGCTGAGGGCTACGTAGTAGGAGTCGTTCGGCGCCACAGACGCCGTCGCGTTTTCGATGGCACCCCGTAGGTCCCCAATAGCGGCTCGAAGTCCCGTGGCTGTGTCGGCCACCTTCTGTAGCATGGGAGGCATTCGCTTCTCGAGCTCGCCCGCCGCTCGCGACGCCAGCGATGCTGCGGCTCGCAGTGGCTCGTACGCTTCTTCGGTGAAGACCCGCAGCTCGAGGACTCTGGCGGCGGCTGCAGACTCGGCCAACTCGGCCCTCAGGTCCGGGAGCTTACGGGCCTGGGCGTCCAGCGAGTCGGCCAACTCGGTGACGCGCGACAGTGGAATTTCGGTGTCTCGTCGCACGTTCTCCGTTGCCTGCGACAAGACCGTGCGCATCAAATAAGCGCCTACGCGCGCTCTTGAGTTCTGTAATATTGGCTAGTAGTGTGAGGCTTCATAAATAAAACAGAACACATTTGGACAGGATAAGGAAAGCAGAGAAGTTCACCGACCCATGTCGGCCTACACACGTGTTTGAGTGCACAAATATGTGATTTCAATTTCGTCCATAGGTGCCAGCTGCCTTCATCGTCTATGAGTTATAGCCCATCAAATACAGATATACCAGCATATCCAAATATCTCTGCGTAAAATGTGTACATCATGATAACGCCAGGACATGTGGTCTTCTAAAGTGAAGAATACGAACAGTATGGCACTGCAAAGCTCCTGCACGGTAACATCCTTTCTTAGCGTCGTTGGACGCTGGACTTCACCGAATTTGTGGTATTGTAGCTACAAGAGCTCCAACGCTTGTCATAACAAATGCAGTTGCGCTAGCAAAGACACGATTACGGCCATTTTTTTTTTGTAAGTAGTAAAAATGTTTAGATTAGCTGTTTCAATAATGGCGAGAACGTTTCCGACATATCTTGTAAGGATTATATATTGACCTGCAGCGAACAGTATTCTCCTCTTCTTGCTTTAACGAATTTCATCAAAGTGCAATCGAAAGTCTCAAATGTAACAAATGAAGCGAAAAATGTTTATATTTTGCTCTAAATCATTACAAAACTAAATTAGGAGAGCACATTCACTTTGGTGGTTGTGCTAGTGATACGAAAGGTTATAGGTTATTTCATAAACTATTACAAAAATAAATTAGATGAGCGCATTTGCTTTCGTGGTTGTGTCAGTTATACGGAAGGTCGCAGGCTAGTTTCACCCTAAAGATATCCATCATAACATAAATCAAGCAACTTGCATTGTACTGAACACCGAGCAGAGACGCTTACAGAACATTTACAGCGGCAGTGAAAAGCCTTCTTCGCTTAATGCGAAGTTTATATGCAGAGTTTATGTTGCCAATAAGAACAAAAAAATAATTCTCATGCTGACAGGGAACAGTGTGCGCAACGTTGAAAATGAAGCTCTGATGGGAGAGTCTAACAAACATGAATAGCTCCATAGCTCGTTGCTTTTCTCGTCAATGACAGATAATTACATGACACTGCTTCTAATTTTTTTAACACTGAATTTCGAGGTGTACTCGATCACTTGGAAACAGGCGTCACGAACCTGGCGCAAGTGTTTGGCGATGTTGGTCCGTGTGGAGCCGAACAAGTCGGTGAAGATTCCGCGCACCTTATCCTGGCGACGGTGCGCTGTGGTTGTTCCCTGTATGAAAGACGGGAGTGTAATATTTAAATTGTACGAGAGAATCATTGTCACTACTAAACAAACAAAACCAGAACAGGTCGCACCAAAGGAGAGCGACAAGGCATACGGCGCATTCATAGCTAATGCTGCCCACAGATGGTGTCTATAAGCAGGAGCGGCATCAACAAACAACACTTATAACGTACAGTCAGTGTGGTCAGTACATAACAATCTGGCGTTTTTTGCACACCGCAAAAATCACGCATGCGCACATAAGGACAGTCTTGAGAGTACTTCTTGACTATGTTTTTTTTGACAAGTAGCATTATTGAACGGAATTATTTAACAGATCCATTTGATTTTAATACAGAAAAGTGTGTTTTTTACTGATAATGCACGGCGTCTGCACATTAGTTTTTGCTCGTGCTGTTTGGCTTTGGGCAATGCTAAATCCACAATGATGAAGTAGTCTTCGTTGTTCAAGGATATGCGTCACAACATATAGAATGACGATCCTAGATGAAGCATGGCTCTCTTTATTTGCCGTTAATGTTCTGGTTCGTCCTCATTTACGATTAGTAGTTCCTGATTAGAGACAGAGCTGTGCGCAGCGAAATTTCTGCGGTTCGTCTGCGTGACTCCCTGCGTTGCTTAGGTACTCCTCAACTAATCTAACTGACCTGCGTGCGAAACGGAGGCGTAGATCCAGTAGGCGACCTGTGGTTGTTCTTGAGTTCGACCATGTGCAGTGGCCTCGCACTGCCCGTACCGCTGGAGCTTATAGTGCCAGAAGATAAAGACGGCTGGGACTCCCAGGGCAACACTTGCGGCCTAAGCAGGTGGGCCGCTCCGTTGGCGGACGTCTTGCCGCCCACAATGACTGGCCGGCTCGTCTGGATGTTGACTGCTGGCCTCGCCAGCAGGAATCCTCGCTGCTCCAGCTTGGCTGCACACAGTGCGTTGCCACTTACTCGAAAAACACAGAGAAATGACTACGGGGCCTGCAAAGCGTTGGCGCTCCCGAATGAGAGAATTGCGGGGCACTTAGGCATTTTCAAGAAGCTATTAAATCTTACGAAACACGAGCGTACAGTTAAGAATGCAACAGTAACAGAGCACAAGAACGCGTTGCATGATGTAGTCTGGGTTACGTTTAAAGAAGGCGGTTATAATTGCGGCTGTTGATTTATCAGATACCTCTGAGGTACAATAAAGTTTCATATAGTCTGTCTTCGTGAGAGAACCTAGGCGACATAAATAAAATAGAAATAACAATTAAGCCATTCTGTCGAAGGATGTAGGATCCGCTTTACCCATGGACAGTGGCGCCTCCTTATGCCGAACGCTTTATCGACAGAAACAGCAACACAATGAGTGCAAAAAGATGGCAACGCGAACAAGACCATTTGGAGACGATAACCTTCACGCGAGTCGCAAACTATCGTTACTCGTAATTGTTACTACGCGACTGCATAAAATCTTTGCCTTGATATAACGAATGTGCACTGAATCTCGTATATTATACCTGGCGCTAGGGGCAAATAGGCCAGTATATTCTTCTTGCGCCTAAGACACAAGGATTGGGTGAAAATACGAACACAGCTTCTGTCTTCGTGTTTCCTCCTCTTATATGATTTATTATGTATTTAGTATGATTTATTAAATGGACCCTCAACACTTTCACAAGTGATCCTCGAAAGAAATCGTCAAAGGAGTTAATCGTGTCATAAATCCCCTGCCGCAAAAGTTCTTCAAATCCGTGGAATAATAGCCGAGTTACAGCGACAACATTTAGGGCAGCTTGACTGTCCGAGCGCGTTCATTCCGCTTTCATCGCGACGAACGCGTTGGAAGGTCGCACAAAGGGCGTTGAAAAGGGGAAAGAAGCTACGCCAGCGCGAGCCGACTTGAGGGATTTCTCTTCTCTTTTTCATAGAGAGTATTAGCGCTTCTGCAGTGACGACACGCGTGCCGCCAGAGTCACTGCGGGATCGTGACGTTACGCACGTCGACCGCCGTGGCAGTGTCCGCGTATCACTCAGGAGTAGTTCTTTCATCTTCTACATTACTCGTTCCTGCCTACTGACGTGATCCGTTGAAATAATGGCGAACACTGCAGCTGTATTTTGAAATCGAATTGATAAATCGTCGGTAGGCGCAAGGCAATAATATCTGGCTGAAATGTCCGCAGGAGCCTCCACAACTTACTGGTAGCACTTTATGGCTATGTTAAAAAAATTGCGCAGGGCCCCTTATGGCCCTGGCATGCATTTGATACGGTTCGGTTGGAGGCAACATTCGAAAAAGTGTCGACTCGCATTAACGTTTGAGTTGCAGTTAAAATGACAAAGTAAATATTTGAATTAAGACTGGTTAAATTAAAAGCAAGTAGCATAAGCTACACTTACTCTAAGCACTGCTGCAGAAGTGAAGTGATATGACTTCATCCTTTACAATTGCTTTTCATATTTAGTTCTCGAGAAACATTTTATTCGTAACCTGTCGGAATGATAAGGGCACTGTTTGAGCATGCGCTTAAGTTTACGGCTCGCAGTAAAAGTGATCTACCATGCGTACTTCAGCGGACGCATTTCCAGAGATTAACAGCTCTCAATCGCGTGTCTTTGCTCACCGATGATCCGATCCGAGCTGTGTGTCGTGTAGTTCCGCAGGTCTCCGAGCATGTGTCGGAAGAAACGTTGCTCGTCTCTGAGGTCCCGCAGCTGGTCACCTATGGAGGCCAGCTCGACGGTGGTGGCCTTGTCGCCGCTCGAGGACAAAGATGACGACGATGACCCACATCCCTGCATACCAGTTTATTTAGAAAACATTTTTTTACATGGTCAGTGACGATTTCATTCTCAAAATAAGCGTATTGCAGGCCGTTTTCAGCTGCATGATGCCGGGAAAGAAAGCCAGCGACGTGTACTAAAGGGAACACCTGGTTCACGGGAAGGCTGACATAAAGAATTAGGGTCATAGAGTCTCGGCAAATGGCTAAAGCTACGAAAGCAGCATAAGGAACTGAAATGTTACGTGCTTTCATACTTCGCTTTCGGCAACAAAAATGATGCAAGTACGAAGCATTCACTAAAGTTGTAAGAACATCATCATCCCCATCATGTCTACGCCCACTGCAAGGAAAGACCTCTCTCGTATTTCTCCAAATGACCTGTTCTTGCGCTAAGTGCGGCGATGCTTAACCAGCGTACTTCTTTATCTTATAAGCCCACTTAATGCTAGCCTTCTGTAGGAATCCAGGCTGCTACTCAACGACCAACAATTATCTTGGCTTCTCTTTAATGCCCTGTCCATTGCCATTTCTTCTTCTCGATCGATATTGTTGTGTGTAAAATAAAAAAGACTAATACTCAAGTGACACACAAAATTGTTTCCTGCTAAACGGTTCTACGTTATAAAATATATTTAGCAATAACTTCTCGTGCAGTATATTCCCCTATATAAAGATGCGAGGAAACAGGCAAAATTTTCGTACACTGACCTGGCCTACAGGCTACTTAATGTTCTATTGTGGTTTGTTGCGGAAAAACCGCATTTACATCCCTCGTTAAGGCAACAACTTCTGGGAGCGCTAGAAATCATCACCGAGCGTCTTTAATGCAAGGACTTCTCGGCCCACGTAGGAGGGCTCGTAACTCTGCCCCAATACGCAGAACACACGCGAAAGACCTATCGACACATGAATTTCACATGTGTGTAGATTATATAAGGTGTACGTTCGTACAGAACTTGTGGAAATCACAGAGGCAGAAATGTGTCAGCTGCAATGAGGAAGGTAGAGGAAAAGCCGAGCTTTAATGGATTACAGAAGGAGCCCTTGTCTTATCGGCCCGTATAATCCGGCTGCGACAGCGACAATAAAAGGAGCAATTTCATATCAGAAGCACCTCTGACGAAGCAAAGCGTTGGTGAGTGGTGAAGCAGCGGCATACGAGACCGAGCTATGGTGACTGAAAACGCGCTAAAAAACTTCTCTTTTACATGTTGCGCAATATCCTCCAATATGAACCGAAAAATGGGATCCCCTGTGTGCAACTAATGCAGGGCTTGCTGACACAAAGCTCTCGCGTTAAGCGACTACGCTAACGTATTTCTTCTCGAGAGATGCCCGACCAGAAGGGCGACTATAATGTTTGATGATATGGCGAAGGGATGTTGCAGAAAATGAATGTACTAGATGATGTCCCGTAGCCAAAGATTGAAATGGGACCTCGTGTGTAAGAAATACACTGGCAGTGACTCAGTCGAGGTTGCTTGCCAAGACTAACAAAACACCGAACCTAACAAAATGAGAGCTAGAAAACAAAAACAATGACTTCCTTCGCCGTGAGTTCTAGTACTTACGAAAAGCCCAGTCTTTCTAACAAAGGTATAATGCAAATAATGTGTCCATCGGAGGCTGTAAGGCACGGAAGTAATTTTTAGGAGTCCTTATGTTTGACTGAAGAAATGCAAAGGGGAAATCTTAGACATTCAGTAGCCGAGCCCGGGACGTAGGGGTTAGAACCAGGAACGCGGCCATTCCATTAAACTGTGCAGCCTCGAACTCGTCCCGTCAGGTTTGAGTGTGAAGCACATTTCGCTGAATTATGATAATTTTCGCTGAGTCACGCCCATGAATATGATTTACCGCCTTTTTTCGCGTTTACTTTTCTCTGTACTCGCATCTGAACCCATTTTAAAAGCTTTTGAGTCCTAACCCTTCTTTCGGTAAGTAACTGTCCTTTTTGCTATGTAATGCTCTTGAATATAATCTTGAATGTGACTTCTACCACCATCCTTTAGTGTTTCCATTAATTGGCGACCACGTCAGGATCCACTCTACCATTTTCAGAGTGTTAACCTGTTCATGGGGTAGTTGTCATTTTTGCTGAGACATGGTCATTATTGAGTCATTACTATATTCTACACTCGTTACAACCGCCGCCATGACCTTATGTGTACCATTCCGACGAATAATTCTCAGTTCTTGCAGACTCGAATTCTACCACCTATAGCCTTCCACTTTGTCATGTTCAATATCGTAAAAATTTATCGACAATCGTGATCATGCGTTATTATTTATATTCAGGTAATTAGCTATCAACGGATATATAATGTTACGGAGTGGAAAATGCCTTATTGAGTTATAAATTTTGTATACATCTTAGAGCGATTTTTTCTCCGAATTTTTTTTCTCACTTTCTCAAGGTCAATCACATCAAAACGAGACATATAAGGCTTTTTCCTTAATAATGAAGCTTGACAGGCTATGAGGCCTACGTCCCAAATTAGTAGCATAATGCCTTAGTTACTAGCTAAAACTATGAAGTTATTGTCTTTCTTCTCCTTTGGCACCTCAAATGCTAGACGCCCGTCTACTGCAGAGGGTCAGTGCACGTTAAAGAACCTCAGGTGGTCGAAGTCACCAGAGCCTTCCACTATGGCATAATGAAATCGTGGTTTTTGCACGCAAACCGCTGAGATTATTGTTATCCGTAGTCACAGCATATTCCAGCTTCCGCAATGTGGTCCATGTTGCAAGGTAAAGATTATCCCGGCCGCGGCGGCTGCATTTCGATGGAGGCGAAATGTTGAGGCCCGTGTGCTGTGCGATGTCAGTGCGCGACCCAGGTGGTCGAAATTTCCGGAGACCTCCACTATGGCGTCTCTCATAATCAGAAGTGGTTTTGGGACGTTAAATTCCACAGATCAATCAATCAATCAAGGTAAACGTTCATTATAGTGGCACAAAGAACAAATTACCTGCAGACTTTATTGGTTGATCGCGTCCCTAAATGATAAGCAACAACAAAGCAGATTTGGCCATTCGGAGAGTCTTAAAACGACAATGAATGTTGCATAATTAAAAGACAGGTGGCGATGCCACCCTGGTGTGGCAGCAACGGCTAACTGTGGCGCCATGGTTTGTGAAGGCGCCGGCCTGAACAAAATTATTTTAATGTTGACACATGCGCAATACATCATATCGTAAACGATCCAAGAAAGAAAGTAAACAAGTTCAAGCAACATTTAGTGAGCCCTTACTGGGACAAATAAAAGGGTCTGTGACATCATAGTCACGTACCGACACCCTGGTTGCGACGGAAAGAAAAGAAAAAAGTGGGGGGGGGGGGGCATACTTGGTCAATATATTTTGAAGTTATCAGAGAGTAAATTTAAAAGCCCGATTAAAAAGAACTTCGTCGGTATCCACAGCTACTCACGAACCCATAAAATAACTCAGGGTAATATAAACAGTCATCCCTCGTGGTTCACATAGACTAACGGGTTTCTGGCCTGCAGCTTGGTCAAGTGTCAGTTAAAAGGAAGGGCAACTTGTATTTTCTTTATCGCAGTGGCTCACCTTGCCGGACGCGTATCCTATTGGCCTCGGTGGGAAACGTGTTTGGTGTCCCGCATTGCTTTCGGCTGTACTGCTGAAAGGGTGAGAGAGAATTATTGACCCTTGTTTCTTAGGCAGCGGTCACAAGGCTAAACGAAAAAAAAAAAGACTCTGCGCAGAAGTATTCACAGCCTAGTTGGCCGTCACGTAACAGAAACGCATATATTAGCTCAGGGTGTATTAAAAAAAACAAAAAAACAGAAAGATACGCAGCAGATAAAGTGCGCCCTTTCCGAACCTTAAATGGAGCGAAGCTCCTTCTCTGTTCAGTCTTTCACTCAATGCTTCAATGCACATGACGCAACTGGTATTGCTAGGCCCCTTCTGCCAAGTTCCTGCAACTGGAATAGGCGTCCGCGATTTCCACAACTATTTCTGGACGCACATTCCTCAGAGGGTTTTTTAGCTACGCTAAAACAGACGTGGACACCAGTGGTGAATCAAGATATCGGAAATACCAATTGGACATAGCCAATATGGCGCAAATGGAAAGCGCAAGGGAACTTACATAGAGATATTTCTCACGCGAGTGCTATACTATCGCGCTCCTTTAATAACGTTGCTGCCTTGAGAGAAAGGACGCCAGGAATGTTTTGGAGGAGCCTGGCATAAAACGCTAATATATATATATATATATATATATATATATATATATATATATATATATATATATATATATATATATATATACGGCACTCGTTCAAGAAAACTTGAACGAGTGCCGGTGATGTCAATAAAAATAACGCTGTACAGCAGTGCCACTAAAACTCCCAGATTGCTTTGTTCGGTCTGGGTGGTCGTTTTTTGATGAACTGTCAGCTAAAATTCCTCTTGCCCGTGGCATATTCGCATATTCCTGCCTTTAATTTCTTGTCAACCATAGCCTCAGGCACCGTGGTGCTGCATGGTTAAGGTGCTTGCCTTCTGACAAAAAAAAAAAAATAAAGAAGAACGCAGGCTCTATCCCGGCTGCGGCGGTCAGATTTCCTATGGAAGTGAAAGTGCAAAAGGCCGATGTACTACGCATTATCAGTGCACGCTAAAGAACTCGGGGTGGTCGAAATTTCGGAGCGCTAGACTCCTGCGTACCTAATAATCATATCGTGGTTTTGGCACGTGAAATCCTGGCAATAATTAATTATTAGCCCAAGTCTTGCTAGCCTAATTAATTATTAGCTGTGTATACACCATTTTAGGCAGATGGAAAATTAGAATTAGTGGCATTTGACTTTTCAGAACCATAATACGATATGAGTAGCGACGCAGAGGCGGGATACAGAATTACTCTGATTACTGGACTTTAAAGAGCACTTGAATCGAAGTACAGAGTAGCTCTTCACAGAGTTGCCACCATCGAAATGCGGCAGCCGTTGCCCTGCATCTGACACGCCCACCCCCTCCCCTCCTTCATGATTTAGTACGGCTATACGACAGTTTAGCTATGCTACAACAGTAATTGAACTAGGCCATTCCCACACGAGGAAAATGCAGTCATGCACTCACCTCTCTCGCAGCAGGGCCCTCTCCAGGCGTCCGATGGCTGTGTCCATGCGACTTAACCGAGGCTCCAGCAGGGTAACCTTGCTCACAAGAAGCTCGACGCCATAACGAAGCTCAGATAGCGTCCGCTCCCTGTGCAACGAAATTGGGACGATGATAACAAAGATGGTAGTTGTTTCTTCACTAAACTTATAGCGATCCCAGAATAAATAAACTAGGGCAGTGTATTATATGTACTCAAAAGGTGAAAACGGAAAACACACTATTATATATGGTATCGCAAGAGTGATTTAGTTTTTGGCTGCGACGGCGGTCGTTTAGGGCGTTACGATGTCCCTAGCCGAATTGTCCGATACAAGGTTCTCGCTGTATCAAAAAGTTCGTTAACGTTGCGTTGACTTCGGCAGTAATGTTACACACACACACACACACACACACACACACACACACACACACACACACACACACACACACACACACACACACACACACACACACACACACACACACACACACACACACACAGACTATATGAAGCTTTGCACATGTTGCAGTTATGACGCCGTGCCATCTGACTGACGATAGAACCTGCTTCTTTTCAGAAGTAATTACCTCTGAAATGCAGCGCATTGTGCGACGTTAATGGAAGTAGCGTGAATATAATTGAACAATAAATATAATTCTTGATTAGGCAACCATCCCTTTGGGCTTGCAGTTGGTTTTGCTACACTACAGCGTTCTGTTCTTTTCTCTGTTAATTTTTGGATATTAAAGAGCTCCGCAGTTTACTGTTTTACTCGTTCTTTTTTCGGAAGAATTTTCGGGCATTCACTGCATCTATTCCGCTACACAAGTGTGGCGCTACCCTGGTGCACCGTAAACCCCCAATTAGTGGTTTCGCGCAGTTCTCACTTGTCGCACTTGATGAATTCAATGTTATTTTTTAAAGCGGCATTGATATCTAATACTTTCGAAACATCCATTTCTGACTTTCGCAAAGCTTCTTCTGTTGGACCAACCACAGCGTCATTTTTTGATAAAAACGCTTAGGCAATCCGTGGGCAAATACTTTAGTGCTGTTGCGGCACTTCTTGTCGTGAAATACTTCATGGCGATCTATGAACAGATCGTTGAAAGCGATGCAGGACAGTGAATTTCACTGGAGCCAACGTTTCGACAACTGCACTTGTCTTCGTCAGTTGCCGTCCTGACGAAGACAAGTCCACTTGTCGAAACGTTGGCTGCAGCGACATTCCATTTTATACATCGTTTTTCGCGATCTGTTCATCGATTCATGCCTCCATCTTCCCCTGAGCGTCTATTCTAGTTGGAATTTCGTGGAAATCTCAATTGCAAACATGAAAGTATCACAGTGGAAGGCGGAGGTTTCGGACGTGTCACGGTGATAGCGCAAGAATTGTTCCTGAAACCAGCATTTCTACAAGAGAACTTGTATTAGTATTGTTATGTTTTTCTCTCCTTAGTAGAGTTAATATAACCGTAGCTGAGTCTTTTAGTGCTCAGGATAATTAGTCAATGCACCGAGCTGGAATCTGAAACTTAAAGAACAGAACTCCCGGGCCTGCGTAGAGGAGGTTGCACAGCGACCAACTATTTAGATGCCCAGTCTAATGAAAATGTACCGAGAACAAGGTGGGGAAAGCGAGTAAACCTTCCGATGCAGAAGGTGAACAGACAAGGAATGAAAAGGTGAAAATATCTTAAAGCTCTGCTTCATGAGTGAAGCAAAGCTCGGCTATAGGGGAAAACGTTCGGGTTGCCATCTCTTGGAGAGCTCCAAAAACGGAAACGATATGAATCAAATAAAAGCGCAAATATTCTTGGTAAGAAAACCACTGTTTATGGAAACACTTATCAATAATCGTATAAAGAAATGCGCATGAAAGATGGAAAGTTGACAAGTCGAAAAATTGATGTCTACTAGCTACAAACGTGCTTGATTTTACCAATAAACTCAAGAGGTCCATGAACCAATACAATGACGACGTAAAAAATGATACGTTTATCTACATTTTTGTCCTCCCTGTGCACCTGTGCGATATGGAATTCGGTTTGATTTAATCACACGTTAAAATGTCGTGTGATCTTTTTTGGAAGGTTTGTAGCCCTGTTCGTACACTGTCGATTTTATATAACGTAAACTAACAGTGATTTTTCTTTTTTGCTGGCAGTATTGTTCGCAGGTATGCTGCAGTACAGAGCTGCCACAGATAAGTTTGAGCCTATTATCTTGCGCGCAATCATTCGCAATGTTCTTAGTTTTGTACACTATTCGCGAAAATTTTTTGGCATATCTATAACCTGTTATTCCTTTGCCGAGCCGCTGGTTGCATGATAATAGTGAATAGTATTGTGCGGAACATGGTCACTTTGTCGATCAGGAAGAAGAGCGTTAGTTGGGCTGAACGTTTTGTTTGACCAAGCAACGCCCAATAAAAAGTGCCGTTAAGCTTTATAGCAAGGAATTCTAAAGCCTAGCTACAAAAAAGCAAACGCCTAAGTATCTTCTGTGTGTTGAGCCAAACCAATAACACTCAGTGGCTGTGATAGCCGCGAGCACCGCTGTTTATTGTGCGAATCTAATCTACGTGTCAAGTGCTTTGGCTCTTTATAAATATCCTTGGGACGGCTTCGAAACATGTTGTCAGACAAGCTTGTTATTTTTAATACAAAGAATACGCTACGTTGTTGTCCAAATAACTTGAAAGAACACACCTTAACCTATGCTGCACGCGCCGCGATAAAGGAACCCAATACAAAAATGAAGCCGTGGCTTCAAGCTTTAACCGTAATATTGCAAAGCCGCGATGAAAGTTCGGGCTTGCTTTAAGCACACGGAAACGCTAATTGGTGTATGGTACCTGCGTCCTAGAAAGAGAGAGAGAGAGAGAGAGAGAGAGAGAGAGAGAGAGAGAGAGAGAGGACAGAAAATTAGGCCTCAGTGACCAGCACAGCTTCGCGGGCCATAGCAAAGCATTATAAATTAAGCAAATGAGAAGCGATTTCTTTTTATCAAAGTTCAAATAACTTTTATTGCCTCTAGTTTAAAAGGACATTAAAGTGAAACGCAATTTCCATCGCATTGGTTTATTAGCTTTTCACAATACCAAAAACACAGATCTTGCGAGGAGAAGATACTCGGTAAGCTATAGAAAACGCGCAAAAAAAAAAAAACTGCAGGTGGCGACGGCGCTTCGATGTTCCAGAACTAATAGGCGTGACGTCACATATCTTTGGCGGCGTCTGCTAAGGCCTACATAACTATATCTCGCTAAGAAAGACCTATATTATGTTCCAAGGAAGCCAGAGACCTAACTCAAGGAGTTTCAGAGCATTCGATGGAGCAAATTTGGCGAGAAATCTCGAGAAAGGAAATCAGCCTTCTGACGTCAATAGGTTCCGAGTTCCCGCGTGAATTTAAAAACGAAAGCTTTGACATTCGTTTTCTCTTTTAAAGGGTCCCTGAAACGTTTTTTTGACATTGCGTCACTGATTAGGCAACACAATTGCGAAATCATTCACACCATAAATAAAGCGAAGCACAATGCGCTAAGGCAGCTATGGGCTTATTTCTGTCGCCTTCCTCCTTACCACTGCTCTTCCTCCTCAACTCGATCTGCTGCGGAGTGCGCGCTAGCGACGACAGCGCCTCCCGCGTCAGCCGCTCTGCCGAGCCTCCCGTAGTGACATAGCGCCCCGATATCCTCACTGAGGTCGCCCACCTCGGCAGTGCTAGCCTCTGTAATAGAGCGCCGGCGACTCGTGTGACGCCGTCAGATGCCGCGATGATACCGTTGGCTGAAACGAAGGAGTACGTTGTAGAAGCACGTTGTTCGCAGCTAGGTTTTGAAAATTACGCGCACGTCACTTGGGTCGGGGCCAATCAGCGACCTCTCATTCGATCGCTCGATGACGGGGGCGTTTGAAAACGCTTTTTGGCGAGCCGCTGCGACATTTTGCGATACGCGTGTTCAAAACCTTATTGTAAATTACACACTTTACGCACAGCGCTAAAATCTGTCCTGTAATGGTCCTAGTGACCCGCTCTACCGGATCACCATGTTTGCACAAAATCGTCAAAACCGTTTCAGGGTCCCTTTAATATTGAACATAGACTGTTAAAACTAACGACATTCGAGTTCTCGAAATATAAGTTAATATTCTAAGCCACTTCATTGTGTCAACTGTACCTTTAAACCACACAGACGCAAAGAAAACATTAAAGTGTCATTTTCCGTGGACATCAAGTGTCTATTTCGTCTACTCCGAGCTAATCATCACCTCCACTCATTTCACTGCCTTCTCTATCTCTTGCTCTCTCTCTCTTTCCTTATCTCCTCCTAGGTCCGATCCCGCCCTCTTTTCTTTCTCTGTCCGTCGGTTTCTCCCCCTTTCTTCTTTTCTCTCTCTCTCAGTTTCTTTTCATCTCGTCCATGCCAGGTTGGCTTACAATCGCTTGTACAGCGCATATGATTTGATATGATGATGAAGTGCATGTTTCGCAAGCATGAGTGCGTACAACTCTCTTGGTTCCCTGTATTAAATAATAAGGAAATATCGGTGTGCCGCCTAGTGGTTATGACGCACGCTTCAGGACCGAGGGTGCCAGGGTTCTAACCCCGCCTTTCCAAGAGCGTTATTTCTATTGCAGTCTTTCTGTCTGTCTCCGTCTCTCTCTCTCTCTCTATCTGCTCAAGTATTCTTTAATATTGTTGCTTAGCAAAACAAATGCATTGGCGTATGCAGCGTATGCAGCCAAATACGCTAAGAACTAAAACGGAATTATTCCATTTGTACCTAAACGGTTTTAGTTATTGTTGCATCAGGAAGTGTGGAACAATACGCAGAAATACAGCTGCCTACGCCCCCTACCGCGCTTGTACACAGGTGCAAAAATGTAGTCACTCTTTAAAGGGAACACTTAATACCATACTTGCACACACAGGTGAAAAACTCTTTAAAGGGAACACTTAAACTGCAAGGAATTGTACGTAACCTAAACGATATCTCACCATTAACACGATTGTAGAATCTAAGCTGATAGATAAAAAGTACGCTTGAGAGCTTTCGCCACCTGTAATGTGGGACGGATGACGAAGTTTTTTTCATTAGTTGCCGACCCTTTTAGTGCGAGATACGTACATGATGGATACGAAGTCACTTTATAGAATGAGGAAAAGATGGAAGAGGTGACAGTTAACGAAATAGCAGGCGATGAAAATAATGAATATATAAATGAAAATAGTAAAAGAAAAGAAGATCAACCTATCTCTGTTTATTTGCGCTTTGCAGACGTCGTGCCTATTCATAAATCGTGCTCTTAATCAGATCTGAGGAGTTACAGACCCGTACCACTCACGAGTACACGTTTCAGGGCTTTGGCGCACACATTTTACAAAGCCATCGATACCCACCTTGATGAGAACGATCACTTGTGCCATGAAGACACGGATTCCGGTCTGGCTTGTCAACCGCGACTAAATTAGCAGAGTGAACGCATCACATTGGTAACGAGCTTAACAGAGGACATCAAATTTATGGTGTCTCTCGGATCTATCCGAAGCTGTCGTTGTTGTTCCTCACGCTGAGTTAATTGCGAGTATTCATGCACATTGTATTCGTGGAAACATCGTACCTTCGATTTACGTTGCTAGTAATAAACAATGTGTCACGTGGATTTCTGCCTGTTTGAGAAACTGTGTGCTCTTTCTGCAGTGGTCCAAGGTTTGGTCTCAGCGCCCACCTTATTTTAATCTTTATCAATGTTATAAATACTGATTGATTTGATTGATTGATTTGTGAGGTTTAACGTCCCAAAACCAGCTCGATTATGAGAGACGCCGTAGTGGAGGTCTTCGGAAATTTTGACCACCTGGGGTTCTTTAACGTGCACTGACATCGCACAGCACACGTGCCTCAACATTTCGCCTCCATAGAAGTGCAGCCGCCGCGGACGGGAT